>OZ005740.1:53826028-54069884 GCA_963930735.1 Dioctria linearis
GTATTATTCGTAAAATGTTCAAAGAGTGTTTAGTTTTTTTTTAATTTTTTTCTCTTCCTTCCTTCTTTTTCTCGCCGTGTACATTTAAATGGAAAACAATCGGAACACTCTTCTGTGTCCTTTCTTGTCTCGTCTCGGCTTTATTTATTTGGTTGCTTGGGCTTGTTAGCTAAAAATTTTTATGAGCGTAGGGCTAGGTACATCAGCGCGGATTTTCGTCTCAGGCATTTATAAATTGTTTTCAATGTAGGAAAGAATTGATTTATATCTTAGAATTGAAATCGACCATAGTTCTTCATAATTCGTGTATATTATTCAACAAATTCTGTTTGACGTCCTATTGTGGGATGAGTTGAGTGTGAGGGCGAAGGGTCAACATTAATGCAAATCTTACTTCTTTTAATAGTTGGATAAGCAAACAAAATTGCAAACATTAGCGAAATTTTTTCGAGTGGGTACAAATCGCACATTTAGGGTAAGTGGTTATCACTAATCGCCACAACCGAATTAGATTTTGAATTTTTTGGTTTCCGTATTTAAGAAAATTGCACATTTTAACAAAAAAATGGACTCGAAAGATATTGTTTCCTACATCAGAAATGTTTTAAGTATGATTAAGTACTTGTTGAAGTACAAACTTCTTTGAAAGTGTATTAATATTGCAATAGGGGAAAAAAATAGGGAAAAATGTACCAGTAAAAAGATTAGGAGGAAGTTAATGCACATTGGAATGCAAAGTGCGACAGTGCGTATGTATGTAATTAAGCCAGCCAAAGAACGAATAATTGCAAGAACTCTCAGCGGTTTCGGTTTCCCTGCTTGCCTAGGCGTAAAATATGACACTAAACATGGGGATTCAAACTAAGAGAAAAAATTTGTTGCATGGTATATAGCGCAAGTTATTGAAAACATTAAATTATTTACCCCCCCCCCCCTCCCCCCCCACACCCTCCCTCCCCCCTCCCCCCCCCCCTCCCCCCCCCTCCCTCCCCTCCCCCCCACTCCCCCCTCCCCCTCCCCCCCCCCCCCCCCCCCCCTCCACCACTCCCACCCTCCCCCCCCCCCCACCTATTAGACTGAATCAAACAATCCAGCAAGACAGCAGACAGAAATTTTTGGGACCGTCTACAGCCATCAATAATGCACACGAATTCTGAAAAAATATGGTCGATTTTAATTCTAAGCAATAAAACACTCCTTTTCTACATTGAAAACAATTTATAAAGGCCTGAGACGAAATTCCGCGCTGATGTACCTAGCCCTACGCTCATACAAATTTTTAGCTAGCAAGCCCAAGCAACCAAATCAATCCAACTTCCACGAAGCCGGACTACCCAACCACAATATTCATCAGTATTATTAGTGATAATCCAGACGAATTCTGAACAAATATTCTCGATTTAAATTCTAAGAAAAAATTCATTGCTATATTGAAAAAATTGTTTGGTTCTTACCTATGATATATTTAGCCAAGATCAGTGAGTTATTGAGGTTTGCTATGAGCTCTTCTCATACATCACTTTCTTAGTACTACCACAGGTACTACCATTGTGTTTAGAGTACACAGTACACAGTATTTATACAGTAGCCCAGCTTAGAACAAACTACTGAAAAGTGAATTTTAAGAGGAGTCAGTACTCAGCAAAAGTTTTAATTTAGATACCAGCGAATCTGTGGGTAATAAAATTTACTACACGTAGGTTTGTGTCCTATAAGTAAGAAATTTCATATAAAATTAGCCTAGACCTAGACCACAGAGCACATCAGAAACATCTACCGCAAAAGACAGAAACCAACATCCGACAAAACCATACAATTTAAGACGAAAAATGAAAATTTGTAGTTTACATAAATTGAAAATTTTTAACGTGAATTAACTCTCCTAAATTTTTTGTGCCCATAATATTGTTAAATATGCTATTTTGCTTTGTCTTTAAACAACTTTCAGATAAATATTGCAATTTCTAGTCGGTGAAATGTCGGGAGAAAAAACAAGTACAATTAGAGTCAAATAATTATAAAAAGCGCTACTAAAAATGAAAAAACTCGACGTTGCTAGATCTAGGCCTTATCTTTCTAAAACGGTCACAATTTGAAGAAATGAGAATACCTACACACAGGAATTTGATTCAAACAATTCAATTTTTACCATTTTTTACAAGTTTCCGAGCTAATATCTCCATTCCAATACACTTTTTTTTAATTTTTGCCGACGTTATTTACTAGATTTTGTCATTACCTTTAATTTAAGATACAAATCATAATTCTGCTACAAATAGTTTGCCAGAAATTTGCATTAAAAAATGTATGAACTTGCAAATATTGGTACTGACTCCTCTTAATTACAAAAAAAAAACCCTCAAAATTTCTCCCATAAGAGGAAACTTAAGTATGATACGGATGTAAATGAACGAACAGTAGCTAGTTGCACAATGGTTGGGAGAAGTATTAGTTTTATGTAAGTTATACGCTTCTCAGCACCTGGCTGCAAATATTTTGTTGCATTACCAAACAGCTGTTTGATTGCAAAGTGGTGTTCGTTCCATGGACAGTGTAACAGGCGAAATGGCAGTAATAATGTTTGTGACAGTTTGATTGTTCGACCAAGCCGAATGGCATGGCTGGGCTACTGTATGAATATACTGTGATACTACCGTCGATATCTGGGTATTTCTTGTCTGTGAAGAAAGGTGACTGCGTTGGCAGTGGGAACAAGCCGAGATAATAGAAGAAAAGGTGTTTTGGTCCGATCCGAATTGTGGAGGAGATTTCCTCCGAGGTTACATCAAGCACCATTACCCCGTTGTTCCAAGAAAGGGAATTCACGGTGGTTGTACATGCCAATATAAGTTTAGAGGTGGTAAAAGGTTTTGACAAGGGCTTGACAGCTGCCTTCCTGTCCGAGTTGATTGCAATCTCCTTGTTCTTAGTATCTGAGTTTAGGAGATACCTACCGCTTTAAAGATAGCCCTGACTTCCGCCTGGAAAACCGATACATAGCTTTCAAGGTGTATGACAACTTCCATGTGAGGCTCCTCACAGAAAACATCTGCTCCGGTGTTCTCTTCCGACTTGGAGCCGGCTGCTATACGATATGGTTTGTCAATGGTTGAAGCAATGTGCCCTATCTAAATTTTTCGATTTAAAGTTGCTCTTTAATATAGTCTCGAGGAGGTGATTCTTTTCGCTATGACAGTTCCAAACATGTGCAGCCGATAGAAGGCAGATCTGGGAGTGCTCCTTTTCTTAGTAAGGAGACATAAATCTGTTTTCAAAGGTTTAATGCAGTCCGTCCGGATCGCGTTCTGCACCAGTCCGCAGAGTTTAGTTTCGTCCATACTGGGGCCGGATTCACTAACTCGGAGAGTTTGGGAGATGAGAATTTTCGTTTTCCCCGGTCAAAACTCCCTAACTCTCCATTCGAGATTCTCTAACATACTTGGGAAGAAAACGTGAGAATTATCGAAATATTGAAAGATGCATAACTCTGTGTGGGAGGGTCTTAGAGCATTGCGGTTTTTTCCTACGGATTTAGGGTCTAGAGTACAAAAATATAGGTATACAATTTCTTAGGGAGGGGCTTTTGGGGATGGGGGATCGTACCACCCCCCCCCCCCCCCCCCATTGGGGTTTGTCCAAAATACGTCATGCTTGGTATCAAATTAAAGAGGGAGAAACGGGTAATCCAGTGGTGTGGTTTTTTTTTGATCATTTTAACTTCATAACTGACTTTTTACCGCCGAAAGACGGATTTTTTGCACTTGGGTCATATACACCCCAGTTCCTATATTTTGCATATATTTCTTCCGTTCTTTATTTCACATCCATTAGTACTCTGTTGTGAATGTTTTTCTCATAGAAAGTGAATTTCCACGACTTACCAGTTCTTCATAATGATGAGTTGAGCTTTTGTACCAGAAAACCGCCATTTTTTCATCTTAAGAAGGACTGATTCACTTCTTTTGCAGTTATCTCCAAAACTATTTACCGGAGTCAAAAACTAATTATATATCTAATTAGGGGAGAAAATGTAGATTCGATTTCATCCTACATACAAGCTTTAACGTGCATATTTGAAATTTTTATAGCATCTCTTCTGTACTGGAAGACGACCAAATTGACCATTTTCGCGTGAATTACAATTTTTAGTGGGTACCTTGAGACACCAAAATCCTTATTTCTCTGTAAGTATTGCAAGGATTTTCATAATTTGTATTTGTAAATATAGCCAGGATATGCAGTGAATACGTAAATCAATTTGAAGATCCTAGCTACATTGGTACCTTCAAAAGGACAATAAAAGCTGACAATACTGTCAGTTGAGAAATATTTTTCATACTTCTCCACAACTAACACAGCCGAGAGTTTTGCCGAGTTGAATAGAGAGTTTGGTAAATCTCAATACAAATTCCACGAGTTACAGAATTCCGAGTGGCGAGTTAAGTGGCAAAAGAACTCTCATCTCCACAACTCCACAACTCTCCGAGTTAATGAATCCGGCCCCTGGTGACCAAAATCACCAGGTTGTCGGCTAACTGCTTTATATCCCCTCCCGCTGATTGTTAGAGTATTACAGATCATCCAGAATGAGCACCCACAACAATGGTACCTCTCTGGACTCCTTTTGGTCTGCATACCCCGCCCAGTTCGGCTAAGATACTTATATTGTTCAACATGTGTGCAATCCAGTGTTTTAAGGACCGGTTTACTCCATGTTTTGTTATCATTTCAGTGAACTTATGTAGGAGGACATTGTTAAAGGCACTTTCTGCATCGATAAAAAGCTAGCGTAGATTGTTTAAAGATGAAACCTTTTCTAATACAGTGGATATCCGCTAACTTTATTGAATTAGCACTGCAGATTCCTCTGAAATACTAATTAATTTTGTGTTTTATGCATTTAATATGTAATGTTCGCCTGATTTTTTGAAAAACTACATAAATTACCTTTAATACAAAATATATTAATATAATAAAAAAGAAATATATAATATCGTTTTACTGTAGATGTATACTTTTTCAATAAAAAACATGAATTTAATTTCAAAATTTCAATTTAGACGGTTTTAGCTTACGCGGTACTTTTGGAGAACGAATCTACCGTGCAAATCGAGGGTCAGGTGTATAGGCAATTTTACTGGCCCGGAAGTTGTTCCTTCCGTCGTGTGTAGAAACAGCCGACTGAAATATTTATTCAATAACACAAATTAATGGGGTAGGGAATTTTTCCTTCAAATTCTTTTATGTCGACAGTGGGAAGTCTCACTATATGAGGAGAAGCTATTCTATAGAATTATAAAAGGCGCAGTTGCAGTTTCAAGCAAGTCTTGACTTTAAGTGAACGCTTGAATATTTTGTATTTAATGTATGAAATTTCCCAAGTGATTTTCTTGTTATAGCGAAAAAATAGTTCGAAAGAATGGACAATGTATCAGCAGCTGAATTTTCGGGGTATGTTCATATAAATGTTGGCAGTTATGTAATGCTTAGAATATTTCATGTAATTGTTAATTATTCATTATAAATTAAATAATTGAACAGATTGACGACTGAAGAGAGGGAACGATATTTGTGAGAACTATTGGTTGAAGATGTTCTGAAGAGGATTATGCCTCAAATAGTGACGATGAGGATTATTACCCAAAAGCGAATATTCAGAAGTATCGAACCGTGAAGAATTTTGTAAATATTATTATGATTTATAATATTCAATAATAGTTGAATATATAATATCATTTGTATGTTTAGTTGAAGATCGTGAGACTGAACCTGAGTTCATACCATACAATTGACTTGAAAAGTTGACACTTTACGAATTCTACGCGTTTTTGGAACTTCTCATAATTTCAGGTGTTAATAATTCGAGCACTGACCAGGCTTCATCGGACTTGTGGAACTTTTAGATTTGTGAAAGTGGAAGTTGTGGAAGTTAACTTCTTATCCAATATATTGAGTTACGACGGGTACCGATCGATTCTGCAGTATAATAGTACTTTACACAACCCACAGGCGGACTAACGATGTCCTCTCGCCTTTTTTTTTACAATATAAACTGTGGTTACTTTAAGAGTGTTAAATTTTAGTGTTGCAAAATTTAAAAAATATTTGAACTTCACGTAGGCTTTTGGAAGTAAGTCATATTGGAATGATATCGATACATACATTACAAATGTATTCAGTGGTATCCTCAAAGGCTTATATATCAATTCTTAGGTAATATAAATTTCCTGCAAGAATGTCCACGTTAATGACATTTTGGGGTTTCTTTGCGCCAGTGGCGCAAAGTTGCTCTTAAGGAGTACAAACCAATTTCGGTGATAGCTTTACAAATTTTTGATTATCATTTGATCTTTTTAGCACGACTACTACCAAAATATGCCATGAATTTATAAAAGGAAGCCTGGAGCAAGACGATACATCGACTATACTAAAGAAAGACTCGAGGAATGCTTAGAAAAGATAAGGAAGGCCGACATTTCTCAACATTTGGCTGCAAAAGAGTTTCAATATTCCCCGACGTACTATTCAATATAAATTAAAGGAGCTCACAATTTAAAAGCAGGACATCCTAGCACTTTTCGCGATGATGAGGAAAAGAATTTTGTTGAATTCATCCTAGCTATGTCTAATTATGGTTTCCCAGTGGATAAGGTGGAACTGCGATTCATAATTAAATCACATCTGAATCGATGTGGCAGAACTGTGAAGGAATTTAAGGATAATGGATAATGGATTTTTGAAAAGACATCCGGAACTGACCGTTCGCTTTGCATCGAACATTAAGCGTAGTCGAGCAGGTATTGATGAAGAGACATAAAAAAGTTATCACTCTAAACTTGCTGAGGTTGTTCTTGGCGTTCCTGCTGAAAACTTATGGAACTATGATGACACGAACTTGACCGATGATCCGGGTAAAAAAAAAGTGATCACTAATCGGGGAGTAAAATATCCTAAAAGGATATGCAATATAAGTAAATCCACGATATTAGTAATGTTTGCAGGAAATGCCGAGGGAGATATCTTGCCACATTATGTCGTATATAATTCATCGCATTTATGGAGCACTTGGATGGAGGGCTGTCCAACAGGATGTAGATTCAGCAACACCAAAAGTGGGTGGTTCGATACCAACACCTTCAGCGATTGGTTCGATTCCTTAATGTTACCTCGACTTAAGAAGCAGGAGGGTAGAAAAATGCTTATAGGTGACAATCTTTCCTTGCATTTATCACCATATGTTATTCAAAAATGTGAGCAATGTAATATCGACTTCGTATGCCTTCCGAAAAATAGCACACACATAACACAACCCCTTGACGTTGCATTTTTTCATCCCATGAAGGTTGCATGGAGAAAAATTTTAGCGAGTTATAAGACCTCCTCAAGTGGACAAAAGCAAGCTGTTCTCCAAAAGCAGGACTTTCCAAAACTCTTAAGTGAGGTTATGAGTAGTTTGACTAATGCTAAGCGGAATCTGCAGTCTGGCTTTAAGAATTGCGGTATATATCCATGCAATCAAGAAGAACTGATTCGGAGCCTTCCTGGAGGAAACATAAATTTATCCAGCATTCATTTATCCTTCATAGAAACATTGGAGCATCGACGGTTGGATAACTGTGGAGGTGAAAAGAAAAGAAGACGTAAAGTAGATTTAGCTCCAGGTAAAAGTTTATCTGTAGGTGCTGAGGGTGGACAAATTTACCCGGAAACACACTCTGAACATGGTCAAATCAATCAAAATAGTGCTATAGCTTCTACATCACCTTTTCATGATATTAGTACTCCTCAATTACAAGGAAATTCGAAAGAAAATCGTGAACAGCTTCAAAGACCACGTAAAAAAAGAAAGCTCAACCAATCTAGAATTGAACAATCTTTCAACACTGACCATGATGATAATGACAGTTGTGACTGGAATTTTTCTAACGATTTAGAAGAATATGAAGATGAGGTTGAATTTGAAAATTTCGTCTCAACTGGTGCAAAAAGACAGCATATATTCAACGTTTAAAAACGAAAGTTGGACAACATGTTGTATTCCTGTATGAAGGGGAATATTTTCCAGGCAAAATAGAATTATTGCAAGAAGATGGGGCAGTCATTTCTGCAATGATTAAGTCCCTAAATAACTGGAAGTGGCCGGAGAAAAAGAACAAAATGCTTTACAATTGGGCTGATATAATTGGCTCAATTGAAGAGCCTAAACTGGTTTTTAACCGAGGAATTTTCCGCATAGAGGAGCTTGAAACACGCTGGGGAGTTTAGTGCTCTATTTTTGGTTTATTTTTTTCACTTGTTTTTGTTTTATGCTATGAGCTATAATATGAAGGTTTTGTTACATTTTGAATCAGTAGTCTTTCATTTGTTTCATTTGCTTATTGAACAGGTGTTTGGTAATTAAAATTGGGCATAATAGTTCTTAATTTTGTTTAGCTTTGTTTGCATGGCGCAAAGTTTGGTTCCAGACCACATAACATTGCGTACCTTGCGATTTAAGATAAGATATTGACATAAATTATAAACCGGTGCAAAGTAACCCCATTACTAAGAACAACTTTGCGCCATTTTAAAAAGTACAAATAAAATAATTGTACATCATCCTTTCTCAAATTTTAAAACAAATATCAGCTATTCTGCTTATAAGTAAGTGATATATTTTGCTATAAAAAAAATATTCTACGTTTAAGTGGCGCAAAGTAACTACATTTTACGGTATTTTAGATGTCGCTAGTATTGCGAGTTATAAAATTTATTATGAAAATAATAAAATGTTAGAAAAAAGACAATCGAGCGCCGATTGATTTTACGACAATTGAGTGAAGAAATGTATATGCCACTAATTGAAGGTCGATCTCAAAATATTCAAGTCATGAGGAATTTTATGATTAAGATTGCGATCGAAAGCATCAATCCCGCAAGCTGGGCCACAACATCAACTACTTAACAGAGAGATTCCACCGGCTCAAAAGTTGTCGTAGGACCACGCTATATCTGTTACCAAACAAAAAAGAAGGAAGACGCGAAATCTGTGAAATTTTCACTAAAACTGTTTGTGCTGAACATTCAAAAGAAATAACAAAATGTGAGGATTTTATATGCTGATGTAATTTATAATAAACGTAATTAAAAGTTAAATGTTTTGTATATAGAATATTATTTGCTAACAATAAAGATACAATTCTGTAGGATACCCGGGTACCCCGAGTATTAACCAAGTAAGTATTCGACTTTAGTTCTTAAGTTAATTAATTTTTTTTGTATATTTAAACATCAGAACATAAGGACTACATATACCTAAAGCGACATCAATCAACGAAAATAACGACGATCTGAAAGGATTTGATGATTATTCGTTAAATATATAAGATATGCATGTAAATACGTGCTATAGGGTACACGGATACCCGGGTATTGACATAACGGTTAAAGTACGCTTCTTGGATTATTTGGTCGATTCTGTGACGAATGGTGGCCTCCACTTGCTATTAATCTGTTTTTTTTCTGGCAGCACAAAAAAAAGTCTAGTGTGCTCATATAAGGCGAATGAGGTGATCAACCGATATCATCTGATTTGGACAATATTTAACTGGAAAATTAGTCCCTCGAATTTGAACGAACTATATGGTATAAGATATCATCACACATATGGTGGAGACCTTCTGTATAAATGAAAACAACCACTTTTTGCATCAGATGATTTCAATCTTCAATAAGAAAACTAAGAAAACTCTAATGGAAAAAGACTGAGAAATTCGGGGAAATTTATGAAGAGACGTCCGAGGGAAGCCAAGACGTCTAGGACTGCAGGCATGCCACCTACAGTGTCCAGTGGGAGACACGCGTACCAGTTTCTACCATCCAATACTTTTGGGTACAAAATTTTGCGTTCATAGAATTTTCTTTAGCATCTTGGATAAAAGAAATCCAATAACGCCACCAGCCTAAATAGCTTAGTAAATTGTTACAAAATTGTTATAAAATGACATTCATAATTCATGAACAAATTTCTAAAAAAATTGGTATGATCATTTTGGAACTGTAGCATTTTTGCATTCCATTCATATCGACATCCATCGCCATTTTCTTGAAATTATTATATGAACGAAGTATGTGCGCTAGTGACAAGACGTTTTCTATATCGGCTCCCGCTCTTAGTCTCATTTAAATGATTTCCAGTTGGTAATTACTGATAATATACTTTTCCGCAAGTGTTTTGGAAATACACAGTTTTATTTATATAGAAATTAACCAATTCCCAGTTTCAATATTGTGATTCGGAAAGTTATTTTTAATAAAATTTGTTTGTTCGCTTGACTGAGTTTTGCTCTGTTTGTATTGGTGGACTAGCGAGTTTTTATTGCTACGCGCTGCAGTAGTATTATCAAACGGTGGTAAGCCCAGTGAGGAAACTATCTCTTACAATGGTTGGCAAAGACTCTTCAAATAATAAGCAGCAAAAGCAAGAGAAACTCCGTTCCAATTCAACGGCCGAGGCCAGTAACCTAACCAATACCAATGTTACCACCCGCAGTGCATCTATTGTGCAAGCTAGTGTCTCTCTCCCGCCGGATGCTGAGCAGACCCTTTCCCTAAAGTTAACTCAGCAAATGGACACTCGTCTGATGAGTAAAATCGACGATCTCTTTAAGCAACTCGAGAGCCGGATTATCTCAAGGCTAGATGATCCCATTGGTAGTTTCACTGAAAGAATTTCAACATGCGAAAACAAATTAACTACGCTGATGGAGGGCCATCCCCGCCATCAAGATCAAGTTGAGGATCTCGAACGGTCTAGGCGCCTCAGTGATGTTATTATACACGGCAAGCATACCTAGCACTCCGACGGAGAATATACGGAAAGTTGTTAAGCAGATAGCCGCTCTTGTAGAACATCCAATCTCTGCATACTGTGAAGCATTTCGTCTGAGTACAAGAACGACATCGGCAAGCGCTCCAATTCTAGTACGTTTTTCATGTCAAGCTGAGCAACGATCATTTCTGTTAGCATTCTACAGACATAAAGGTGTTAAGTTATCTCAGCTGGAGGGTTCTCTTCAACGTGCCCTGTTTATATCAATGAAAGTCTTACGCCACGCAATAATTCCATTCTTCGTGAAACGCTGAAATACCGCAAGTTGGGGAAAATATTATCTGTGACTACGAGAAATGGCTTTGTGCACATCAGGAGAAATGAAAATGACCAGCAGCTGATGAAAATAGGCAGTGCGCATGCGCTGCACAGTCTCATGAAATAGCACGAATACCAACTATGTACATATATAATACCAATTGGATATCTCATACTGTTTCCGTGGCATTGGAGCTGATAAAAATTCGTTCTCTTTTTCTCTTGTAATTTGTTTTTAATTTTGAAATTTTCTGTACATATTTATTCGCGATTTTTGAATTCTATTCCAATATTATTGATATTTTCTTTTAAGTTGAATATATAACTCTTATTTGAGGTATATTTAGATATTTTCTTTAAATTATTACTGCTTCTTTTGCATAATATGTCCGTTTGGCAACCTAGTATATTTTTTAATATAAAATATTGTTTCGAAATGTTTTAAAATATTTGAGGGAATGACTAAGTGCCCCTTTATTGACGATTTGGGTGGCGAGACAGTAATTTTTCCTGAATTTGAATAATTATGATCTGGACAAGGTAAGAATGATGTTGAAAATCTTATGTGATCATTCCCGTGGATTAAAAGTATGCGCGTTAAATGCCAGAAGCATTCGCAACAAAATCGAGGAATTTCGTTACATATTCTCCCAGTCCGACTTACACGCTATTATAATCAGTGAAACATGGTTAAAGGACAGCATTCCCTCTGCATTCCTCGCAATTCCTGGCTACAACATTTTTCGTAATGACCGCAAATATCGTATAGGAGGCGGTGTTGCGATATATGTCCGCGATTGCTTCAAGGCCAAGCGTATATTTTCCTCGAAAGGAGATGCAATGGAATTTTTAGGCGTTGAAATTACCTCTAGCTATGACAAGTGTATTTTATCAGCAGTGTACTGTCCTCCAAATAGCTTCAACTGCGCCATAGTGCAGGAGTTTGAAGACACGATATCACGTATTTCTCAGCAGTATCCGAATGTCATTGTAGGAGGTGATCTTAATGTTAACCTTCTTCAGCAGGATCTTACAGTCAATTTGTTCTTAAATTTCCTTCATACACTACATCTTAATGAAATTAATAATTTTCCAACATATTTTAATGCAGCTAATCGCTCATGATTGGATTTGTTTCTTACAACAGATGCAAGTAAAGTTATCTCGCATAATCAATTGAGCCCTACTAGTATCTTGGATCATGACTTACTTTATCTTTCTAATGATATGTCTGTTGAGTCAGTACGTCTTCCCACCTTTAATTCATATCGCGATTTTAATATTATTGAAGTAAATGCTTTGTTTGAGGAATGCGTACGCTTGCCATGGGAGTTAACTGTTAACTGCCAAGTTGAAAAACTATCATCGCTAATCACTCACTTGTACGATAAATATGTCCACGTTAGATATAAATTCATAACCTCTAATGGCTGTTCGTGGTTTTCATCTCGAGTTTTCTCGCTAATTGCTGAACGCGAGTTCTTATATCGTCGTTACAAACGATCTGACATCACTGGTGCCCGTGTATTATACCAAATGACACGCAATAAAGCAAATGCGGCCATGCGTCGCGCTAAGCGCCAGTATTTAAGTTCTAAATTGAACTGCCATCTCCAACCCAAAGTTTTATGGCGCAACCACGACAGGCTGGTGTGTATGGGAAAGCTGAAGTCGAGTGTGGATTCAATCCCGATGAACTTAATGCATGTTTTATATCACTTAACCAAAGTTCAATGGTAAATCAAGCTGGAACGCTCGAAGTTCCTCATGGAGGTTCATTGAGCGAGGTCGCACCGTTGGCAAATCATAATGGATTCTCCTTTCGTTGTGTTGACCTGAATGAGCTGTCAGTTTCCATTAACTCGATCAAATCTGATGCCATTGGACCCGATGTTTTGTCTCCACGATTTATCAGGTTATTGTATCCATTTTGTGGTAAATACATTCTACATGTGATCAGTTCATGCTTAACGACATCAACGTTTCCTTCAGGCTGGAAATCTGCGATAGTGCTCCCAATACCGAAGAACAGATGTCTCGAGTCTCCTGCCGACTTTCATCCTATAAGCATCTAAGGTGTTGGAAAAGTTAATGTATCGCCTGATGCTTGAATACCGTGAGGATAATGAGCTGCTCACACGTTGGCAATCAGGGATTAGACGCTTTCACAGCTGTGAGACTGCGGTGTTAAGGATAACCACTGACATTAGATTGGCCCTGGATCAAAAAAATTTTAGTACCTTAGTACTGCTAAATTTCACTAAGGCATTTGATAGTGTTGATCATAACCTCCTTCTGCATAAATTTTTTGCTATTTTTAATTCAGTACTTCTGCTCTTACCCTCATTAAAGATGTTTTGTTACGCCGTCAACAATGCGTTAAGGTAAATAATAATATCTCAAACTCACTCACCTTATTATACGGCGTACTATTCTGGGCCCTTTACTATTGAGCCTGTTCATCAATGATCTACCTGAAGTAGTTCGTGATGACAAAGTGCATATGTATGCTGACGATATACAAATCTATTTGAGTAGCCCCATTGGACTTATTGAAGACTGCCTTGCACGCATAAACGATGTTTTAGACAGAATAGGATTGTGGGCTATGAAAAATCGGTTGATACTGAATCCGGGAAAGTCGCAGTGTATTGCTTTTTACAACAACATTTTTGATAGAAATAGCATTCCTCCGGTCGTTTTGGATGGTACCAATTTAGTGATGCAAAGTAAAGTTACAAATCTTGGTGTTACTTTAAGCCAAGACATGAAGTGCTGGGAGAATGTTAACGCATTGATTAGAAAAGTCTACTTCAGCCTTCGGACACTTTGGCTCTATGCGAGTATCTTAACAACACCTGCTCGTCTTAAACTTGTAAAGACGCTACTTATGCCAGACTTTACACATTGTAGTACAATTTACCCTAAGCTTGATTCCTATTGTGCCCGCAAAGTGGAGGTTGCCTTTAATGATTGCGTTCGATTTGTATTTGGTCTTAGCAGGTTTGATCATGTTTCCCCTTTTCGGACAAGATTTCTTGGCTGTCCTCTGACTTCTTACCTTCAGCGTAGGTCATTGATATTCTTCTTTAATCTTTTAAAGTCAGACAAACCAGAGTATCTCAGAGAACTCTTCAGTTTCGCAACATCTGAACGCAATAGAAATATAATAACTCCTCGTTTTTATAAGACGATTATGGAAAATTCTTATCTTGTCCAGATCTCACGCCTATGGAATAATCTTCCTATGAATATCCAAACTGCCAACTCCTTGATCGCATTCAAGAGGCTCATTAGTTTACAAATAATATAGTTGCTGATATTCGTTCCATTAAATTTTTGCCATATTTTTCTAATTATCTTCTTAGCAGCTGAAAGTAAATTCTAGATGACCTATCGTAGCGTACTTACAAAGTTTCTGTAATCTTGATAGTTTGATCTATATTTCTTTCTTTCTTTCGGTTTTCTTCTGAATTAGCATAGTCTAGTTTATAACCTTTCCTTTTTTTCTTTTACTTTTTTCGCCATAAATTATGTATTTAGAACCGTAGTTACTACTTATTGTCTAATCTTGTGTACGACTGGAATAAATGATATGATATGATATATGATATGAATTGATTTGTAATTCTTTCCACACAAATTTGCATAGAAACACCAACTCTTTAGGCATGATCTTCTCTCTTCCAGCATTAACGTTTTCCTGGTTATGACCTGTTCGAACTCTGTCAGGCATTTAATTTACTTTGGGTATTCACAATTAATGATCCGTTTTCATCAAATGGTTCCATCACCAAAACACCTTGTTGTAGCACCGAAAGCAGGCGCTTTCAGAACAATGACGCTAAAAGAAAATTGTGACCGTACATAAAAATACTCACTTTCCCAATATTTTGAGAAATGACTTTTTTGAAACAGTACGCAACCAAATGAAATTTTTACGGAATTTCAATAATTTTGTCAGGATGTCTCCCAGCAAACAATTGGATGAAAAATCTTCAGGGCGATAGTGGATGATATTGCCAAAATATCTTCCACGCGAAATTAAAGCAAATACTGTAAAATGTTTTCTTCCTTGGCTTGCGTAGATGAAAAGAATATGGAATTATAAATAATTTTGTTCTCTGCTTTTAAATGTGGAGGTAAGAAGATAATAGTTTCGCTTATTTGTTATCTCTATGATACACGAATTCATCATTTGGAAGAACGCGTAATTAGACTCAATGACAAAAATTAATTTGTGAGTTTACTAGTGATTTTAATTCCATAAATTCATATTAAAAAAAATTAATTAAATAAATATGTACCTTCTTTAAAGAAATATCTTCTTTATTCCCTTACTATAAATTCCAATGGATTTATGTCGACGATTCTTGAATGATTTGCTTAGACGATAAGAAAGCGATTCAGCCTTATACATATATGAAAACAACTCGCCAGGAAGGGATGTTGACAAATTAATTTAGAGAGAGAGACTGCCTGAGTCTGCGTGACTTGGGCGAACATTCTTCTTTAAACGGGCATAGCAACAAAAGCTTGACATGGCAACTGCACTTCATAGTTGTTGTTGGTAATGTTACCTTTTCGTACCATTTATTTGTAAGGCCTAGATGATTAGATTAGATCCGTGAAGGGATGTCTAGGCGTTAGCCTCGCAATCACTGGAACCTGAAAGATCTATTATGAGTCCCTGTTGCATTTACTCCCATTCTAGGTCCAGACTGTTAATAAAGTCTATAACTCTGGGATTGAAGTTGCACACGTAGGTTTGTGGAGGAAAAGCATGTTCGAGGTGGAGTAGTCTCCGCCTAGCCAATGCTTCGCAGTTGCAGAGCAAGTGCTCCGAGGTTTCGTGAGCATCCTGCTAGAAACGGCAGGATGAAGTCTCAGTCACGCCCAACTTGTTTAGGTGTTACCTCATGGGGCAATGGCCTGAGAAGAGCTCAGAAATCATTTTGAGCTCTGGGGCCGGATTCACTAACTTGGAGAGTTTGGGAGTTGGGAGATGAGAATTTTTGTTTCCCCACTTAAAACTCCCCAACTCTCCATTCGAGATTCTCTAACATACTTGAGGACTTAAAGAAAACGTGAGAAGTATCGAAATATCGAAAGACGGATAACTCTGTGTGGGAGGTTTTGCGGTTTTTTCTTACGGATTTAGGGTCTAGAGTACAAAAAAATAGGTGAACAATTTCTTAGGGAGGGGCTTTTGGGGATGGGGGCCGTACCACCCCCCATTGAGGGTTGTCCACAATACGTCATGTTTGATATCTAATTAAAGAGGGAGAAACGGGTAATCGAGTGGCGCAGTTTTTTTTTTGATCATTTTAACTTCATAACTGACTTTTAACCGCCGAAAGACGGATTTTTTGTACGTGGGTCATATACACCCCAGTTAATATATTTTGCATATATTTCTTCCGTTATTTGTTTCACATCCATTAGTACTCTGTTGTGAACATTTTTCTGATGGAAAGTGAATTTCCACGACTTACCAGTTCTTCATAATGATGAGTTGAGAGTTTTTGTACCAGAAAAAGGCCATTTTTTCATCTTAAGAAAAGACTGATTCACTTCTTTTGCAGTTATCTCCAAAACTATTTACCGGAGTCAAAAACTAATAATATATCTAATTAGGGGAGAAAATGTAGATGCGGGTTCATCCTACATACAAGCTTTAACGTGCATATTTAAAATTTTTATAGCATCTCTTCTGTACTGGAAGACGACCAAATTAACCATATTCGCGTGAATTACAATTTTTAGCGGGTACCTTGAGACACCAAAATCCTTATTTCTCTGTAAGTATTGGAAGGATGTGCATAATTTATTTTTGCAAACATAGCCAGGATACGCAGTGAGTCCATAAATTAATTTGAAAATCCTAGGTCAATAGGACAATAAAAGCAGACAATACTGTCAGTTGAGAAATATTTTTCTTACTTCTCCACAACTAACACAGCCGAGAGTTTTGCCGAGTTGAATAGAGAGTTTGGTAAATCTCAATACAAATTCCACGAGCTACAGAATTCGGAGTGGAGAGTTAAGTGGCAAAAGAACTCTCATCTCCACAACTCCACAACTCTCCGAGTTAGTGAATCCGGCCCCTGTTCTTCTAAGGAGTACTTTTGTTTTTTCGCCAGAGGTGTCGATGTTTTTTTTTTTTTATGAAACCATATGGTATATCCATTTACAATGTAATATGAGTAATTAATGGGATAGAAATAATGACGGTAGAGAAACATGGATTAGACACCCCCGCATAATATTAATAGTTTATTTTGATTTTTGCATGTCTCTCTGTCTGTTCGTCCTCACCATAAGTCGAGAACGCATTTATTTAGAGTAAACAAAGGAAAATTTAAGTTCGAAAGGGGATAAATCGGGCAACTCCTTCGTAGGGTATTCATACAAAAATCTCGTTTTTCAATATACATTTGGACATTGTCTGAGACCGCAGAGACCTAAAATTTGGTACATAGTGTTTTCATAATAATACTAAAAACCACTTCTAAAAATGGATTAAATCGGGCAACTTCGCAAAACGCATTGACATAGTGAGACCAAATTTATACACCGCGTATACGTGAATGCATGCAGTTGTTGCTGGCTAGCTCTTTTCACTACCCAGTTGCTCCAATTTAGGCCTATGGTACATTTTTTCTTAGGCCGGCATAGGTGTATTGAAATTCAAGTTTTTATTCGTGTCGCTAGTGTCAGGATTCTCACGAATCCTGAACATATTAAAAAAATATTCCCGGTCACACACACAAATCCAAACCATTTGACGTGAGCCTGCTAACTAATTTTCCACTATAACGAATTCATCAGAAAAATTCTTTTACACTTCATTTTCTATTATGTTCAAGAAAAAAATTTATGCTAATGTTTTAGAGTTTGGGTGCATATATGATGTCTCCGATTTCGACGAATGAACAATCGTTAGATGCGTAATGAGATGAATATACGTAGAAAATTTCGGTGAGAAAAACTCGCCGGTTTTCGAGATAGGTCGGTAAAACCGGTTCCATGACCTCTTCGTTTTTTAAATACAATCTGTTTAGCAAATTTTTATTTTGCGCCTAAGGAACTTTGTATAGAGTTATACAAATGATGGACTACGATTTTGGTAACATGCATGTATAATAGGAAAACTGACCTCATATTCGAGTTGAACAATGCCAGTTTTGTCTCAAAATTTCCATATCCGGGTTAGCTGAGTTCAGGTGCTTCTCTATTTGTTTATTATGGAATCAACTGTTGATGTAACAGCACGTTATAGTTTCGAAATGAGGATCGCGACATATGCTACTCATGTTAGTCTTCATATCCTTAGTTTTTCTGGATTAAGTATTAGGTCAGCAGAACTACTTTTTACTGCAAGATTTTGAAATATGTAGTTGCCATCCTAGTGACGCTGGGCATTTTTATCATAATCCAGATCTGTGGAACATTCCAATAGTTCTCATTGGGCGCCACTAGCTGGAGTTACAGTAAGTAACAGAAGTTGTACTTGTACTTGATCTTTCCAGACACTTACAAATAATATAAGTTCTAATGATCGAGAAGAATGCCATCTTTTGATCTAAAAAACTGAAGAGTTGGTTCCTCTACTATACTTAAGGTTATATAATAATCTGCATGTGCAGGAATGAGTTTTTCTAAACTCGATACTGCCTTCACATTGAGCGATGGACTACGTCTTATTTTCTTTCCAGGAATACGTGTGACAGAATTTTCTCCCTATTTGTTACTAAACAGATACCTATCTAGTTTTTACAGTCAGTTGGATTTATCATTTTTATAATCTTGAAAATGATTCTTCCTTCCGTCAAATCCACCTAAGGAGTAGCGGTAATCCATGATGATCATTAAGCCAGAAAGGTTCTGTTAAAATTTTTGCAAAACTGTGTTGTAGCTATGTACTCTTTATATTTTCTAATCAGCAACCTCTAATTATCGCTCCTCATCGCATATCTAGTATAGCTCAATACAGCGAACTCCTATTGTCGTTATTTTGTACGTTGTAATAAGGATGGCGCTTCAATAACTCTGTTTTACTTTCATAAAAGACTTGAATTTCGAGTGGACTATATAGGTTAGACCAAATGTAATAAAATTGGTTGCTGTGTCTCGTGAACCCTTATACGTGTATAGTTTATTCTTTAATATTCGTGTACGTGCACAACGAGGAGAGGCGAGCAAGGCTATATCAAAAGTTGACGAAATAAAATGATTATACGCTGTACTATGAGAGTGTCCATAACAACGCTAGGTCAGCACGCGATATGGCGAGACACCTCGAGGTATCTCGGTTGAGAATGAAATTTTTCATTTTGTTGCGATTTAGAGCGCGCTAATTTTGAAAGCTAGCATATTCTTATAGGTTTTTTCTTTGATATAATCGAACAGCTCTTTACTCATTGTCATATATTAGAAGAATTTATCAGGATCAGTATATAGATCATCATATAGATGAAGTTTCGATGTTATCGGGTGGCAAGTTAAGTAGAGCAGCGTAAAGTACACTTATGTGGAAAATGCAATATAGTTGCATTACTCGACAAACACAAAATATCTTCTTCAGGATCTGATGTCATAACTTATGCTCTCAATTTGCGTTTTACCAAGAAACTGAACGCCTTGTTGTGAACACAACACCTCGGGGTGTATTTTCAACTCGCCTCGGGTCGCTTCGTTGAGTACGTACGTATAACCTCACTTTTCACTGAGCTTCTTCCATTAGTTTTTGCAAAAAAGTTTCTGCCAACACTTTTTTGCTCGCAAATGTAAAGATTATCAATTTTTAAAATTTCATAATAAGGTTTCTTTACGCAAAATATTTTTAATTAAAAAAAAAAACGTTCAGGTGGGACACGATTTCACACGGGCCTGCAAATCGCTAAGATAATATTTTGAACTGCCTACCGAATTTATGAGTAATTTTTTCTGCGCATTGTTTTCTTTTCTCGTTCAGTGAGTCAATTGTCAATAAAGTCCTCGCCAGTATAATAAACGATCTACAAATTAAAAACGAAATATAAAACATTCGACCAGTGAAAATGTGTAGTATCAACCTTCATCTGTAAGATTCTCTAATATACCACAGTTTGTAATTTTTGTGGGTCAGCCTTCATTATAAAACCATTTTTCTTAAGTGCATAAGCGACCATAATATAGTATTGGTCCTAATTCCTAATGTGTATAATTAAATAGGAGATATTTAGTTTAAAAGACTTGGAAGTCTCTTCGGAATGACATGTTCCGGTTTTGCACACGGTCATAGTGTAAATCACAAAAGTACCAGTAACATGTGAAAATTTTTGAATGTTTTAGTGATATTTTGATAATGACAGAAATCTGTCGAGAGGTTAACGTAAGCACCTAGCTATTAAGCCTTAACCTTATGTCAGTCTTAATGGATGGATTAAGTGACAAGTGACAATCGACGCCCCCAAGAGGCAGAGCATATTATATTCTGTCTCAGGAGTGCCAGCTTATGTCCGTGTATGCTTGACATTGGACTTACTGGTCGAAGCGAGACCCATCTCAAATCTCTGCCGATCTGTGGGTCACGGCACCCAGTTGATTTAGCGCAATTCTACGCCGAAAGCCAATCCTCTAAGCGCACATTAATAAGCGACCATGCTTCAAATAATCGGACGTAGTATGCAATTATACAAAAGGACATACTCTTCTGTTTAAAGAAGAATGTCCGCCTAAGTCATGCAGACTCAGACCATCTGTCTCTGTCCACATATGGGCTACCACAACCAGCACGATGCTCCCACAAGGGGGCTTTCTCCATGTTCAGGCGAATAGCACTGCTACAGCAGCACTATCCCGGGCTCCTCAACGTCGTTTCACGAAGTTAGGAATATCCCCAATTGGTATGGCTTCATAGCCCATGGCCATAAGGTCATGAGTACTCCCAGTGATACATAGATATGCTTGTAGTGATGGGACTGGTTACTCCATTTGGACCTAAGATCTTATTCACAACATCTGAAAAGATTATATATATCCTGCACATACAAAAAACACAACCTTAATAGGCATTGTCAGCGGGGACCACGAGAAAGTTAAGTTATGGCCGTATTCAAGGCTGCAGAGGCTAGAGATTAATACCAATAATCTTATAGATGGCCAAGCATACTAACCATATAAGCTCTACTGACATACGTACTTGATATCCATTATTCATCAACTACAATATCCTTCGCCCCCTGCCCAAGAGGCTATGTTTAAGATTTTATTATTTCGACTTTCATGAGTACTTAAATTCTTTGAATAATGGATAGTAACGCACGTCGCCATTATACCCTACTACGGTAGCCACAAAGTCAAAAACCTCCTATTTTATTTCGCAGAGTTTATTTCTCGCCTTGTAAACACATAACTTCTTTGTATGATGACCTCCTTGCCATTCATACCCTACAGAGATACAATGCGATCTTAAATTTAAACCATTCCAACAAAGCAACCAATTTCTTCCATCAAGTATACATACAGCTTTCACTTTGGGCAGCCCTGCACTTTACAGTCGCCATTTGATAAAGATAGTAGTTATAGCAAAGTTTATTTTGGACAGATTTATTCAGGTAGGGAAGTAAGGCGTGGTTAGTGATAATGATATTTGCAATTGCAACCGCCATTGAATTAAACGGCCACTTCAATCAGCTCACCTTGAATAGAAAATGGTTAGTGATGAAACTGTGATTCAGTGGTGACTGGCGAGTATTCAAATTTAGCGCTGAGTTTCTTAAAGATGTATGATTAAAACTCATTTAACATAATAACAATAATGAACTAGCAATTAAAATTTAAAAAAAATAAACTGGGAAGATATATATAATATTAAAGGAAAAATCGCCCAAGTGCGAGTAGGCGTTATTTGAAAAAATAATGCTATCATTTGAAGAAACTATCCCTACTTATGATAATAATATTGAATGAGAATAAAACGAGGGAAAAAATGCCGAAAAAATCACGTTTCTTGTATGGGGGCCCCCTTTAATTTTTAATTTATTTTTATAATTTGTTGTTATTGTGGCAAGGGAAATACACAGTCTGTGAAAATTTCAACTGTCTACCTATTACGGTTCATAAAATACAACCTGGTGACAGACCGATGGACGAACATCGGAGGCTTAGAAGTAGGATTCCCGTTTTTACCCTTTGGGTACGGAACCCTAAAAAGGATAAAAATATTTAGATAAATAAAATTTCATAATAAATTAAAGCTAAACAAATACTTTGTGTCATTGACGAAAAGTCGAGAATCTATAAATTAGTGTTTATGAATCTCTGAAACGCACTGACATGACGGAGGAAAGAAGTTGAGAAGTTACCGGTAATGGTAGATCTAAATAAGAAATGAACTTTGAAAAACATCACGACAAAAATGGGAGAGCAGGATTATTTAACGCCGTTGAGATTGCAAAAATTGAAGGAAATCGAAAGACGGTTCGCGTGACTGCAGAAGTTTAAAAAGAAAACAAGTGCCCTGCGTTTCAGATCGGAATCCAAGGATTGTTGAAGAAAAGCCTTGTAAATAGCTTTTACGTATAAAAATTATTGCTTACTATAAAGAGGATTCGTTGGACGTCTGTCAATTTGGCGACTTAGCTCTCCACTCTGAATGTAATGGGATAGCCAACTGCGAAGGATAAATGTAAATTCAACTGGTTGGTCAGGATTTTCCTTTCATAATATTTTCTTTTCGTTCGTGTATAGCAAAAGCCCTACAACTCTGTTCTAAGTCTGATAAGAGCCACATGGCTTCCATTTTGCCTCTGTTGTAAAAACTTTAAATCTGATTTCCTTTGTTATCTCACGAAATTCCACCCGACCCAAAGTGTTCGTGTTTTCCTTTTAACGGCATGCTAAACATTTTATGTGTGAATTATTATCTATAGCTCAAAGAATGCAGGATGCTCGACTGTATTCACTTTATGTCGGCAAAAATTTCGCTTAAATGTACGAGCTCGTATTATTATCTAAGGATCTGAAATTTAGTTATTTTATGCAAGGAAGCTTTGAGCACAGAAACGACTTGGAGAGCATCGTAAACGAAGGCAAAACAAGACAAAGGAAGTTCACTCAACAGGATGAAGACGAAACACTCCTTGCCGGTTCGAAATAATAAAATTCCCGACAAAGGCATGAGAGAACAATTTTATTGAAATTATTCATAACAAGGAGTTCCTGATACGGCTGTTAGGGGTGGAGAAGAGAGCAGTGATATATATTTCGAATGGTCCAAGCAACCCACCCAGACCGAGCGAACGGTTGGCCGGGAGATATAGGTTTAGGCATATACCCGGGGAGGGTGTATTTTATTTGTTTATTCGTTTATTGTGTCCCAATTTTGTGCGATTGTAAACTTCCCTTCGTTTTGAGTTCTTTATGAGTGCCTATACCCTCCTACGGGTTGAGCTTCTCCCTATTGAATCCTCTGTACAAATTGGGATCTAATAAAATTTTCTTTTTATTTTGTTTATACATGCGACAGAGGGACCCTTATCGCCGCAAAAAAAATCTACTAAAAACCGCTGATAAAATAATGGAACCAACCAATAGAATGATAAATTTGAAGATAATCTAATCCAAACTTGATAATGAAGTGACAAAGGAAAATTTCCAACTTTATGGTGAAGGTTGATGGGACTGGAATAAAATCTTCCCGATTGAGAAGACCTGTCAAGGGAGGATCATATTCCCTGTTGGGGGGATGCTTTACTTATGTACATATATACATATTTTGCGTAGCTTTGTAATCGCAAATCGAAAAAGGTAAATTGATATTTTATTCATTTTACATCTTTCAAGTTAGCTCAGTGGTACTAAATTAGTCACCGGAACAGGAACTAATGGGTGCGCTCAGTGGTCTCAGATAATTGGATTCGAAACGTAATCAGTGCAGTGCAGTGACGTCGATTTTATAAGATTGGTTTATTTTTCAATCTTCAAAATCTCTCCGGCATGCAATTAAAAAGCACTTTTACTTCCAAGAACTGTAATGGAAATCTTGTGGATCCAGTATTTCGTGGATGAGGCTCAATAAATCATCTGAGGACGTACTGAACTAATATAAGAGCCGCTATACTTATTTAAGTTATAGGCGTAATAAGCTCTTCTTTACATGCAATAAACTTGAAAATATTGAAGACGCTTCACATTAGAAATAGCGTCGTGCTTTTTCTGTAAGGTGAGTTGGAAAATAGTCACCTATCACTTCATATATGCTCTGATGCCAGTACTAATTTTTTAAAAGTCTCTTCAATCGTAATGTAACTTTTTCCAAGGTGTTTGCCAAGAAAACTTACACATTCATTTTATATGTAGCACTAACTACCGCATCATGAACTTCCAACTGCAGTATTCTTTTGCAGGTAAATTTCAATAAACTGGTAAATTTCACTCTAAATATGATTCTTTGATAGTCGTGAAAATGCAATAGGTAATCCTGGATTTTAGACCCGAATGTCCCATGCTCTATGATTATGTGTAGGTGCAGATTCCAATTAAATTAAGAAATTAACATCAACTCCAAAAATTTGGCCTGATTACTGGATACTACAGACAGAGCTGCACTGGGAAATCGGACGATCGGGCGCTAGCCGATGTGATCGGCCGGTAGTTGTCGGGGCCGGTAGTTTCCGGGTTAACTGCGACCACACGAATTTACCACGTAGTCTGGTCAAATGTTGCAGTTGCGTTGGGAGGACAACTGAGTTAAAAATACGTCCCTCAATTTATAAACAGTGACAGGGCGCAGAACCAATGTAGCTTGTAGGTGCTGCCAAGATAGCATATATTTGGAAAATTTAGCATTCACGAGAAAATTATTCCGAGAAGCGCATGCAAAGATGAGCTTTTCATTAAAAGGGCTCAACAAAGACTTTCAAAGCATTACTATACCTGAGCTTGCAGTATTTATTTATTATGCCAAATTTCTTGTGCACATATTGACTTTTCAGTATTTTGTACTATCGTGATTTAGTTTTTCATACTTTTAAAGCAAATTTGAAATCAAATAACAAGTGTAAAAGCTATTTTTAAAATTCAGTTTTTACACATTGATACACTACGAGCAAAGCCTTCGGTGACAGAATCACCTAATCAATCTGCCCAAACTTCTAATGGGGAAACTAAACAATTCTCACCCTCTTTAGAAATGGCGAACAGCAAGTTCAAATTTTTTAACCTCAAATAGAAATATATCTCTTCACCATCCGGAATCACAATAGCATAGACTCTAAGTCACAAGTGGTCATTACGACCAAGAGGCCTTTAAAACTATCACAACTTAAAGGATTAATTGGAATTAGGATGACTCCCACTAATACAGCATTAAAATAAGCCACAGTCATAATCAGTTCTACGCATTATAATTTAAATATAGAGAGCAAAATGCTTGTAACAAAAAAATTACCCACTTACTGCCAACCAACATTTTTACAACAGAAATAAAAAGAGGACCCTGCAATACACCTACAGCCCAAAATACGAACCTGGACTGGACTCAAATCGGAGCAGTACCAGAAGCAAAAAGTACGACTACGACTGTACTATCAACTTATACCACGCAAACTCTAAGTCGGTCAATAAATTAAAAAGAGTTTGAGAGCTCGCTACTGCGAGAAAAGCTGGAGATATACACCAAATGAAAAATTACAGGCCCACGCCATAATCAAACCTTCTACCAAAAATCAAATACAACCATCACGATGAGTTTCAGCTACCCCATAGCAAACACAAACTAAACTCGATCGTAGAGAGACTAATAATATCAGCACTAGATGGAGCCACTATAGTCTAAAACCTGCATCTCACTCTGCACCAGTGATACAGTAGAGTACTATTTGCCCAGTGATACTAACTGAAGTTAAATATGTCAGACTTTCTTCCCCTCATCAAATAACTAAACAAAGTATCATTTCCGCACTCCTAGACATCTCCTAACAGGTCGATATAACCCTACCTTATTAGAACCTCTCCCACGACAACATCCTCCCAAGATATGGCAGCATATCCAATCCTACTCCCACAATTTTTGGAAACAATGGTCAAGAGATTATCATCACACATTGCATCAAAGACATAAATGGCAGAGTACTTATCTTCCAGCAAAAAAAAACGTAGGTTTATTTTTAAATAAAACTCTACAACTGTCCGTTTTTGGAGCCGGGAGGATGTTCAGGCCACACTGATGATCCTTCGATACTTTGCTTCCCCAATACATATTTCCTAAAATATAAAAAGAAGAACCACAGAATAACAAGTTAGGTTAATAACAACTCAATATACTTATCTAATTATACCAGATCCTCCTATCCGCCTATAGCCGTCCAGAGTACTAGTAACTCTGAAAATAAATAAAATTTCGTTAATACTTAGCAAAATAAATCAAAAAGATCATAAAATTACCTAAAACCTGCTTCTCTCCGATTACTTACAATTTGCTAATGACAGCAAGTGACCTCACGTCAATCAGCTGTCCATGTACGAAATCAGCATTGCCAGGGCAACACATTATGGAGCAGAAACATAGTTTTGCTCGGCGGTTATAAAAAGGTGACGAGCTCAGTAGAATCACCCATTTTTGGTTCAGAATTTACTATGAACACATGCTCCACCAGAATCTAATCGTTTCCTATCCTATGCAAAAATTTAATTTTGCTTCCATATATAGAAGTATAATTCTATAATCATAGAAATCAAATTCTGTGAAATCTCAAATTTCCCAAAAAAAAAGTGCACCTAAGAAGGAATTTCCTCCTGCCACAGAAATTTACTTCTGCTTCACTTGCATCCTTCATCTAAGCAGGAATTTCCTGCTGTTGCAGAAATTTAGTTCTGCTTCACCTTCAGCCTTCACCTAAGCAGGAATTTCCTCCTACTGCAGAAATCTAGTTCTGCTTCACTTTCATCCTTCTCATAATCAGAAATTTAATTCTGTTGCAGAAATATACTTCTGCCATTCATTTCCGCTAAGCATTAAGCAGGAATTACGTTCTGCTGCAGATATTTAATTCTGCTTTCACAATGCAGCCTTATACACTGCATCTTACACATTACAGCTACACGCTGAAGCGCTTCCAACTTTTTTTTTTATAAAAGGCATTTTGTTTTCGGCCCGTCGCCTTACACGTAGCAGCATACTCCCACGAATCCTATTCTGTTTTAGTATTAATTCAGTAAATTAATTGTGGAATTTCTTCTACAGTAGCAGCACTGAATTATTCGTTGAATTTTATTTTGAATTTTAATTTGTGGGTTGAATTGAATTTCAGTTTGAATTTTTTGAATAATTTTTTATAGTTTTAAGTGAATTTGATTTAGTTCAGAATTTCAATTTTTGATAATAGTTGTAAGCAGTATATTGAAAATAAAAATTTTTATATTTGAATTTTAAAAGACTGGTTCCAACAATTAGTATTCGTACCTGTAGGGCAGTTAGAATAAAAGAACATCAATCGATTTAAAAATTTGTGTACGAAGCTTTTGTTTTGTTAACATACTTAGGTCATCTACTTTTCTTCAATTTGCAAACAACTTCACTTTAGTTTTTTCGATTCAGTGGATAGGTTTCATTTGCGCAACATGTATACCAAGTGTAAAAATGACTTGCGAATAGGAAACGCCGTTTTCAGTCCAATAATTTGAACAGTTTGCCTATTATGAGAAAAAATCATTTTTGAAGACCCTTAAGGTCTGGTTTGTCCTCATTTATCCAGGCCGGTTTAAAGACCCAGTTCGGCCAGTGATCTCCACACAGGCAGGGATACATATATATGCTCACAATTACTATTTATCAGCGTAGCTTAGAGCATAGTATTCCCTAACATTCACTATAAGCTCATTCACCATAAGCAAAACCCTGGAGAAATACTTCCTCAGCCATGAAACAGAATTCTTCACTCTGGGCTTCCGAAATTAATTTGAAACAAAACTCTATATTAGTGGCAGTATTTTTAAAAAAAATAACGGAAACATAAGAAAAAGAAAACTTAAAACCGAAATTTTGAACATCAGAACTCTGTTGCCGGATGGGTACGGGAGTGGTTTTTACTTGGCTGGACGAGAGGAATTATTTGGTAAAATATAATCATATTACTCTATGCACCCTGTATAGTAAGCGTAGGTTTTGGGAAGGTAAGGAGCGAATCTTAAAAGTACGGGAAGACTATTTTGCTGTGTGGATAATAGTTTAGGCTTTATGAAATATATATAAAATCAATGTGTAGTCACTTTTCCATAAGAATCAATATAAAACATTTTAGACAATAAGAATAAGACTAGCACGCACACATATACGTTTATGTTTCTCGAGGGTTTTGCCACAAGGCATCCATCTATACGACAGTCCTTTATTTGCGCTCTCTTCGCGGAACCGTCAATGAAAACACTATCGTCTGCCTCAGCAGTTACTGTACCAGGAAAATGAGTTTGTTGTGAATTCTCTTTAATTCTTTGCGCCAATTTGTATTAGTTTCTTGAGAGCCTGATGTTGGCTTCGTAAGAGCCTTGCCTGAGTCTTATCTTGTCAATCCACAATCATTTTCTAAGCTCTAACAAAGATTACTCCATCAGGTTCGCAATTGTAGTATTATTTGGGATTTTCAAAAGGCTAATGGCATTCATCTTGTCTCGCGATGTTTTATGAATTTCTTGTTTTAGGGCTTAGTCTTACAATCTTTTTGCTCTTCCGTTTTTGCAACACCACCAGAGCCGTAAAAATGCAGACAACTCGAATATCGTTTATAACAAGATCCACATCGACTGGAGTGCTAATAGAGTATAGAAACCTTCGAGTCTAATCTCTAATCGTAGACAAAATTAAATAGTTCAGCCTGCAATCTATTCAAATTTGTTTTGGCTTACAGTTCAAAGCCCAGTTGTTTTCATTGATATTTAGATAAACTAACGTCATTTACAGCTCGTCGGCCAAAACTGTTTACACCTTGTTTTTGAAAGAGTTTAATTAAAGAAGAGCTATCGAGAAGCAAAGAAGTAACTAAGACGGCAAAATTAAGAGGCACGATTAGTCAATGAAGTTCGCTGAAGTATAAAAATATAAATAATAAAAAAAAGGAAAAAGGTAGAATTGGTCTAAGAACCAAAGTTTTATGATAACCTAAATTTTAATTAAATTAAATTCTTGAAGTGGTTTTTCGTTTATATTTCTAGAACGAATCGTAGGACAGCAAAAATTATTATAACAAATTTCATAGGACTTCATATTCTGAAGAACTTTTCAGTACAATAAAATGTCTAGAATTGATGGTTTTTCACAATATACGTAATAATCCTAAATTTTTATATGGCAACACCAAGAGAATGCCCGATTTAGTCCATTTTTGAAATCACATTTACAATTTTTATGAAAACATTGTGTACAAGCTCTCTCTCAGCTGTAACAGTGGTAACGGTGGTGACCTTTATTCTTTTTTCGTTACTTTCATTGGTACTAATCTAAAAAGATATTGAGACTAATTGTTGAAATAACGGTGTTTCAAATCTTTCTCAACATTCCAACTTCAACTCAACCTCTGTCTAAAGTCGAGTGAGCATTTCGGAGTGAAACGAAATTTCCATACAAAATTAATATCTTGGCAACAGAGTCGATAAGATTCGGGTTATACAGTATCCAGTTCCATCGCGAAAAGATTGTAAAATATATGGTTAGCTAAAAGTGAAGAATGCTTCAATCAATTGATAGAATTTCTTGATGCCACTTATTTAAATTTATTCATAATTAATTGAAAATGCTTGGAAACTTTTTAAATTTTTATTTAAAAAATATCTTTTATATGAGTGCGATGCGTTTCGCTCTATCGAGGCATTATCAGGCTATTGACAGATAATTCCCGCAGGTTACAAGATTCTTTGGATTTAATACCAGACTATTGTTCATGAAATCTAGCTATTCGCTAACTATATTTTATCCAATCTATTTGACTTTTTTTTATTTCAAAAATTTCTGCTCTAGTTAAGATTTCTTCTCTGTCTATTTTATGTAAAATTTTAATGCTGTTTGAATTTATCCTATGTTTATCCTCAATCTTCTTCAATCACTTGGGACATAATTTGTGATTTTAAAACGATTTAAAAACTTGGCTCCGTTCAAGTGGATGAATAAATATAAAAATATAAAATGTTTACTGCTTACACTGACTAGCAAAAGTGTCCGAATGTTTCGAACTTCTTTGTTTGTCACTATGCTGTAGCTTAATTATAAATGATAACAATGAAAATTATTTTGTTTAAAGAATGTCTGAACTTATTTCAACAACAAAAATATTTAAAAAAAAAATGAATGCAACATCACAAAATTGAAATATAGGTAAAACGAATAAGCACATGGGCACAATTTTGCACGTCACTATATTGAAACGCATTTCTTGGAAATGTGGTATGTCACTCATAACGGTTTCAGATTTTTAATGAGGTGCATTTTGTGGACGGATTAGTTTATGTTGAAAATTCAGTGAAATAAAGGTATTTTTAAGCAAAATGCGGGCAATACCTCAACACTAAGAGTGGAAAAAGTGGTTTTACATACATATTGTTACGTGCCACAAAGTGACACAAGCGGCATCTGTTGGAAATGGAAACAACTTTAGGTTAGTGACATCCTAGTAAACTAAGGGTTCGGAGAACGGAATATTCAGGAAAGTTCTAGGATAATTCATAGAGTATAAATACGGCGCTTCTCACATCAGGAGGTGGTGTATTATTTCAGACATCGAAGTGAGAAGTGAACGAAGTAAACTATTTGGATTGCGATAATTAGAAGTACAGTACTAGCGATAAATAAAGAGTTGATTTGATAATTATTTGTGAATTTGTGAGAGTAAAAAGTAAAGTTAAATAAAGAAAGAACTTTTGAATTATATCTGAAATATTGTGTTTTAAATAACGAACTAAGGCCACGCTCGTAACAACTGGTGTCAGAAGTAAAATAAAATCGCGAAATAAAGTGGTGGCATTTGACTTTGAAATTCAAAGAGTGATTAATTTTGTGAAATCGCGCAAGAATGGGACGCAAACTAGAGGAGCTTGGCATACAGGAATTGAAAGTGGAGTTGTGGAAGCGGTCATTGCAAACGACAGGTCTAAAGAATGTTCTAGTCGAGCGACTTAGACAAGCGTTGATAGAGGAAGAAAAGAATCCTGATACATACGTTTTCGAGGAAGAACCAGAAACTGAAGAAGAGCCTGCGATGAGCATAGAACAGCTTTTGGGTACTTAAATGACCAAAATGGAGCTTTCAACCCTGCAAGTGAAAAATGCTCTTGAGGAACAAAAGAATTCTCTGGAATCCCGTCTAGATGCACAAAAGAATTCTCTAGAAGCCCGTTTGGACGATCAAAAGAATGCCCTAGATGAACAAAAGAATTCTCTAGAAGCCCGTTTGGACGATCAAAAGAATGCCCTTGAGGAACAAAAGAATGCTTTTGAGGAACAAAAGAATGCTTTTGAGGAACAAAAGAATGCTTTTGAGGAACAAAAGAATTCTCTAGAAGCGCGTTTGGATGAACAAAAGAATTCTCTGGAATCCCGTCTAGATGAACAAAAGAATTCTCTAGAAGCCCGTTGAGATGAACAAAAGTGTTTTTTGCAGAATTGTCTAGAAACCTGTTTGGAGGAACAGAAGGCTTTTCTTAAATATTCATTAGACGAACAAAATGTAAAAATTGAAGGAATCCAGCAGGAAGTGCTGGAAGTTCAACAGCAAGTGTCGGAAGTGCAACAAAATGTTACGGAGAAGCTTGACAACTTTAAAGCAGATTTGGAGAGCATGAAGTATCGACAACCTCGGCACGAAGGAACTAAAATATCCGGTGCAGGCAGAATGAAACCTCCAATATTTGATGGACAAAATTCGTGGCATATTTTCAAGAGACAGTTTGAGGCAGCTTCCGAAGTAAATGGATGGAATAACGCAGACAAAGCTACAGCTCTGGTATTAGCACTTCTAGGTCCTGCGTCAGAGTTATTATAAACTATTCAGATTGAAAAGCAACGTGATTACATTTCTCTAGTACAAGCAATAGAATTACGTTATGGAGATGAACACATGCAGCAAGTTTATCGCCGGCAGTTACGCAACAGGACTCAAAAGCATGGCGAGTCACTACAACAACTGCAGGCTGATGTGGAAAGATTAGCTTATCTTTCGTACTCTAGCGTAAATGCAGATTTCCTTAATGAAGTGCCAACAGAAGCATTTGTGAACGCTATTGCAGATCAAAATTTACAACAAACGTTAAGGCTAGCAGGAAAGAAGTCAACAGCAGAAGCACTAGCCTATGCATTAGCGTATGAATCTGCCATGCAAGCTTCTCCAAGTGCAGTACGAGTGAGAGAAATTTCGGTGGAGGAATGTACTTGTAATAGAATGCAGCCAGCACAGAGCAATTCTTCACGCGGTATTCTTCGTTGCTGGAATTGTAATAGACTGGGACACCTCCAAAGGGACTGCAGAAAACGCCGACGAATGGAAGCGCTAGAAGAAGGGCAGAGATATCGAGATGGGCAAAGATATCGAGCTGGGCAGCAGACTCAGAGCAGAATACCGTCATCAGAGATCACTCCTTCGCGTGGTGTCATTCGATGCTGGAAATGTAATAGACTGGGACACCTGCAAAACGACTGTAGGAAACGAGGACGAATGCAAACAACAGAAGAAGAAGGGAGAAGATGGCGAGCTAGAGAGCAAGCTTTCCGTGGAGAGACTAGACTGCAACCTCATGACTTTGAAATCCGCAAAGGACGTATCCACGGAAATGCAGAAGATTTTTCACAACGTCCATGCAATCCTGAATGGCAACATTGCGGACGGATGGAAGAAAAAGATGACGATGACGAAAGTCGAAAGGAGAAAGGGAAGAAATCCAAAGATGATGATGATTACGGTGATAAAACTAAAAAGAAGAAAGGAAAGAAATCCAAGAGCGAGGACAATGAAAGAAAGAAAAAGACGAAAAGTAAAGGGTCTAAAAATGCTGATAATGTCGATGATAAGGGTATAATGAAGGTCGGAAAAGGTAAAGACAAAGGTTCTGACGATGATGATAATAAGAAGCGCAAAGGCGGCAATGAAAAGGATGACAACGGCAATCAAAAGGGCAAGAAATTTGAGGACAAAGGAATCAAAGATAAAAGACGAGAGAAAAATCAAAGCATGGAAGAGTGTTTCAACAGAACAATAATCAAACATCTCAGGAAGGTCTTCAACTATAATCAGCGCGATTGGGTTCGACATATTCCTATATTTCTAATGGCTTATATATCAGCTGTTTACAATATGACCAGACAAAGCCTATCTAAGGAAATGCGCTTACCTAGCGACCTCAAGTTTGGTATACCCAAAGGCGAACAAAAGTTACCAGAAGACTACGTACCAAAGCTCGGGCAACGATTAGCTGATGTGCACGAGGCCACGAGACGTTCTTCAAAGTTATCACAACACTGGCAGGGACCGTATGCAGCTAAAACTAAAATTAATAACATGCCATACAAGGATCAGCCGGTACAAGATGCAAAAGAAAAATCTTTCTTCTAGATCGCTTGGGTCAATACGGAGAGCATCAAGACCGTGGATCATCTGTTGTTCGGGACGAATAAATTTTAAGAAGGGGGCAGTGTTACGTGCCCCAAAGTGACACAAGCGGCATCTGTTGGAAATGGAAACAACTTTAGGTTAGTGACATCCTAGTAAACTAAGGGTTCGGAGAACGGAATATTCAGGAAAGTTCTAGGATAATTCGTAGAGTATAAATACGGCGCTTCTCACATCAGGAGGCGGAGTATTATTTCAGACAGCGAAGTGAGAAGTGAACGAAGTAAACTATTTGGATTGCGATAATTAGAAGTACAGTACTAGCGATAAATAAAAAGTTGATTATTTGTGAATTTGTGAGAGTAAACAGTAAAGTTAAATAAAGAAAGAACTTTTGAATTATATCTGAAATATTGTGTTTTAAATAACGAACTAAGGCCACGCTCGTAACAACATTTACATTGCAGTATTAACACAATAGAATTTCTTTTTGTTATTTGGTCAGATGAATGTAAAATTAACAGATTTGATTCGTACGATTGTTCATGGTATTGGACAAAGGATCCCAGTCAGCCGAACGTTCGTGGTATCAAACAAACTTCTAAACAGGGAGGAGGATCAATCAAATTTTGACGGCATTATTAGAAAGGAACATTAACTAAAAGTGGTGGAGTAGAGTTTCTAAGATACAAGTCATCTTCCAACAAAATGGGGACCCGAAGCATACTGCAAAAATTGTGTCGGAATGGTTAAAAAGTGAAAAATATTCGGATTTGGTATATTTATATATTTTTTAATTTTGCAATGAATTTTTTGGAATATTTTGTATTTGTTAAAATAAGTTCAGACATTCATGAAATAAATATAGTTTGATTGGTATTGTTATCATTTATAATTACGCTACAGCTTACAGACGAACAAAGAAGTTTGAAGCATTCGGACACTTTTGCTAGTCACTATATATTTGGGCTGTACTGGGGTTATCTTCTATAAAATTAAGAAAATATGGGATATTGTGCCAATAAGAAAAGGTTTTGTATCTTTTTGATCTTTAAGGTACCCCGGGCAAATAATGTGGACCTAATTTGAAAATGCAATAAACCAAGTACCTATTTGGTGACACTACAAAAACAATTTTTCCTTGAAGTTTATTATATTTACACAAATAAAAACAAATAGTAAAACTAACACAGAAATGAGTACTTAAAAAAACTGCTTCATCTTTATAAAACCCTTTCCGTGGGCTTCATTAAGCTACTACAGTATAATAAGGCACTAAAGCTTAAATTTTCTTTTTAAAAAATTAGTCACCGAAATGTTTCCCTTTAAATATGCTTATGCTAAGAAAATCAACAAAATTCACTTGAACATCCGCAAATTTTTGATACGATATGTATTAGGAGGAGTCAGAACTAGTAAAAGTTTCAATTTAGGTACCTACCTACCTGTAAGCCTGTAAGCAATAAAATTTACTATACGTAAGTATGTGTTCTGATCTGATTGTGAGAAAATTCATATAAAATTAGCCTAGACCTAGACCACAAACCACATTAGAGACACCTAGCATAAAACTCAGATATCCAACATGCTACAATTTAAGACGAAAAATGAAAATGTGCAGTTCAAAGGCCCAAACCAGACGAGAACTTTTTAGGGAAGGAAGGAATTTCCTTCCCTTGGCTTAGCCGTACCATAACAATAATGTTGCTTCGTGTAGTTCCTTATAAGATTACCGAAATTAATTGTGTGCGTGTTCAATTAAGTCAGAGTTTTTGATATATACAATAACTGTATCATAAATTCACAACACGTAATGATTATTAAATTATAATGTCATCACCTCAAATCACAAATAAACATCTGTACTACAGCCATCCGATGAGAAATTTCAGAAATTTGGCAATTTCAAACTGGCCGGCTTGATTTAGTATTGGTATGCTGCACGTAGTCCCGATCGAAACTTGGTAGCATGGACTTTTTCCTACCCCCGAATACTTTTCACCAGAAAAAAATGGCCAATATCCTACCCTGTGTGGGTTATGGCAAAGATATTAAGAATTTTTAACGAGGATTAACTCTCCTACATTTTGTTTTTACATAACTGTTAAACCTACCATTTTACTTTGCATTCCAATAACTTTCAAAAAATATTACAATTTCTCGTCGGTGAAAGATCGGGAGGAAAACAAGTACTATTAGAGCCAAATAATTATTAAAAACGTAGCTAAAAATTAAAAAACTCGTCGTTATTTGCTAGATCTAGGAATTTGTTTTAAAGAACTTAAATTTTTACCATTTTGAGACATTTCCGAGCTAATATCTTCATTTCAATAGTACATTTTTTCCCGATGTTATTCAATGGACCTCTTCGTTATCTTTGATTTAAGGTATAAATCATTATTCTGCTACAAATAGTTCGTCAGAAACTAGCCTTGAAAAATTTATGAAACCTGCAAATCTTGGTACTGACTCCTTTTAATGTTAGAGAATTTAAAAAAATATTTTTTTTATGTTTCTTTCCAGGGGGTCAAATATTCAAAATTAATAAACTGTTTTCTTATTTGTTTGGAAAGATTCATTTAATACCATGTGACATATCGTACAAGTAATCAGCAAATAGAAAAACGCACGTCACAGTGAAAACATTAAAATTTAAGTAACCCTGTATTTAAGACCTGAAATCGGTAGGCTAAACAAAAAAATACGCATCCAACATTTTTTAGTACTTAACTAATTCTGAAAGTTTCATCGAAATCAGAGTGGATCGGGCTAGATGGGTCATCGTTTTTTGTTTTCTAAAGATTGTGTTTATCTGTTTCCCGGATAGGATTTTACGTAACCCATTGTGGAACTTTCTTGCTAATAATTTATTATTTATAATGATTCTTTTAAAGGAATTATTTTTATTACAAATTTATAACGCCTATCAATTAACAATCATTTCAGAACTAACACGTTCTTTGGGGAATCCGACTGTCTAATTAAAACGAAGCATTGTGATGGCCCTAACAGGTGTTGACACAATGTTATTTCTACCCAGTGCTCTGAATGTCAAAGTGAAGAAATTCAAGTAAGCGCGGGTAAACGGCCGGCGTAACTATGACTCTCATAATGTCTATGATCAAGAACAAATAGTTCTTTTCTGCTACTCGGTGTAAGCACTGCCACCGAATCTGTCATTTTCGTACTCTTTTCCTCCCACCACACCAGTAGCAAAACCAAACGCGCAATCTTTTCTACCTCTGTTATTTTTGGTGTCGGGTGTTGACTGGGGTTTGAAGTTTGTTTTATTGTTTTGATTGAGCGGGATTTTTGTGTTATTTGTTGTGGAAAAATTAATTACATCGTTTTTGTTTTAGTTTATTGTAATTTGTGTTTGGAAAGATCAGTCTTACAACATTTGTTTTGATTTTTATTATTTTTGAATTTTTTATAATTTGTGTGTGGAAAAACATTATTATTATATTTATTATTTTATTATATATTTATATTATAATTATAACAATATGCCTAATAAAAAAGATTTATTATTGGCATTAAATATTTTAAATGAAGACTCGACGGATACTTAAGAGGAAGATAATGTGGAAACGTTTTTATCACTAGTGCCAATTTTCCGTAACTGTACTGTTCTCCATACTGCGTCCGCGTCGTAATATTATTTGGTTCTTTCTAACCATTGAATAACCCCACCGTCATCATCGAACACACACCGGAATCGCCAATTTCATTTGACAGCTCCGAACAGGAATGGTGTCAGCACTGTTCTGGTGCGGGTATGATTCCAAGTTCAGAAAAGAATTCACTAAAACATGTTTCGTTGCGCGGAGTTTTAAAATCCATTTTCTGGGGATATAGCGACGCGATTTAAGTAAAAATGGTAACATTTGTAGTGATAACAAACACAATAAAATTAACCGTGCAAAATCGGCCCTGATATTTCGCGACATACGGCAAAAACGTGCTTTGGTCATGAACCACGTGTGAAAAATCTAACTTGTTACAGGGCAGTGGTAGAGTGCTGATGTTGTGACTCAGCTGCCCAATGCCCCGAATCACAACCATAAGGTCAATGCACCAATATATTGCCCTATGCAATATATCGATGCATTACAAAGTTGACCCTGAAAATTAATTTCAATTTAAATTTCATTAAAAACTCTATCGAAATTCAAAATGCATTTAGAAATGCATTCCCACATTATAACAAAATGCAATTTAGCATAAATTGCATTTTGTTATCAGACACACATTCCACTCACACGGTATGCACACGTCTTCTTACTTTTTTTCCGAATGTACTATGTACATACGTACATTACAAACTTCCTCCAATCTAATTGTTTGTACGTACATACACACAATTATCAAAATTATTCGCCCCCTCTTAAAATTAATATTTCAAGACGGGCGCACAAGTGCATATCGGATTACCGTTTTGCATTGATGCATACAGCTCGCATCAAAGAACTTTTGCATAAAAAAACTTTTGATAAAAAAGCTTTTGAAAGTGATTGTGGGTACCTGGGACCATCAAGCCGATCCTCGAGGAGTCATTTTTTAAAATCCGACGTGAGTTGTATAGTTTTCCGAATCGGGAGTTTTTTTTTAAATAAAGAAAGAAGTGCAGTAACAAAAAAATTAAGTGAATACATACAACAAATTTTGAATTTAAATACTAAAGAAAGTGTCCAAAATAAAAAAAATACAGAAAGAAATTGTTCAATAATAATTGTTCGAAAACAAAAAAAATAAAGAAAGAAATTGTTCAATAAAACGAGATTAAGTGCGAAATATTAGACGTGGTTTTTCTTTTATTCATACAACCCCTAAGCGCGCTCTCTTTCTCACCACCAGCATCATAGCATCAATCGATTTCATTAGCACCTTCAGCAACAAGAAGACGTTATCTAGGAAGAAGGAAATCCAAACCATTAACAACGGTACTATTTCCATTCCCCAGCTTTAAGTTTAACACGAATATTGAACAAGGAATAAGAATTAAGGTAGACAAAAATTTTCTCCTTTAATTTTCTTTTTATATTTTCTAAATACATACATATAATAGAATTTGGTTCTGTTTTTTATGTTGTGAAATCACTCCGTCACGAAGCGACCTCTGCGGTAAGACCACGTGAGCTTGCTGGTCAGAGTACTTCGGAAAAAATCAACTATCGATCCCCTACGATAGACTTCGTAAGTCTATCGATCAGGAGAAAGATCTTGGTCGGAGGGAGTGGTCTCTATACACAACTAGCATACATAAGTTCCCTTTTTTTCTTTTCCTAAAAACACAAAGGGGGAATATATATATATATATAGCATATTTTGCGCTCAGGTATTTTAAAAAATTAACGAAAAATGGTTACTAAAGAGTGAAGAATATCATATGGTAAATCAAAAAAGAATAAGAGGAAGCCAAGATTGTCAGAAATTAGTCATAGGTATTTCAAAATATTGCTAAAATATAAATGAAAAAACTAATTAAAATTATTTCGTAATTAGTTACAATACGGCACATTTGTAAAAAAAAAAAAAAAAAAAAAAAAAAAAAAAAAAAAAAAAAAAAAAAAAATTCATATTAGCTACTCCTCATGGTAATCAGTGAATACAATTATCTAAAAACACAAAAATCTTTTTCCAAAAATTTTTCTCGGATTTTTCCTGTAAGCAAATCTAACAAAGAGTACTCCTATTGCTGTGTTTTTCTTACTTTTTATAAAATTTAAACAAATTTTAATTAAAAACTATTTTTTCTTCCATTTTTCTTTCAAATCTAAACAAATTTAATCCCAATTTTCTCCCATCCCTTTAATCAATCTGCTGCGTAGCAGCTATATACCATATAGAGCACAATTACAATAATATACTAATACATTTCCTTTCGTGTGTCAAATTTTTATTTTTAGTTGCTTCTCCTCCTTCTCAATTTTACGCGTCTACATAACCAACAGACATGACTGAAGAAAACAATTCTTTCGATGAGCTTTGCTTGTCGCAAGTCCCAAAAATGACAGAAATTAGACAAATTCTGGCCGATTATCACAGAGCGAATAAAAGTAAAAGGACTTCAGATTTTACTTCTGGAAAACTCCAACAGTTGGAAGAACTATGGGCTTCATTTGAAAAAATTGAAACCCTGATTCAGGATCATGATGAATTCGATGAAACTCATGATTATTTCAAACAGTCATGCTATGACAAGACAGAGGACTGGTATAATCTTACCAAGGTAACTCTATCTGATAGGCTGAAGTCCATATCAATTCACACAGAACGCACAAATAACCCCTTTTACATTCCACTCCCCAAGACTTCGCAGAAAACAACTGCAGCTGACACCCAAGACAATACAGACAAGGATCAGTCAAATGCAATACGGTTCAAATTGCAGGATCACAGGCAAAAGTCTATATCACGAATTATACAATCGATAAAATCTAATTCATTATCGACTACAACCCAGACATATCTGACACAAAAAATTAATTCATTGCAAAAATACTGGGATGATTTTGAGGACACGCATAATGAAATAATTTCATACACCGACCCTAATGATTTGGAGCATGATTATTTCAAAAATGATGTTTACGCCGAGGTAGAAACATCATACACAGACACTGTAATTGCGTTGCAAGAACAATTGGACTCTCGATTCCAAAATGTAACAAATAATACAACTAATTTCAGGGAAAATCATACTAATGTCTCCTTTAGAGACCAATCTATCTCCTTCCTATCAGAAGCTAGGTCAATTATTCCCAATTTTTTTTTGTTATAATGTGGGAATGCATTTCTAAATGCATTTTGAATTTCGATAGAGTTTTTAATGAAATTTAAATTGAAATTAATTTTCAGGGTCAACTTTGTAATGCATCAATATATTGCATAGGGCAATATATTGGTGCATTGACCTCATGGTTGGGATTCGGGGCATTGGGCAGCTGAGTCACAACACTGATAGTTGGTGGAAAGGTGGGCGCCGCCAAGACAAATATAACAAAACAGACCGTGAAGAAATCGTTCGAACCTTGAACCTTGCTTTTAATACTTATAAAACCATTGGGTGCAGAATTTGTAACTTTTTACTGGAAAGTGCTAGCGCGGTGAAACTTGGCCAGTGGAAGTGCGATTGGAATTAGGGGTTAAAAAGATATAGGTCCATATGTGCCTCACACGTGCTCTGTGCCAGAAACTGTGATCTTCTACTGTGATAGCATTTAACTTTTAATTTAGTATTATTTATTGCTCTTGTGACTGTCATTTTATAATTCTAATTTTATTTTTAGTGGAAAGCTGTTGAAAGGACAAAATCTGACTACTAAAGATAGGCAATTTAGGTTTTAAATGAAAATTTCTATCCTATCAATATTTAAGAAATTATTTTATTCAATATGTTAGTTTGTGTATATTTTACCCCATATAAACTCAATTTTAAGTCTTAAATAAGATTTTTAATTTTTTCGTCTGTTACAGCGGGGTTGATACAAGTCGAAAATTCTAGCTTTATATATTTGTGACCCATTAATAACTTTTTACTCAGTGAGAGAGTCGATGGCCCAGTTGGGTTGAAGAGCGGTGACGTAGAAATTGAATAATTTAGGAACAGACGTGCTTAGCGCCGTGATTTCCACGTTATACAACCAGACATTTATCTGTATATGTGGGAATACATACAATACAGACAAGGGACTCAAACAACATCAATGACGGTATTGTAGTGGTCCAGAAAACAACAGCTCTAACAGGTGTACCCACTATGGAAGGGAATTTGCATCTTATCCCGGGTTACATCAACATATAAAACAGGCACACCAAACAAAATACAATGAAGACCTAAAAACAGAAAGTGCAATCGCTCGAGCAGCCTGGACGAAAGATGAAGAGGACGAGTTGGCAAAACTTGAAGCGGACCTGGATCTAACATAAACTCCGGGGATCATACTAGATCATATTCAAAACCACAGCAGCAGAACCAGGGAGGCACTGAAAGGTAGAAGACGCAGTCCTGCATACATTCAAAAAGTTCGTTATTTTAGGGAAATATCAGCTCAACAACATCAAGCTAGTTCAACGCCAGAAATTCAGAAATACCACCAGATGTCCACAATCAAGCAATTAAAGGCTTCATAATGGAGTTGGACGAAAACCTTACCGAGAATGAAAAGGATTTAATAAGCAACCTTGATGGGCAGGGACATAAACATGGCAAGAGAGGGGGTTTCTTCATGGAGTGTGGACTTTCTCAACATCTACATGAAAGTCTGATCAAACAAGCAGAATGACCAAAGCCGACCTAGGGATCATTTTATAGCGAAGATTAACAACCCTCTAGCTAGTAGGAGCAAGCTATATAGGCTGAGTCAGATAGACTACAAAAACAAAAAGAAAGCCTATGCAAATCAGTTGCTTGACGGCTTAGCATTAAGTTTGAACGCGACCATGCCGAATGAAGAGATCTTAAAACACATTACCGAGAAATGTTTGAAAAAACATCACCAGACGACATGAAAGATATTACTGACAAACGCCCGGATGTAACAGGTATTAGTAATCCGATATCTAAAGTGGACATCGAAACGGCAGTAAAATCAGCAAAGAACGGATCACCAGGTCCAGATGGCATTACTCTAAAGGACTTCTTCAAAAACCCATGGCAAAAAATACTGCTTTTGTATAATACAATGTTGCTGCTAGAGAGTATCCCAGATCCCTTCAAAAACACCAAGATAACACTTATTCCAAAGACAGCGGAAGGACGGCAGGAAGTGAAAAATAGGAGGCAGATAACTGTAACCTCGATTGTCTTGAGAATTTTTAATAAAATCATAGCCAGCAGACTTCTGAATGGAGTGGATTTACATAGAGCTCAGAGGGGATTCTCTAAAATTGATGGTTGTTTTGCTAACACCCTCACCCTGGAAACCGTCATTAAGTCACGTCGCAAGTTAGGCAAACCAACAACAATTTTATCGCTGGATTTAATCAAGGCCTTCAATTCGTTGTCACACAACAGCATCAAAAGACGCTGAAATGGTTCCACATCGACGCCGAAACGTCTAACCTAATTCTGGAGAACTATAGAAACGGAAAAATAGAGCTATATTGTAACAAAAAACATTTGGGTTTGTATAACATTTCTATAGGGGTCAAGCAGGGTGATCCTTTATCCCCGATTCTTTTTAATCTGGTGATTGATGAACTGCTTATAAGGATAGCTTTAAAAGAAGGAATGGAGGTAGGTGAAACCAAAAAAAAAAAATAACAGCTACGGCGTACGCAGATGATGACATCATTCTGTATGCGGAGGATGCTAGAGATACCGAAAATATGCTTCAGATAGCCTTAACTTTTTTCACGGACAGAGGACTACGAGTAAATGCAGAAAAATATACAATTCCTGCTATTAACATTGTGCAGGAACTGCGCTACTTAGGGATGAAGCTTACCCATGAAGGAACGACGAAGTGCACGATCGGTAATCTATTTGAGCAGCTGACGATCATCATGCGAGCACCTTTGAAATCACAGCAGAAGATGGACATACTGCGAACATTTTTGCTCCCGCGATTTATAGCCGGCCTGCAGAGGACAAATGTAGATGCGAAAATATTAAAGGACGCCGACAAAAAGATCAGAGCGACAGTCAAGAAAATACTGCACATTCACAGTCATGCTAACAACAGCATGTTCTATGCCCCTTTGAAACCGGAGGATTCGGCTTATTCTCTATCCCGATTATAACGAAGAACAAGATCAGCAAGCTTCAGGATGCATCAGATTTGCTGAGAAACTTTGTTGAGATTGCGGATGGGACTTTGGGCAGAATAAACAGGCAGATTGCGGACAGAATCACGAACACTCAAAACATAAAGGACGCATTTGCTAATGAGCTCCACTCATCTTTTGTGGGCAAAGGTCTCATCACGCCCACAACCATCGGCATGCAGTAAATATATAACAACCGCGCCAATTTACTGGAATTTTTAAGACTACATTAAGGCCATACAGCTGAGGCTCAATCTTGTACCCTGCAAAGGGGTTCGTTCTGTCCCACCGGACCAACGTCGATGCAGAGCGGGGTGTGATAAAGTGGAGTCATTGTCTCACATTCTGCAATACTGTGGAATAACGCATCAACAAAGGATAAATAGACACGACTTAATCTGTAAAAGGGTGCGAAATACAGCAACGTAAAGGGGCGGGCAAGCTATCAAGGAACCGCATATAAGATCGGCGGATGGCATCCTCAAGAACCAGATATAATCCTCATTAAGAATAATACCTCGATTGTTCGCGACTTTAGCATAAACGGGGATAGGGACATGTCTCTAAACAACCGATATGACAATGAAATTGGTATAAATATAGTACCACACCATTTATAGATAAACTTAAAGACCTCTATCCAGACATAACAATTGATATTCTTCCTCTAATTCTAGGTGCCAGAGGAACTTGGTGCACTAGAAATAAATTATTATCACAACACCTCTCTATGAGAACTAAAGACATCAGTAACCTAGTCCCTACTCAGAAGAGTCTGGATTACCCACAGGCTTTTATGTGACAGGTATAGATAGATACAGGATACTACTACTCTTATTGTTTCCTTACTTACTTGATAAAAGGGAACGTGTTTCATTTACTTAGCCATTATACGGATATATTTTATAATATATTTTATGGTATTTTGTTTGTTGCAAGCTTCTTGTTCAAAGTACAGAAGAGTTTGTTATATAACCTAAACAAATATTCAATGAAATTATATTTTAAACAGATTTTTCTTTATAAAGGATTTGATTTTTCTGTGGCAATTGACTCGGCGAGCCATAATGGTACCTACTGAAAATGCCATAATCGAAACTACGAACTACCACATCACTCATAGTAAAGGGTATGAAATTTAACTTATTTTTTGTGTAGTATAAAAGAGACTTATAAACTTATAACAGTTATGTATATATAGAATGCAAATCTGATAATAATAATAAGTAAATAAATAAATTCATACAAACGAATATTTCCCGCCAAAATGTTTTATTCTTCATATTTACCGAAATTCCATATGTCAGGCTCAATTCGCTGTTATGCACTTTTTTTGGCAAAATAAAAGTTTTCAATAATCCAATTAGAGGGAACAACTGAAAAAATCTGTTCCCCCAACTCAATGAATAACTAAATAAAAGAAAGGACACAGAAGAGTGTTCCGATTGTTTTCCATTTAAATGTACACGGCGAGAAAAGGAAGGAAGGAAGAGAAAAAAATAAAGAAGAAAATGAAACCCTCTTTGAACATTTTACGAATAAGACAAAAAATGTGAAAGCGAAGATTACATGCAACGAAATGGAATGGCAAATGATTTATTTTCGTAATAAGAGAGAATGGGTGGAGTTTTCCCAATTTTTTCGTAAACAAGAGAGAATGGGCGGAGTTGTCCCAATGTTTTTCGCAGGAATTCTAATGTTTGTTGGTATAATCCCATGATATTTGAACAGCACGTTTTTCTGCTTACATTCGTTTTGCTATGAAGAGAAAAAGTGGGAGAACGGTTGCACTACAATAGTGTATAGCAAAGTTAACCTAATAATAAGTTAAGAAGCTGTAGAGCAAAATGGGCAAATTTCTGGTGTTTTTTAGAATGAAACAGGTAATTTCATATACTTTCGTCTTTTGCATGCACCTATGCACTATTGTAGTGCAACTGAGACAACGAGTTAAAAACAAAAATCGAGAGAACGTAGAATTACCCGAACGACAAAATCTTATTAAATCCCCTCAAAATCCTTTCAACCTATTCATAATAATGTACTTCGGGCCACACTACCTCCCATTTTTAAGAAAAAGATAAATTTTGCTTTGGCCCAGATGCTGAAAGGAGACGTAAAATTCCTTTCAAATGAAATTCTCATTTTTCCCGAAAATATTAGAGAATCCAGCATGAGTTCTCCCACTTAATCTCTTCATAGCAAAACGAATGTAAACAGAAACACGTGCTGTTCAAATATCATAGGATTACAGCAACAACATGTGTCCTTTTAGACCTTTTACAACAACAACATGTGTCCTAACATTATCAATATTTCATGAAAACCGGTTTTCATAAAAGCACGGGAGCATTTTATGAGAGTAAAACGTGAAAACTCCGCCCCTTCTCATTTATTTATGAAAATGAAACATTTGCCATTCTGTTTTGGTGCATGCAACTTCCGCTTTCACATTTTTTATCTTTATTCATAAAATTTTTAAAGATAGTTTGATTTTTTTTCGATTTTTTTTTCTTTCTTCCTTTTCTTGCCGTGTGCATTTTAAATGTAAAACACTCGGATATCTCACCAGCTTAACTTATTATTAGGTAAACTTTGGTGTATAGCCAAGTTCTTTTCCCCCATTCATGCAAAGGACGAAAGTATATGAAATTACTTGTTTCATTCTAAAAAACACGAAAAATTCCCTATTTTGTTCGCCTCTGTCTCTACTTATATTTATTTATAGTTTGCTCAATAGGTTCTAAAACGATATACATCTGAAAAAGTATAAAGAATGAGGTAAGTTATTTATGCATTGCCGTTATCTCTTTTACAATTACTCGAAGACACTTATATCGGTATTGTAATAAGTAGTTTCTCATCCAAATCCATTATTTTGAGTTTCTTTTCAGTTTTGGTAAAAAGGATTATCCGTTCTGTTTTAAAAAGGATTAACGAATTATGCAGTTTTTAACAAATTGTGAAATAATAAAAAATCCAAGCAATAAATAATGACATGCATTGTTAAAACTATTTATGCCGCCCCCTATTAAGCTCCGCCCTTGCTTTAAAGAGAATCATCAATGCTATTTAAGTGACTTCCTTGAAAACGATTTGGAAAAATTTATTCAAAATTATCGAATGGGCGCTTGTTTTTATTTGTGTCCACAGTATGTCAGCCGAAGGCGACTTTATATTATAAACACTATTGTCTAACTGTCTAACACAATACGGACGCAAACACAAAAATGCGTCCACGACATAATTTCTTGTATTTATATTTTTTCTTAATCACAGACTATAAGAGTGAAAAGTAGCCTTACACTAATATTATTATACAATATTTTTTATGTATTAAATAATATATAATAATTTAATGATGATATATAAATAACTTACTACAATATTCCATATAAACACTTGCTTTAATATTTCCTTATAATCATCCACTGACATGTCCCCCAAAAGTCACTGAAAGAATGACTTCAACTTGAAGCGTCCTAACTCACGGAATAAAAAAGCAATGAGCCGGCTATAGCCATGCTGAGCTCACACTTAACTTTTATACACTCATAATGAAGAAGAACTAAAATGTAAACTTAAACAGATAGCCTGAAATTATCTCACACAAAAATGAAGTTATAACAAACTGCAGGTCAATATGTTTTCTTTCTAATGGTATTAAAAAAATATAGCGCGTAGGTCAAATTTATGGAAATTATGGTGTTTGAACGAAATCTAAGATACTTTTATACGAAAAACTCCTGCAACTTTACACACGTCCCCAAGCTAGACGCAAACTTTGACTAATGATCGAAATAGGGTTTTGCCCCTCAACTGTATGCGCATTATGAACTCCGGACTCAAATTGTTTCACGGACAAACAATTCAATTCAGCGGATTTTCCCATATTCTATTCAATAACTCTATCCAGATTTCGCTTATTACCAGATTGCAGATTAGCGTTCAGTCGAATTAAAGATGAGCTAAAATAATGTTTTTGTATTTCACCCACACTTGCAGCATACTTCGATCAGTGAAATTGATAAATATCGGATTTCAGCACCAATTATGATTATTTTTAATACGAACCGTGCAGGTATGTCTTTCCCTTCCAAAAATATTGCCGTAAATATTGCTAAAATTATATTTTTCTCGAAAATCAAACAAACTTGGTTTCTCATCAACAAATCAAATCTCGAATACAAAGTTTGTACCCATATGTTGCCATTTTCCAAGTCCAGCTGCTCAGAAAAGTTCCTATATTTGGTGTTCATAGTGGTTGCCTGATTACCCGCCCAATCTAAGGACAAAATAAAAGAAATATTGTGTCTCCCTTGAGATCAATTTATTGTCTTATTCTAATACAAACCCTTAAGTGGACAGTAAGTGCACAAAGTCTGCCCATTTTGACTTACACTTACTCCAAGCTAGTGTATACTTTTCAAGTGTTCTTGAAGTGTCATTCACCGGCAAGGGCTCTCTACTTTTTCTATTGCTGTCTATATACGCTATCTCAATTCTTCGATGGTTGCAATTTTCCTTGAATACATTAATGGCCGGTTTCACAGTCAAAGCTTAAGTCACAGCGATGGCTTAAGCCAAGGTTTAATAAATATTTCGGCTTCACAGTCAAGGCTTAAGTGACATCACTGAATTAAGGCAAGCTTCTCTTCAGCCCGTCATCTCTAAGGCTTAAGCCTCAGATTCGGTGATTTTGGATCTGATACACTCGCAGATAAAAAGCTCGACTGACTGGTAAAAACTGATGTCTTCTTCATCGTAGGGACTCACAACGTCAATTTTCCCTTAAAAATCTCTAAGGCTTAAGCCTCAGATGTTATGTGAAGCACATACGGGTATTTTGGCTAAATATTATAATTTTTGTCATTAAACGAACGTACATACATTAAAAGTTAAACTTTAAAACTAAATTGAAATTTTCCAAGCGACAAATAGTTATCTAGTTAGCAGTTTTGAGTACTGTCTGGCAGCTAGTGTTTATCTGATGCAGAGGATATAAGCGACAAAGAAATGTATAATATAATATCGCAAAGTGTGACCCGCGAAAAAATTATAAGAAGGCACCCGCAACATTTGGAGAAATAGAATGAAGTTGATTTTTATTCTCGGTTCCGACTGTCGCAACATTCGGTGATTTTGGATCTGATACACTAGCAGATAAAAAGCTCGACTGACTGGTAAAAACTGATGTCTTCTTCATCGTAGGGACTCACAACGTCAATTTTCCCTTAAAAATTCACAATTACCGCAATACTGACAACTTAAAATTTTTCATCTGCGGTTTTACTTCAGGAGTTCATTCATCTCTAGTGAATTGAGGTGCCACGTAATTCTAGTTATTTATATATGAAGGTTTTGTGGCAGTAGTCCTCAAAAAAGTGTTGAAATATACGAATGAAGATTTTCTGCATGCATATCTTGTGAGATTATTCTGTAAGACGTTAAATTGTTAAGAAAGCCAATTGATGTAATCAATGGATTTTGTGTAATAACACTAAGGAGCTGCTTATATTTTTCATCACCTTTCCTGTTCACGCAATTGTAAACTGTTAATTTAGTATCTCATAGTCTTCTGTGAGTATTTCTTTCCTTAATCATGATGCGACCTATAAGAATTTCCGCAATCTTTGCGCAAGCTTATAGCGGCATATAAAAGAAATATTTTGATTTTGAAGACCTACATTTTAGTCGAGGAGTGATCATGAAGATTTAGTGAGGTTGTAACTAGCATTTGAAGAGATAGATCCCAAAACGCTATATATTCATTTTCGAAAAAACAACCTGTTATGAGTGGATCGTGTCATAACGGCTAAAATATATGTAAATGTCAACCAAAGATGCACTTTATACTTACTTAACCCTGGATAAACTTGTGTGTTCACATCAAAACGATTTATCGATTATCACGCAATGTATTTTACGTTATCGACAACATTTTTCGAAAATGGATAGGTATATAGCAATTATATGTATATAAGCTTGGCACATCGTGAAATGGATTCAACTATTTTCTCCGTTGTTACACTACCAAGCCAGGGAGGTATGAAATTTAGGAGTAAAGATCAACAAACAAATTTCATGCAATAACTACATATCTAGCACTTGCGTAATAACTTCATATATTTTTCAGGTTACTAATGAAATCTGAATAGTATCAACTATTTTAAAAACTCGTCCTAAAGCAAAACAAACAAACAACCAAAAGCCCATTATATCTCTGAAATGAAAACCCTTCTATCATTTCTTATCTTTCAAAAAGCATATAACAAGGAAAGCAGTAATATGCCCTCAGTCTATTGAATAGAAATGGTATGCACTTCTCTGATATAAATCGAAAGAAATTTATGGTGGATATATCGGGAAAAAATCCTGGTAGTACTGGCAGAAACAGGATGTTAGGTGAAAAGTTTTCAATCCGATGCGACGAAAGTTAATTATTGGAAAATCCTCTGTTTGTTGGGACAAAAATCTGTGTATACATTTTCCTACACCGAATTGGCTGCTGCAATTGGAGTCGATAATAATTTTATTTTATGTTCCCAAATAAATGGGATATTCTCACATGTATCAGACTTGAAACGAATTATTCAATTAACTCTCTTTAGAACAGACATTTAAAAATTGGCATAAGTCTTGTTTATGTAATTATTGATAAACAGTAAATGGAATAATAATGGAGTGGGCTATAAACAAGAAAATGCGTAGTAAATTTTAATTTCAGGTAAAACATTACAAAGATACAATTTCGGATAGCAAACCAAAGTTTTCTCCGCCTTCTATGCACGTGGGAACGGATGTAATGATTACTCCAAAACAAATCTGGAAGTATATTACAAACGGTAGCGCCGATTTTAATATTAACGACAACGGCGACGACGTTTACTTGGAGTAAGTAATATATGGGTTGTGGCGACGAGGCTTCGATTGATATAATATGACGGCAGCGATACGAGTACGATTCTTTACTATTGGCGACGTTACGATACTGCGATGGTAATACGTCCGCTTTCTACGATGGTCCGCTAAAGACTCACTTTTTATAATTGGCGTCACTCTCACAGCAGCTGGGCAACTACCAAAGAAAAAGTACTTCAGTAGGTACAAGTACAAGCATCGAAGGCATGAGTACTTCAGCGTAAGTACAAGTACCGTATGTACGAAAAGTACTTGTAACTAAATACTAAGTCTGGAAAAAGTACTGAGTACTTTTTAAAGTACTTTTAAAAGTACTTTTTTAGAATCTTTGTACGTTGCCAGTAATATAATGAAGTTTATAGAGTTCAGTTAATAGATATTAATAAATAAATACCTTTTGAAAACTATAATATTGTTACGAGCGTGGCCTTAGTTCGTTATTTAAAATACAATATTTCAGATATAAATAACAAGTTCTTCTTTTATTTAACTTCACTTTCACTTTTATAACATTTACAAACAATTATCAAATCAAATCTTTATAGGTATTGTTAGTACTGTACTTCTAATTATTGCAATCCAAATAGTTTGCTTTGTTCACTTCACTGTCTGAAATAAGACTCCGCCTCCTGGATGTAAGTAGCGCCGTATTTATACTCTACAAGTTATCCTAGAACCTTCCTGAATATTCCGTTCTCCGAACCCATACTTTACTAGGATTTCACAAACCTAAAGTTGTTTCCACTTCCAATAGATGTCGCTTGTATCACTTTGTGGCGCGTAACAATATGTATAGTAACTAGTGACTGCTATTTATAGTTTTTTATAGTTTTCGGCTCTGCACGTAGAGTAAAACTTTCACCTCTCATTGCTAGACTTATAAAAACTATTCAAGGTGCGCCCAAGCACCCATTGTGGCCTCCAATAATGCATAGAAATTCTAAGGAAAATATTTCCAGCAAATTTCTAAGACAAAATTGAGGTCTTCGCTACTTCAGGTGGAACCATCGTCGATTATATATTCGAGCGAGACGTTACTGGTTTTTGTTCTACTTGTCGAGTCTTGTTTGTATGTTATAAGTTTGTTTAAAGTTCTGCCTTGACGCATGAGTGCGACACATGCTTTGACAAGTTTTTGCGTGCTTTAAAACTCAACAAAAAAGGAGGCGCGGTAGGTACTTAATAGACTCAGAAATACTTAAGTAAAAATCTTGGTACTTAAGTACAAAACTAAGTCTTAAGTACAAGTAGATAGAAGCAATTATTTATGTTCAAGTACTAAGTAGAGCACTTCAAAAGTATTGAGTAATTAGTCGTAAGTAACGTTCTCACATGAATACATTGGAACGGAATTGGTTAGATGGCTTTGTGTGTAAAGTTATACGCTGCGGCTAAATTATGTGATCAGGTTTATTAACCTGACAAGAGGCGGAGAGAATTAAGGATTTTTTGCGTAAATTAATAAATCTTTAGGTTCATAAACAGTAGTTAGCCGTCAATCTAATGTAACCTAAAATTACCGTGCCACAAAATTTACCATCAACGTTTTGACCGTACAAGTCATCAATCAAACAAATTTCTCTCAGGTTTTGGACACGAAATCCCCGTTTGAGAAACTAGTTAGAATGGGTCCATCCTTGGTAATTGTCATGTACACTACATTATCGTGTTATTTTATTATGTTGGTTGATTACCAGATAAAGTAAGAAGGATTCTATACTTGCGTAAATATTCTCTCCCGAATTATATCATCTGGTTTCGATAAGCCCAGGAACATTGCTTACGAGTCGGTTAAGAACGCCTTCCGAGCATTTGTTAGAGTGTGAAATTCTCAAATGCCCTAATGCTGTTTTGGTACAAATATCAAAGGTAATTATCGCCAATTCGGAGCAGTTGGTTCTTTACGTAAGTCAGTCTATAGCAGGGTGACCACATGTGTGTGCTACTATGTCACTACCCGCTGTATTATGCTACGCCCCTGAAAACATTGTGCGACTATCTAATTTTATTTTGTAATTTCATTCGTTTTCGCTAAGAGTAATTTTCTTTGACAAAACAAAAGGAAGTGTGACGACGTGGCATTTCGGTTGGTTTGGCACTATATATGTTTTTTTTAATTAGTGCTAATCGTCAGGCAGTCTCTTACTTCCGCCTGACGATTAGCACTTAGTCTTAGCATTAATCCGTATAAGATACTTCGTGTTTGTGATACAAGATGGCTCTCCTTATACGAAGTCGTTGTGTGCGTTCTTCGAAGTTGAGGCCTTCTGAAGCTTAATTTGACAGCTTTTTTTTTTGTTTTTAATCAAACGAGCCCAAGGAATTCTACACTGAGAGAAAAAATTACTACGTTGAATATAGGCATTTTTTATGCCTACATTCAAAATAGTAAAGTAAGTTGCGATATGTAATATTCCCAAATGTTCTGTAATCGGATTTACCATAAAATTATGTAAATAGTGTAAGAAAAAAGTTTTAAATACGTAATTCTCTCTCTTTAATGCGCAGGTCAATTGATTAACAACTAAAATTGCACATGTGGTTACCTCTCTTAATCTGCGATTAGCCAGCATACAGGCCTGTGAAAACGTTGCCGCTCGACACGAAAGTCACTGCATGAATGAACCTGTCTCTCTCACTTCACGTTTATATTGAATGTCGTCGCTTCTTAAACTTGTAATATATATAAAGTTTACTGGATTTACGGTATAAATGTGTATTACATTAAATTTTGTCGACTTAAGATTCCCTGATCTCTTTAAAATTACATGCATTTTATTAGTAATTTACTCCAGGGTTATGTAAAATTACGGTAAAAAGTGTAACTTTATTTAAAAAGTAGTAAATTTCAATAAATTTGTCTCAGTGTAGACCTGATTGTTTAGCATAATATAAAGATTTATTTTTTATTCCTGAGATTTTTTTTTAAATTAGTCATCGATCTGAACTTAAATTTTCAATCTGAATCGAGATGTAGTATGTGGTTTTCGTATTATTAAAAAAAAAAAATCTGAACTGCTAATTATGTTAACAATTCTGCTTTACACTTGATTGATTCAAGAGATAAAACCATTTTAAGGAATCGAAACAAATTTTTGAAGCAGTGCCGTTACTTTACTTCACAAATTACCAGTTAAGAAAGCCTTTAAATTTGCGAAAAGATATGCAAAACTTTTACATAGAATAAACAGTACAAATCCAAAATGATCCTATATTGAATGCATTAAAACTTATTGATCCAGAATATTTGAAAGATAAATCCTTCTCTGAAATAATGACAGATTTGACCTATCTATCTGTTTAAAACTGCTTCGAATAGAAAATATTGAGACAATATTCTCTGAAATGTGCCTTTTATTAGAAATAAATTATCTAACTGAAACCAAATTCATAAATAGGTAGTGTAACTTTTGGGGAATATATAATTAAAATAAAAAACACTGCTGGTAATAGTATGTATGCAAATTTGGCTGAATTTGCCTTCAATTTATTGAAACTCCTTTGGTAGCACAACTGCTAAAAGGGCCGGCGTATACCTTGTTGCATACTGCACGAATTACTTTTTCCTTTAGGATTGGTATCCAAAAAACCGAGAATAGGTTTCGGAAAATAAAAAAAAAATATTTTCCACTGTAAACTGAACAACTATGTTTAATTATTACAAATCTTTAATTACCACCAATCTTTGGTTTCTTTTTAGAGTAAGACAACACAATTATGTATTCTTTGTTTCTCGTTAGAGTAAACTAACGCAATTATATATTCCTTGCTGATGCTTTTCTTTAAAAAGTGGCGAACTAACTCACAGCGGTCTTAAAACTGAATTCTGATTTCTCTAATTCTAAGATTCTAATAGTTAAAACTGCTTACCTAACCATTGTTCACACGTTAAGTTTTGATAAGCTTTTTATTAATTTGTTTTTTTTTTGTTTATTTTGCAGCTAAGTCTGAGAATGTGGGAATATGGGGAAAATGTAGCTTGGAGGAATGGATCATGTTCGTATTGGAATTTAATTCGAGACTGTCCAGACTTGTAATTGAATCTTTGTTTCCTGTATTAAGGTCAGGTAACGTAACACCTCCCCCATTCGATTGAGACTTTTGTTTCTAAGCTTGTACCGCGGTAGGTCCTTATACGATTACCAAGTTTAATTGTCTGCGTGTTCAATTAAGTTACACTTTTCCATATAAATAATTACTGTAACACCAAGTCACAGCACGTAATTATAATTAAATTCTTATATTATCACCTCAAATCGCAGGTAAATAGCTACAAAGCCCTCCGATCAGAAATTTTACAATTTCAAAATGGCCGCGGCTATTTTCTTGAAGTAGGTTGTATTGGTATGTTTCTCGTGCTGCAGTTCGATACTTGGCATTTCGGAATTCTGTCTGCCCACGGTTGCCTTGTTGTTGATGAGAGCCGGCGTACAGGTCCAAAAATGTTTTCATTTAAATGTAATAAAAAATGAAATAAAAAATCGCTATAACTATGAGTATGACGCTATTAATGCCGAAATGCTATATAAAACATATATTAAAGCAAATAAAGACACCTCAATGGATTTCAATCCTAATAAAAACTAGTTAACAATATTTTAAATTGCTAATTGGGCATTATTATCTCAGATAAGAAGCCTTACCTTATTTTAAAACAAAACGATATTGTATATTGTGTATTGGTGTATGTTATGAAAGTAAACAGTAAAGTTAAACAAAAGGAGAAATATTGTATTTTAAAGAACGAACTTAGCCCACGCTAACAATATACTTATGGATCATACTAAACTGACAATTTTTTCCAACGTGATAAGTTCTAGGGGGGGGGGGGGGCATCATCTGTGGCATAAAACGTATAGTATACATAGACGAATCCGGTTTGTTCATGAGGGCATGTTCTTATTTAGCCTATACTATGACACCTTTAAGATATTTCAACAGCGTTTATTCCTGATATCTGAAAAACAAAATAGCTACAAATTTCATCAAGTTTTTATCCAGTGAGCGAAATATGTATGTATATACCTACAAGTAAATTAAATTAATGAAAATATAAAAGAAAATTAAATGGACTGAAAAGAAAAAAATCTTACATTGTGAAGATAATGTAAGCGGGCAGGGAAGTACACCAATGGCGAGTTATTCACTAAATAATTTACGATAAAAATACAGTATTTTTACAAAGTTATATTAAAATATAATTAATTAAAAATATATTTACCTGGTTCAGTTGTCTCCTCGATTCACTTGGAAAACTCAACCTAACCTAAATATCGACGGAAAACGATCGACTTTTCCTACTGTTCTTCATTTTCCGGAGAAGAAAACGAAATGAATTGGGTTGTCTGTAATCCGAAGGTTAAATTAAGAAAAAAATTAACGCCGCAGAAAAAGCCGAAAGAAACTCTAAATAATGTGAAACTTCTGTCAGAAGGGAAAATTAAATGCAAATTTCCTTATTTTGGAGTCGAATTAAAATTTTTTAGACAAATAAAATAAAAACATAAATTATAAAGAATATTTTTAAAAAACAAAACAAAAATACAAATTATTATTAAAAATTTTCAACCAATTGGAAGCGATTGTCGAATTTTGAAAATCTATTGGAAATGGGACCCGGAAATTCCAAATAGGGCCTTTTTCTGATAAATGAAAGCGCTTTGGCAGGCGATACAGACAGTCCCCGGCTATTGTTTGCGTGGTCAGTTCAGTACTACGTACCTATATGAAGCATAATATAATATTTTTTATAAAGTAAAAGGTGGCATGAAGAAAAATTGGATTCAGGAGACAAAAAAAAAGGATTTTAAAAGAAAAAAAGATAGGAAGAGATAAGTACCGCACTTTTTTTATTTTGCAATTTCAAGTTTGTACATGTGCAAATTTGAGTAATTTGTCGAATATGTGTGTTACCTAGCTACGCTAAGCTCCTAACCACATATTTGTGTGTTACCTAGCTGTGTGTTGCCTAGCTACGCTAAGCTCCTGACCACATATTTGTGATAAATTTAGGATAATGAAATTGTTCACAGTTTATTAATTTTTTTTTTTTTTTTTTTTTAATAAAACTATAACGTTGTGAATTTTCGTGCTTTCCTCGAGTTCGTGAACTCAAAAATTGTCTTCCAATTAAAATTTCAAAAGTGCAATCCTTTATCTATTTCTAAGTATGTCATCTACGCGACAATTTTTTTCCACAAATTCAATAACAATATTTCTTATTCATCTTCATCTTGCTTTTGTATTAAAAATACTTCTTCTTTTTCGATAGTCATGTTGTATTCAACAACAACTTACCAAAAAGATTCAAACTAGCTCCAGCGTCGTCCTTTTTTTTTTTTTTATATTATTAAGCCAAGCTCAGGGCATACCCTATGATGCAAAGCACAGCATGGCAGGAAGGAGATAGGGAAAGGATTAGGGGATGTGAGGAGAGTGGCGGAGGTGCCGATGTGTGTCGCCCTTAAACTTCCGCAGATTGTATGCCGGAGGAAAAACAGAAGATGGTAAGCTGTTCCACATTCGCACTGTTCGGGATAAAAAAGCATCTCGGATTTTTACTGTACGGCCGAAAGTAATTTGAAGGGTTAAAGGATGTGCGCGGTTTGCAGCGCGAGTATTGCGTGCAGGAATCATTCTACAAGGGATTAGACTAGATATTTCATCAGAACATTGACCATGCATATAGCGATAAAGGAACGAAAGGCATCCAACATTGCGGCGGTGCTCGAGTGAGTCGATATGACAAGTTATTGCCAAATCGCCAATGAGCTTGAAGGCTCTCTTTTGGACAATATCCAATGAAGCTAAGGCTGTGCTACCAGCCCCGGCCCATATATGGGAGTTGTATTCCATTCTAGGTCTAATGTAGGACTTGTAGAGGAGCGCTAGATTTGACGGGCTGAAATATTTCTTACACCTTTTCAGAAATCCAAGACATTTCGATGCTTCTTTGGCAACAGAGAAGATGTGATCTGTCCAGTTTAACTTACTGGAAATATTAATGCCAAGAATGCTTAGTGACGGTGAATCAGAAATTAATGCTCCATCAAAAGAAATGGGTGTGGTTAAGTTATGATCTTGTTTTAATGAGATGAGACAGCTTTGAGTCTTAGATGCATTGAATTCGACGCGATTCGCTTTGCCCCAATCGAGGATACTGTTAAGATCGTTATTCAATGATCTAGTCATGCAATCTCGTTTAACACATGCGGCATTCCCCCTGGATTCCGCAAGAGTGTCAAAGGAGTAAGCGAAATCAAGAGTACTGTCATCTGCGAAACTATGGATGGGATTGAAAGTAAGGGAGAGCAGATCATTAATGAAAACTAAAAAGAGAGTTGGAGAGATAACAGAGCCTTGAGGCACACCGGCATTTATGGGATGCGGTTCAGATGTAACGCCATCTAATACAACACGTATTTGGCGACTAGATAGGAAACTTTCAATCCATAATAGAAGAGGAGGGGAGAGACCAAGTGCTTTAAGTTTGGCTAAAAGGGCTGGATGCCAGACTCTATCAAAGGCTTTTGAAATATCTAGAGCAACGATTTTAGACTCACCAAAATTGTGAAGACTACGGTTCCAACGTTCCATAAGAAAGGTCAGCAAGTCTCCAGATGAGCGTCCAGCTCGGAAGCCATATTGGCGATCGTTGATGAGATGATTAGTTTCTAGATACTTCATTAATTTTGAGTTAATGATAGATTCAAAAACCTTTGAAAGAATCGAAGTGATGGCAATTGGTCGATAATTTGAGGGATCGCTACCCTGTCCCTTCTTAGGAATAGGCTGAACGTGAGCTAGCTTCCAAGCAGTTGGAAATTTTCCTGTCGAATAAGACAAGTAGAAGAGTTTGCGCAGAGGTTTAGCCAAGGATGAGGCGCAGCTTTTAATTAATAGGGGCGAAAAACCATCAGGACCTGCGGCTTTGGAGACGTTGATATCCTTAAGCACCCTGAACACATCCCTCGTACGAACGTGTATTGGCTCTTGTACACATTCACACGGGCGATGCAAAACAGGTGTTTGTGAAGTTGGTGGAAGACGAGAATTTGAAGCGAATCTAGCAGCTAAAATATTAGCTTTATCCAGGGAGTCAACAATCACTTCTCCATTATTAGGTAGTGAAGGTATAGAGGAACTGGTGAAATTGTTCCTGATGGTTTTGACCAGGGACCAGAAACCTTTGCTACCTTTGCGGCTTGTCAAGATTCTTTGTCTAATATTCTGGTCAAAAAGAAATTTTTTTCTCTGGATAATGGACTTGTAGGTGTTCCGTGCAGTCTTGTAGACTTGTTTCATTTCCGGACATGGATGCAATTGATAGGCGCGAAAAGCAGACTCTTTCGCTTTTATAGCTTGGTTACACTTATCGTTAAACCAGGAGCGATCATGCTGTTGTTGAGACCTGCTGTAAGAATACGGAATATATTCACGCATGCCAAGATTTAGTATGTTACTAAATTGTAATGTGCATTCATCAACATCCCTCGAAGCAAAACAAACCGACCAATCAATTTCTTTAAGATACTTATTGAGACTTTCCCAATCAGCATTCTTATAGTGCCAAAGAAGCCTACTTGTAGGTGGAGCAGTTGGGCGGCACAGGTTTGAGGTGGTAAATTGAGCCGTGATTAAACAATGGTCTGAATTTCCAAGAGGGGAACCGACTGAAATGTAATATTTGTCAGGATGAGATGTTAGAAACAAGTCGAGTAAATTAGCTTTATCTCCAGCTGCATCAGGAATTCGCGTTGGTGCATCCACTAGCTGTTGCAAATTAAATGATTCACAGAAGAGTTCAACGAAACGGCCCGCAGGACTTGTGGTAGAAGAATGTCTGAGCCACGGTATATTATGAACATTAAAATCGCCTGCCAGGACGATTTCGGAAGAGGGGGAAACAGAAAGCAAATGATCAATATTGTTGGAGATATTGTCAAATACGGATACCGTGTCGTCATCAGACATATTTGGGCTGCGATAAAGGAAACAGAAGTATATGATCTGCTTGTGAAGTTTGAACCTAATCCAGATATAATTAAACTCTGGATTAGCAGCAGGAAAATCTTGAAGAATAGTAAAGGCCACATCATTCCGAATATATACTGCGATCCCTCTATGCTGAGAAAAAAGAGGCACGAAGCTGTAACCATGGACGTGATACTGATTAATATCAGCATCAGAAACGACCTTGGTTTCACTTAGCGCAAGAATTGCCGGATTTTTTGAGTTAAGGTGGCAGTACACCGAAAACCGATTTGCTCTTAATCCGCGAATGTTGCAGAAATCTAAAATAAAATTCTGCATGCTGAAGGCAAAAACAAAAAAGCAAAAAAGAAAAAAAAGCGACACACAACAACACAAAAATGTGGGCGCCACCAGCCGCAGTCAACGTCACAGCGAGGTAAAAAAAAACAACAATAGTGTTATGCCTATTGCTGCTTTCAATACCTCAGACTGTGCAGTTCAATGACCACAGCTGAGTGCACCCGGATTGCTGATCAGTGACAAGTGCTAATGCATTTGCACTGATCACAGATGAAGAGAAGGAAAGGAAACGTTACCGTGTGCTGGCTTATAGAATGTTGATAGGGCATAGAAGAGCCCTTCACTTGGCGGATAAAATTTATTTTGTTTATTTATTAATTTATCGGTCGCGTCGGAATTTAAATAATTATAGTAATTGATTATATTGAAGATATTTAGCACAACACTATCACTTGTCTTAAATTAATTGATTGAATATGTTTATATTGATTTATTTGAACTACAACACTAGGCAACGTCTGATCGGATTGACTCCACGCACTCAGATGTCCTACTTCCAAGCCGGATACATTATAGTAAGAAAGGGGCTTCACTACATATAATTGCAGGCCAACTAATATAGCTTCTAAATTCCCATGAAATCTAAAATGAAAATAGGTTAAGTTAACATATGACGCGATCTGTCGGTGCATTTAAAAATGTCATCAGGGTCCACCCTTTCAATTAATCTTCCCCTTTTTCTATTCTGTCTTATCACGGCGTAGCTAATTATCAGATTTTTACAATTTTATAACTTTCAATTTTCAATTATTTTCAGTTATGTTTAATATTTTGTTTTATTTCGAGTATTTTAGCTATAATTTTTTAATTTTTTTTTATTGCATTTTTAGTTTTATCTGCCTGTTATTTTTAGCAGTAGGTACTTATACTTTTCCTGTTATTTTTATATTTATTTCCAATTTTTGCTTAATTTCAGTAGGTTTTTATTTTTAATTTTAATTTTATTTTAGTTCTTGTATATTTTCGATATTTTTATGTATTTTATAACATGCACCTAAATGTAGTTCCGATACTTTTTTAGTATAAGTAGCATAAGTATTGATATACCAAAAAAGAATAACAATACCAAAATAACCTCAACAAAACACATGCATTATTTCTAAAATCTTGCCGAGGTTTTGTTGATAAATTAATTAAAATGATAAACTATTAATTATAACTTATACCCTAGACACACAGCAATATCTAATGAATCATTAGTACTAACTATTCATTGAAATGCCGTGTGTCACATAATATATGTCATTATGGCTCGAAAATCAGATCATAATGAAGTACACAAATGAAGTGTTTTTATCCTTCATCATGTCCAAGACTCACATCACTCTTAATGAAGAAAAAACTAACGACTCTTTAGTCTATAATGACTCATTATCAACTGCAACAACTCGCCATTTCTTTAATTATTTTGTACTGTCAAACTGGTTTTTTGATATACTTATGACATTAAAGAATTGATATGGATCGATATAACGCGATAAGCCTTGTTTTTATTTATTTTACTTTACAATTTAACAATTTGCAAATGAGAAAAATATTATATTAGAAAGAATAAGTTTCTAATTTGCATTTCTATGCATTTCTTCTTCTTGCAAATCTAACACATTTTTCCTCATTATAGCTATAATGAAGGAAGAAAATATTTCATTAGTGTACTTCATTATGACCTGATTTTCGAGCCATAATGAAGTACACATAGCATATATTATAGTATCTATACACGGAATTTAATGAATAGTCAGTACTAATGATTCCTTAGACCGTGCTGTGTGTCTAGGATATTATATCTATAATGAGGAAAAATGTGCTAGATTTTTCATATAATTTAAATATGGAGCTCCGCTGTGCATCTGCAGATTTGAAAAATAAGAAGAAGAAATGCAAATTAGAAATTATATTGTGAATATTCTTTTTAAAATAATTTTTTTCTCATGTGCAAACTGTTAAATTGAAAAATAAAGTAAATAAAAACAAAGTTAATCGTGTTAATTCGATTCATATCGCTTCTTTAATGTCTTAAGTATATCAAAACCCGTTTGACAGTACAACTTAATTAAATGTGCCTGCAGTTTATATTGAATCATTTTAGACTGGGCTAGTAATTTCTTCATTAAGAGCGCTGTGTGTCTAGGACAATGCCAGTTAAACGATGTTCTAATAAAAAGGCACATTATATACAATATAAACTCAAATAAAAAAAACTCCGGTCGTGAAACTTTATTTCGGTTTGACGTGTCAAATTTTAATGACACTTAAAAAGAGGTGCGTTCACTATATGTAGCATTTATCGCAGAATCAGAAAATTATGCCGTTTCAGGAAAAAAAAACTACTTTTTAAATTATTTGAAAATCTAATTTATTTATATACAGGGTGTCCCGCAAGTCGACGTCAAGCCGGAATCGGGTGATAGACCAAATGATAACAGTTAGCAGAAAAATATAAAAAAAATCTAAATCATGTATTTTTCAAATTATAGACATTTCTTTTGTTTTCGAGAAAACCTTGTGATGGTTTTTTAGCTCCTGTTGCTACAAATCTTTTCATTTTTCTTATGTAATCCCGAATACTGCTTATGTAACCTGTTGCTTTAAATTCTAAGCCTGCTGTTCCAGCTTGGAAGAAAATGTCACATTTTGCCGAACCAAGAATAGAAAATTAATATTTCACCCAACTTTAACTGACTATAATGAGAAAAAAATGTACTACGCCAGTTTGGCAAGCAACTTTAAAAGTTGACGCATTTAATAAGGATTCTAAAATGGTATAACACTTGCTACAATATTTCTTAGATTACGCAAAAAAAATGTTTTCTTCAAGAAACCCAGTTTCGAAAAATTTCTTTTCACCTACTAAAAATGATTCTAGTGTACCCAAAGCTTGCCGTAAGACCGTAACTTTAAGCTTCTAGTTTGACTGAGACGGAGAGTCATTACATGAAGTGTGAGCGAGACAGATAGTGACAGAAGGACAGATAAAGAGATGAAAGAGATAAAAGTGTATACACTCGCGAAAATAAAAAGTACTGCCTTGTGTATTTTCTAGCAGATTTTGTAAGATTTTAATTTATTTTTCTACTTTAAACAGATATAAAAAAACACATAGTTTAATACATATTTAATTTAGTAAATAAACAACTATACGAAAATTATTTTCAGCATGTAAACCTTATTTTTTTAAATACTTTTTCAATATTTACTTATATGTATTTTTTTTCATGTAAATAAAAAGGCGAACACAGAAGGAATCGCTCTCTTTTAGTTCAAGGAATGGGAAGCAATACAAAGATTAACACAGCGATTTTTAATTTTCTATTTTTTGGCATTTGAATTTAGAACTTTAAATTTTGGTAATTTTGGTAATATATTATTATTGAAGTAAATGTTGCAAGTGAAATCATTTAATGATTAATACGTTAAATGAATATACTGCTATTTTTTTTTATTATTAAGCAACAAGAATTGGGATATTGTAATTAAATTTGTGCAATTAGTTCTTAGTATATATTATATTTTATGGAATATAGCATTAACACGTAGACGAATGAAATTTGAAATATTTTGTTTTAGTTTGCTACGTGATATAAGACAAAGTTATAAAACCATTTGAATTTGAATAAAACAAATTATATTATATACGAAATATATTGTTTCATTATTCAAAGCTTTACAAGGGCACTTTGATGATAAAACATGTTGGGTTTCCGCTTGTGCCTTCTATGAGGAGGTGGACACCGTATTCCAAAGCGGAGTGTTCAACGATAGGCTCTTGTGTAATTTGTTTTTGCTATCAAAACTACTTCAAGCTCAGAGTCTTTATTAAAAAGAACACTTTTATTTATTCACGACTCACTACACCGAATTTTAAGTACCGGCTGCGAATTACGACAGTTTGGTCATGCCCAGCACACGAAAATTCAAACGCTTAATATACTGAGTTATCGCTTTTACGTTATTTATGATGACTTAAATTTTACCGAGCATGGGCAGTAAAGCATACAGTGGATGAGTATTTCCCTTGAAATTGCAAGGTGGGAATTTCTTGTTATTCTTCGAGGCAAACACGTGGAATTGGATATATAATTGTTTATTCGAATAGATTATATTTTGCGACTTTAAAAATTTATTTACTTGGAAATATGAGTGAAATATTATCACTTGGCGCAACTTTGTGGTTTTAAGTTTTGGGAAATTGTCTAGGATGTGGTATGCAGTTCTCGAAGAAACCGTGTGCAGGCCCGCCGCATGTTTGGATAAGGTGAGTGATGGTTTTAACTGTGTTCCAACAGTCTGTTTACAACTAAACTTAACTTTCATTTCAAACCATGTACAAGTCAATTACGCCGACGCAAATGGCAATGACAATTTATGGTGTATTTCAATCATATTTTTGCGTCAGCACAATTTATTGAAGACAATAACTTATATTTCATTAATGGTAGCATACTTTTGTATTAGGACCATAATGCCTTATATTCTTTCCGTTGCCTATAACAAGATATGAGCAGAGAATCTGGTAACATTGGTGTAGCTAGGGCTTGTAGAGGGGAAAGGGGCCTATTACGGGCCAGCCTAACACAAACTTTAAGAAGAATATTCTTCAATCAAGTAGGTATCATGTTTCAAAAATGTGTAAAATTTTCTAACACGTTAATTTGTGTCAACGTCAAGTTTCCTTACACCATTGGCATCTAGTGATTTAAAAAATGCTTCCTTAGTATAATATCAGATAGCTCCACTCTTACCAATTAGAATAGTTTTGCTCACGCTCAGTCAATAAAACCCTGCACCTGAAATAACAAGAGTTTCAACGGATAAGGCGTAAGACCATAGACCGGCTAATGACGCACAAAAACTGGGAAGTAGAACACCCAGTAACGCATTGCTAGAATATAAAATCAACGATACCTCGACTTGATCCCTTAACAAGCCAGCAATGCTTCGCTCCAATATAAAATCAACGATGCCTCGACCTGATATAGCGAAGGCGCAAATTTTTCTAGAAATTTACTGGAAATTTTTTCCTTAGAATTATTATACATTATTGGAGACCGACAACGGGGGCTTACACCTTTTTGAGAGCATAGACGCGTAAATCAGCAATAACCATTTCATCTTAGAAATTTATAAAAAGTATTTCGGCAGAATATGTATTCAGTCTGGTATTATTTTCAGATACAATTGTGGCGTTGTCGGCCCCCAAAAATGGATATGAATTCTAAAGAAAAAATTTCAGTATATTTCGAAGAAAAAATTGAGGGCTTTCCTACATCAGGTCGAGGCATCGTTTATTTTATATTGGATCGAGGCATTGCCGCTTACCCTTTGGCTACGTCTGCAATAGTAGCGCCCCTAGAATACAACGAGTAATATAGTGCTCGAAATTAAACTAAAGGCACCACGTCTTTATGTTTTTTGTTTTTTTTTTTTAATAGGAATCTTTATTTTCTACCTCGGTGAGGAGCTCTTATGTTAAGATATATTTGACAGCTATTTTGGTTTGTTGGAATACCTAATCTGTTTAAAAAAAAAAAAAAATCCACAAAAGTGAAGATATCAACTGACGTCTGATATCTCTTAACTATTTACGCAGAATACCAATTTCTGCTAACGGGCTTTGACACCCCAGTTAAATAATAAGAGCTATCATCTCTTACGTAGAATCAGCAATTTAAGCAATTTAATTTTTAAGATATATAACCTTTTCTCATTTTCTGTATGAAAATTTACTGCTATTATCATAATCGAAGATAATTTAGAAAATATATTTACTACTATTAATCAAATTTTTCTATATTCAGTTTGAATATGCAGGAAATGTCCAGTAAGCTCAAAATCGTATCTAACTTCCTTGATACGTACAGCAAAATTTCTCTCAATGCATTATCGTTTAATTTGAATTCATCATCATCTATGACTATCTTCTAAATTAATACCATCATAATCATGCTAGCGGGAGGAAATACAATTATTACTTTATTACTTTTCATGTTACACTGTTGTCAATAGAAATCGCCAAAAACCAATTAAATAAGCTTAAGTTTCCTATTTCTTTCTGCAAGTCGGCTCCACATTTTTTCCATTGTAATTTTTTCTGTTAACAACGGCATTCTCTATAGAAGTGAGTTGTGAGGGAATCGTTCTTAAAGCATTCTGCTTTTAAGCCACGTTTTATCTGCTCACTGGGAGTACTATTGCTGCTTTAAAAAGTTTATATATAATAAGAAATGTTAGATTATATTTTTCTGAAATTTTCAGCGTTCATCTCATAATTTTTTAAGCATGTTTTTCATGACCATCGCTTCAGCTTCCAAGGCTGGTGTTTAATTGTTTAAGATTTTTTTAATATAATTACTGATGAAATCCTCTACTTTCTACATGTCCAATTTAAGACACGCGGCCACAGCGCAAGCTAAAGGCAAGTTTTCAAATCGGCTTTTTAGATTTACTATAATATTATCTATTACCTGGTAGTAAATGATGATCGTCCAGTAATCCTCTGGTTGGGTATCGGCTAGCAAATTTAATGTAATGCTTTCGTCCACTGCCGACCTTATATAAAACTCGTTTTATTGACACCTTTTATTGAAACTCGGACAGGTTTCAGCGAAATCTCGTGCTTTTTAGAAAACAGCTCGATAAATGGCCAAGTTTGGAACTGATTCCTGCAAGCTTCGAAAGAATCTATAGTACTTGCTATGAGGTCAGTAGCCAGACCAAGAGTGGCATTTTGAGTCTGGAAAAATTTACTCAGTACACTCACTATAGCGACAACTGCGAAATGTATGTAAAGAAATGACGAATTCTGATTTCCTAATAATCTCAAGCAATATAAGTGCTTCCACTGTGTGCTTGTCAGTTCTCAGTGATGTCGTTTTCGAAAGATAATTTAATTGCATCATAATTTGTCAGTACTGTTTTGCAAGTAGGAATATTTAGACTTCCCTTTTCACGGCTGGTATGGATTCCGAGAGTGTCTTGCAATTTTTGCAGGCTCGCATGATGACATGGTTGTAAGAAGTGAATATACAAAGCTTCGAGATCTTCATAAAATGTATTTGCTAGTAAAACATTGGCGCATGAGTCAACAACCACACGATTTAGTTTGCGCTGAACAATGGATGTTCATTGCTTAAGGGTGAGTTTCTTTTATAATTTCCTGTAGGCCTATATTTTTACCAGACATAGCCCTAGCGCCATCATAAGAAAAGATTTAGAACATGACCCTAATGGTGTTCATTCAATGCATCCAAAATTAATTTAGTCAATCCTTGCGCATCTCTAGAGGCGGAACAGTATTATAATAATAAGTTTAGTTAAGTATTCTCACACCCACCGGGATCACTGGGTGGCACCCGCACCGGGTGCATTGGGGGCTCCCGCACCGTGTTCACTGGGGGCCCTTCCCACCCGTGCCCTTACCTACCTACGCGCATGTCTGGAAGACAAAGACTAAAATTATAAAAATATTGAAAATATTTGAAATGTCAAGTCTGACCTCGCGTTTTTCTCATGGTTCAGCTAAATAAAACAAGGAGTAATATGCATCCTTTAATTTATTGTTCGAACGCCAATTATTTTTTACAATTCGACAGACTTAATTTTTGATGTAATTAGCGAATAGAAGACGAAGTATTTGATGAATTCCATAGAGTCAACAAATTCATTAAAATATTTTATACCGTCCTAAGACGGCCAAACCAATGTTACGGGAGTTTACCAGAATGTTGAAAAAAAACCTTAAGCTACCTCAATTTTTATTTTTCTTGAATTTTGCGTTTCGCAATTTACATCAACAGATTTTTTGATTCATTGATATTAAAATCTCGATTTAGATCACGTCTTCTTAAAAGCATATGGCAAGAGACATCCGAATGTTGAATGATTTACGAGGATATTCCCAAAAATCATTATCAAGAGGAAGTTAATAGATGTTTTCACTCTTCGCAGACTCTAGATTATTGTTTATATATAATGAACCGCACATCCTGTGACTAGCATTAAAAGTTATAATTTACGACTAAACAGTTAACAGAAATTCCAGAATTCATATTACCATTTCTTTCTCGCATCACTATAATATCCCTTAGGAATATTATTTCCGCAAATAAACCATCATTTTTCGTCCAATAGCAAGGGGAAAGAATAAATGAAATAAAAGTACTCTAATTGCCATTGCTATTAATTGAAAAGAGTGAGAGAATTACAAGATTTTATTCCCCCAAAAACAAAGAATACCGCTTCCTTTCTATATGAGCCCCATTCGCTTAACCAGGATATAGAAACATTCCATAAGGCGTCTGGGCAATAAAAGTAATTTATCGCGCGTATACACTCACCATGTGTTGACGATCACAGACCAGAACCAAAGACTCAAACAAATCCCAATTTGGCTCAGAAAAGGCTTGTTTGCTCACACGTTAACAACATTCAGCTAGAGGAGAGGAAAGTTTTATATCGTCATCCTAGAAAGCTCCGGATTAAGTGTAACTTACACTTTGACCCCTCCCTGGACAAAGTGTGGAAGAAATAAAAATAAAAAAATAAACGAACGGACAAACACCGGCACAGACACAGTCCCAGACTCAATATTTTCCCTGTTAAATAAAGTGATGAGGTTTGTTTTTTCTCTTTCGACGGGCACCGCAATTTATGTCTTGGAGGGAAAACTTTTCAAATAAAGTCTTTATGATAAAAGTTTGCACTTAGTTGTGTGCTAATAGCACAGAACCTGAAGGACTATTTGCGGTGCGCGGAGGAAAATTTTTGAAAAAAAACGAGTTGTTGGTGGTGGGTTAAGAGATGGGCTGAGAGCGGGGGGGGGGGGGCGAATTCCAGACTATCCTATCTGATTCCATTCTGAAGAAATTAATTTCGGAATTGTCCAAGTATGGAGAAAAAGGAAGATTAGCTCAGCGGATCCAACACTGGTCCCTGGACCAATGCAACTACCGACCCGGCGACTATACTCTTATGCTAACAGTTCTTTTCTCTATCTTTTTTTTTCTTCAACTGTTTGCGTCTGTAAATGTCAATTAATCCTCTGTGCTGCATAAAACTCATTTCTATCTTTATACCTTAAGATGACTGTGTTTACGTAGTTTTATGGATACGACACCATATCCTTCCCCTGTATAGCTTTCACAATCCATAGAATGGTGCGGCATATGTTTACTTTGAAGTCTTATCTTGCAGCCATTACCAGCTCCCCAGGAACTTTCGTGCTTACGGGGGGTTTAGAGATTTTAAAGCAGCTCGAACTGCTCAACTTTAAATTTTGTGAAAATTATTATCGCACAACGTTATACTTTGTTTATCAGCGATTGCGCTTATTGTCACACCCAAATGCTCCTTGTATTCTTATCTGTAGTTTGTTATACTCTCGATATACGAATAAAAGGATAAAAGGCGCCATCCTAGCGAAGGAAAAACTGGTTTAGGGATACTTAGACGAGATTTGTTGCCGATTTTGACATTAGATAGCTCCGTATTTTCCAAGTCTGCGTCTTATATACACTTTCATGGATGAATTTGATTAAATTTTCATTTTAAATAGCGGATAAGGCCTCTCATTTTGTTTGGTCAATACTATTTCATATCTATCATCGTACGCTTAGTTTGTCATTAAATTAGATTTAATAATGCTGGTCATAATTAGAGTTTAACTGTCGCCAGTATGTTGATTTATTGTGCATCGCTAATATTACCTCATACAGTTCCACTTTCATCGAGGATTGAGTGTAATTGTTTTCATGTAATACCTTAAAGTCGCCGAATGCTTCAAGTCTATATCATGCTAACGCTCAATATCATAGAGGACATGCTTTCGCCTGATGCCTATTACTAGCTCATCATTTGATCAGGACCTAACTTCAACTATTTTGTGTGATCAATTTTTTTAATTTAAAAATTTCCTTTTGTTGAATTTAAAAATTGTTTTGGTATAACAATTTAAAGACTTTGTTTTTGTTCTGAAAAGTTTTGAATGTTTGATGTTTTCATATGATAAACATTTTTCTCAGTATCAATTTAGACTTATGTTTTGGTGAAACAAAAAGAAAATACATTTTTCTTACCATCAGGCATAGTCGAAATTGCTTTTCTTTTCAGCTTAAAGCCTCAAGTATTATAAGCTGTTATTACATAAGAGAATCAACCATTTTTTACATCTTAACAGAGAATATAAGTTGATTTGAAATATTGACGTTAAGCCTACAGAAAGCTTATGCTGTTTTTAGAAAATTTGGGTTTTATTTTTGGAGGAGAAAAAATAAATAAAAAAAGGTTGGAGTCAAGTGAATTTAACATATTATATGAAGATCTTCGCAGAAAACCTGAAATTTTTTTTGAATTTCTACAAATGTAAATTAAAACTTTCGATTACATTTTACCAAAACTTCGAAATCGCCTGCAAAAAAACAAGACAAACTTAAAAAAAGCCAAGTCCAGCAGAAAGACTTTATATAACACTAAGGTAAGTAAAAAATAAATTGCATTTATTAGAAAAAAAGACAAATTCGTGTACGTTTCAAAATGGTTTAAAACTCAAATAGAATAAAAATGTTTGGTCAAATAATTAGTTCAATGTCACAGAACTTGTTGTTAATTATTCACCAAGTATGTATACAAACTTTGTGATGTTGTGCTGAGCTCTGCATTACTTGGTGCTGCATGTAATAAAACGCAGTTGGATAATTGTCGAGATGCGTATTTTTTCTTATATGCTTTTAACATAGTATTTTGGATTTTTCCTCGAACTTCCAAATTATCTATGGGATCCAAAGCTTCCATGTATGGCATTAAGCTCATAAAAAATAAATAATCCGTTTTTTGTCTTTTTAAGGATCTTTCCCTTTCCTGTTCTGACAGGAATAAGTCCAATTTTTCACGCTCAATATCTAAGTACATTATATCAATATGCTTTTGAGATTTCCTTTTATTATTGTGACTCTAATTAGTTGCTTGGGATGACGGGCGAGAAAGGGAATTTGCAACCGATTAAGTTGGCGGAGACAAAACTACCGCCATACCAACCAACAAATTCATTGCCACCTTCGTAATTTTTATCGCAAGAACTCGGCGTAGGTACTACTTCATTACTACATTCAGTATCTTTGTCGCAAACATTGACAGAAGGTAAATTTTCAGACATTATACTTTAGATTTTTCCATTTTGCTTTAACAACTCTACCTAAATTAAAATATTTTTTATATCAACAAAAGAAGATAATGATATGATATTGGGTTTCTTTTAAAAATTTAGCAACAACCTTGAAACTTGGCGCAAGCACTACAGCCGGGATAGTTCATGAGACTTGTAGCATATTATTGGAAGGATTCGTTGAAGAATTTATGCCTGTTCCTACTGAGGATCAACTTAAAAATGTGCCTTTCGAATATTTTAAACGACGGAAGTTTCCAAATTGTATGGGGTCCATCGACGGAAAGCATTGTCAAATAAAATGCACTCACAAGAGCGGCTCTGTTTACTTCAACTATAAGAAATACTTTTCAATTGTTCTTCAAGGAGTGGCAGATGCAAATAAAAAGTTCATTAAGATTGAGGTTGGAGCCAACGTGACAGTGGAACATTTGCTTCGTCAAATCTTTTTAAGTTAATTGAAAGAAATCATTTCAATGTTCCTGCTCAAAGTCCGTTACCAGGAACAAATATCGAAGCTCATTATGTGTTAATAGGCGATGTGGCCTATCCCCTTAAGCCATACTAGTTGCAAGCGACTATCTATTGCAAGGAAAACTATTGAGTGCACGTTTGGTATTTTCCGCGCCAAATGGTGAATTTTGGGAAAAGACATCGAAGTATCTCCGGGTCGAGCAGAAATTATAATCAAAGCTGCATGTGTATTGCACAATGCTGTGAGACAAATGGATGGTGGCAGTACCATAGACTACTATAGTCAAATAAAAGAGTATGTATTTCCCAGGAAATTTAAATGAAATTACTACAGTTCACTCAGCTGGATTAGGCGGTGTGCGAATTATTCCTATACTTTGGCAGAAAAAATAAGAGACGAATTTGCTAATTACTTCGTACATTTTTAAAATTCTTTTATAAAAACATAATATATAATTAAACACCGCTACAACCAATATATGTATGTATGTATAAGTTTACTAACGTTAATTTTTTTCTTAGTTCATTTAATCTGAACCTAAATGATCTCCAATTTCCTTCCACAGTTTTTCTATGATTTCCCTGTTTTTATAGTCGAGATGCGGACCATCCCACAAACATCTTCTAGATTGCACTTCTGCTATCAATACTGCTCGTTGTGAATCACTTAGCTTCTCAACAGACATTATTGAAAGTCTTCACTCTAAGGCAAGGCGCACAGCCACCGCTCACCACTCAGTTGAGCTCAGATGTGAAAACATTGCTCGGCTACACAGATCAACGGTCACCGCTCAACGCTTTTCAATGTTAAAGCTTTCGTAGCGACGGCCTGGCTAAGCGGTGTTTTACCTCTCACAGCTCATCGCCTACCGCTCACCGCTCGCCAATATGAAAGCGACCTAAGACCAATAATATTATACCCCAGATGGAAAAGAAAGTTGAATATAGTGAAGAACCAAAGTTCCGTATGGCAACACCAAGTACGGGTTGCCAGAACTAATCCATTTTTGTAGGAGTACCCGATATGACCTATTTTGGAATTTAAGTCTATAATTTCTTAGAAAAGGCCGAGTGCAAAGTTTCAGCTAAATGAACGCATTTTAGAGTTATCGATAGGAACGACGGACGGTGGACGACACTGGGCGATAGACGAACAACGGACGATGGTCGACGGGCGACGGACGACGGACGACGGACGATGGACGATGGACGATGGACGATGGACGATGGACGATGGACGATGGACGATGGACGACGGACGACGAACGACGGACGACGGACGACAGACGACGGACGACGATAGTAAGAAATGTGGAAAAAAAAGCCAGACCAAATTCAATGCACCCTGGTTAACAATCAAATTCAAAAACAATTGTGACGTTGTTGCACCTAATCACGAAAGACTCCAATAAAATGAGCTTAAGTTGATCAAGATACGGCGGCAATCAAAGAGGATCAGTACAGGGTTGATCACGAAGAGCAAACCTTTACGCTATGCAGCCTAGATGAGGTTAAGATGAACCGCAAAGATAGGAGTACCACGCCAGACTAGTGTACTCTAAAATAGGTCGAAGCTTCATTATATATGGGTCATTAAACACCTTTAAACATCTCTTACTGAACCGAAAGACAAATTTTCTTTATTTGTGTTCGATTTTGTGCATGAATTTATTAACGAAATATAATTGTAATCAAATATTTGTAATCCAGTGATTTGTAAATTGTTAGTACTAAAATTAAAGAATCAAATGCGCCTCCGCTATTGTCGCCTAAGTTCACTAACACAGATGAGAACATTTATAATGTACATTTAGTTAAAGCAGCACAATTAGGCTAACACAATTGAGTTGGTATAAGAGGAAATTTGTTCTAATTTAGTCGAAAAATAGAGTTTGGCTTGTATACTTGTTCTCAGTGCGTACGCTTGCAACAGCAGCAACAAGTATTATTGTACGAACCTCTTAATAGGTCGTGTTACAAAATAAGTATAAATCAATAAATCAAAATAAAGGTGTTAGGTAAATGACAAGTCAGTCAGTTTTTGAAATTATACCTTTTATTTATTTGGTAACAATTGGTTGACACCAGAAACTTATAATAGTTTGGAAAAACTTATAATTAAAAATAATTCGGTTTTTATTTTACTAAATGGTTTACCGCTTTTTCTGCTGTACTTTTCTATCTGAAATGGTAGAAAAATGCAGTGATTAGATTTATTTATAACTAAAAACGTTATAGTCTAGTGATTTATACACCTTAAAGCGGTATACATCCACTATACGATGGGTTATAAATCTGTTCGACGTATAACTCTTGAATTTAAGGAAATTCCAATTACTGTATAATTGGTTCTCAATAAATAGTTTACTGGCACCGTAGTCAGTTTAAAGCACTGAAGACAGTTCAAGGTACTGTAGCTAGGCCCACTGCACTATATATCGTTTGAATCACCATACACAGTTTTATTGCACTGCAACTAGTTTAAAGCACTGGAAACAGTTCAAGGTACGGTAGCCAAGGCCTACTCTACTGTGTATAGTTCAAATCACCATATACAGTTTAAAGCACTATATATCGTTTCAATCACTATACACAGTGTTATTGTATTTGAATAATGCTTATCACTTAAATGCGCTGTACGACTGTTTCAGTTATAAAGAATACTATAAACCTTAAAGCGGTCTATAGTTTCTGTTATCCTTAATAATTCCAATTGTATAGTTTACAGCACTATACAATTGGTGGCAACAAGTAGTTTAAAGCACTACTTAGCAGATTGATAATTTAAAGCATTACCTGGTCTGCTCAGGAGGGTGATTCTGATCTCTTTGTCGACTATTTAGTCGTGAATTTTGACATATTTTGTCGATTTTTTTCTTTTAACACAGTTCATTTTGTGTCTTCACTATTATATACCACAAATGAACTATAATGAATTTTCGATGAACAGACGACAAAAAACACGACTAAATAATCGACAAATTAGTCAACTGCTCCCAGAGGTTGTGACAAAAATTTTACACTGGTAAATGGAAGTTTTACACCTAAGTAGAGCAATTCAAGTGCTTAAATTCGAAATAATATTTTGAATTTGTAATGTGAAGTGTCATTTTCTGTTCATTCTACGTCATGCAAGGCTTGCTGAGCTAAATAAAAACACGAAAAAATCAGTAGAAATGTTCATTTCATTTAGTCGATTATTTTGACATTCAAGATCGACAAAACACACAGAATCACCCTACAGAAAGGACTGCGAATCTTAGAGCGCCATTCCCCACTTATATACGCAGTTCATTCGTTGCAATGACTACTGAGGTAAAAGATTGTAACCTTGGAAACGATTCTATTGATTTGTACTTTCTGTGAAACCGTACACCTCAGTTACCCTGGCAATGATTTATTTGATGTACGACTGTACAATTAAGCAGGATTTACATTATGATGACATCCAATTTTTACAGAAATTTTGAGGGAGATAGTTTATTGAAATTTAAATGCTGCGGAAGCAATCATCGCAATACCTCCCACGTACAGCCTCCTCTACTTTTTATGGCAAGACTCTTAAATTGTCAAACTTTCTACTTGGATATTGTCAAGTTTTTAATCGTTTTTCCTAGATATTCAAAGACGGATCATGAAAAGAAGTATAATTTTACAATTTCTAAAATATTGCATGAAAGCATGAAGGAGTTCGAAGCAAAGGATGAGATTATATCGAAAAAATTTCTCGCAAAATATCTGGTGGTACTGTAATTCAGTTCTGAAATCATCATTTTGTACGATAACGAAATTTTTATTTAATATTTATTTCATATAATAAACAAGAAGTTCCAAGAATTCCACTCCACTACCGAACTAATGCCGGTGAAGATAATTCCAGCCCGGTTCGTGTTCACATGACGGATTATCTCAAAGCGGAATAATTCTAGTAAATTATAAAGGAAAAGGACCACTGCAGTCAATCTCTAAACACACTACTCTCTGCTTGTGGACAGAAAACTACCTCAGAAATAACTTCAATATTGTCTATAAAGAAATATTTAATAACTTTCTATTTCGCAATATTTAATTACAAACTCAAACCTTACTTTTGTTTATTTCGACAAATAATTTTACCTTACAGATATGTATATGCCATAAAATTATAGTAACAAAACAGCAATATGGCAGCTCCAGTAGTCGAAATTGACAAATTAGGGTTGCCAATAACAATGTTTTAGTTTCAGTAACTCTAAAAACTCCCTATGCTTGAGGTCTTTTTATGTTTCCGGACACGCACACAGTTACAAATCGACGTCCGGAAAATATTCCGGACGCATTTGCTTCTCTCGTCACTCATAAATAAATTTCCGTATACGATGTACTATCTCCTTCACAATTTCTGTAAAAATTGGATTTCATCATAATGTAAATCCTGCTTTATAATAGAACTTTCAAGTGTTCAGCTTTTTTTTGCCAGTACGTTTTCACTGTCATCAACATCATACGATAAGAATTCCCTACGAGGTGGAAATTGCAATAAAATCCTATGTTCTGGATTTAAAAGAACAAATAAAGCTCAAAGAGCTGGGATTTTTCAAGTCAAACCATCCACCAATTAATTACAATTTGTAACTGCATATATATGATCATCGAAAAAAAATTTAAAACTGATCGTAACCCCCAGGTCTTTGGTTTTATCAAGCCAAGTTAAGGAGCTACCGTCGATAATAAAATTGAATTACAAAGGTTTTCTTCAGTGAAAGAACGACATAGTGGTAGACTTACTTTTGTAAAAAGAAGAATAAACTTTATCGAGCATCATTTATGAAAGGCGTCTTATTCCGAGTTTAAAGGAACACAGTCATTCCCACTGGATACGATACGGAAAATTTTGGCGTCGTCAACATAATAAAGAATTCCTGACTTAGACATCGTAATAAATACATCATTGATGTAAATAATGAAGAGTAATGGTCCTAAATAGGTACCCTGGTGAACACCTGAGATATTGTTAATTTCACTGGAAAGCTCACCTTGAAATAAAACACATTGCGTAGGGCCTAACAGTTAAAAACAAATTCAGGTGACGAAACAACAAGAAACCCAAACACAGAGAGCGTATGAAAAACAGGTTTACAATAAGCATAAACAGCATCACAAATCAATACCTCGAAAATCTTAGCAAGACAACATATATAAAATAGCGACAGATCTATAATTCGAAATATTACGTTTATTGCCTTCTTATGAAGAGGAATAACCACAGATAGTTTCCAGTGTTTCAGAAAGATATCACAAGAAATAAATATATTAAATAGATGACATAGAATAGAAACCGTAGACAAGCAACACCTTTTCAGGAAAAATGGAGGAATCAATAAATTTGAAATATTCTTTAAGACGTTAGCATCACCAAACTCAAGGTCTTTTGCTTCAAGAGAACTCGGCGGAAGCCTCATCCAGTGCTTAAAATTCTTAATATTAATATTACAGTCAATGTCCAAAAACGTAGTCCTGAAGAAATCACCAAAGAGATTAGCAGTTATCAGAGGATCATTACTTTTAACTTCATTTTAACATAATGCGAAGGGGCAACTGTTGCAATTACGCCTACAATTAACAAATCTCCAGAGCTGTTTAGGATCAGTGAGTAACGTTATCCTAAATCTATTTAAGTATTCTATTCAAGACGTTCGTCCAATCACAAGAAAAAAATTTATAAGAGCAGTGATTTGAATCACTAGATACTACAGCCGCAGAATCAAAACAAAACTCCACATGAAACGTTGGATGGTGAGGAGACTAAGGAACCAAGGGAGACGAACATCGCTTAACGAAAGTCAAGAGACTTACTTATCGATATCCAGGAAGTAACTTCTACAAACAGTAGGCATGCTAAAGTCTCCAAAAGCAGTAAATCATCCAATTGAAGGATGACATCAGTAATATCATCAATACTTTAGCAGCTAGTAACTCATAAGTAGCAGAACAAGAGCCAGATGGAACGTACACCATATACAACATATACGCACCGATGGGGAGTCTCAGGCAGAAGGACACGGAGCTCCAAGATGGCAGAAGCAGCAGCCATAATAACCGCTCATAGAATGTAATGACGAACAGCATACAAAACCCCACCGCCAATAGGAGCATCAAGAGCAGAAATATGACAAACACGGCGGAAGACCAAGAACTCAGGTCTAAAAAGCCCGGCATCCAAAATTCGCCACAGAGCCAGGAGGGTGATTCTGATCTTTTGTCGTACTATTTAGTCGTGAATTTTGACATATTTTGTCTACTTTTTGAATTTTTGATGAACAAACGTCAAAAACATGACTAAATATACGACAAATTAGTCAACTGCTCCCAGAGGTTGTGACAAAAATTTTACACTGGTAAATGGAAATTCTACACCTAATTAGAGCATTACAAGTGCTTAAATTCGAAATATTATTTTGAATTTTTAATTTGAAGTGTCTAAACTCGCTGCTAAGTTTTGTTATATGTCATACATCGTGATCCCTTTGTTTATTAGAACTATTGATGCGGCTGATGTAGCGGAAGCTACAATATTTTTTTGACTTGAATTTTTGCAATTACCTTTTGTTTGTTATTGAAAATGAAATAAAACATTTTTTTCTATGTATTTGCTTTTGAGATACACACTACCTACTGTATACATTTTTGAGAAAATACACATCAGGACTTTTTGGAATGTATTTTAAAAAACATATATATTTTGTGTCAAGGATAGAGTTCATTCTTAGAGTAGACGCCATTCAAATAAAAATATTCTTCCCTTTTTTTATCTTCATTTAAAGTTAGGATATAATTAGGAATAAAGAGCTGCACCGTCTTATTGTGGACAGTTCAATTGGTCACTTAAACTCTTGTACCCGTGCAAAAACTTACTCTATATGTGATATATGTTTTTTCTATTTTTGCTCGCTATTAAAGTATCTTTTATGTATGTACAAATAAAATCTAATCCTTTTAACACCTGGGGGTGATTCTGTTCTCTTTGTCGTAGCTAAGGCGTATATTTTAGTCCCATATTTTGACATTTCACCTCAAATTTGTCGTACTTTTATATACACCATATTCATTTTAATTTATATTTTTCATCAACCACAAAATAAACTAAAATGAATTTGCAATGAATTAATCTCAGAATACACGCCTAAAAGTATGACAAATTAGTCAACTGCTCCCGAGGTTGTGAAAAAAATGTTATTCTGTGTAAATGGATATTCTACACCTAATTAGAGCAATACAAGTGCCTAAATTCGAAATTACATTTTGAGTTTGTAATGTGAAGTTTCATTTTCAGTTCATTCTACGTAATGCAGGGCTTGCTGAATTGAATAAAAACACGAAAAAATCAGTAGTACTTTTAGGCGTGTATTCTGACATTAATTCATTGCAAATTCATTTTAGTTTATTTTGTGGTTGATGAAAAGGATAAATTAAAATGAATATGGTGTATATAAAAGTACGACAAATTTGAGGTGAAATGTCAAAATATGTGACTAAAATATACGCCTAAACTACGACAAAGAGATCAGAATCACCCCTCTGGTTCATAAAACGGTAGAAGATCTGTGCTGCGTTTCTTAATCCAAAGGGCATTCTAGTGAATTCAAACAAACTGAATGGTGAAGTAATGGATGTTTTCTGAATGTCATCAAGGACTACTGGAATGTGGTGACATGCCCTCACTGAATCAATTTTTTAAAAAATTGAAGAGCAATTTGAATTCAACGAAAAATTTAGATTATGAAGAATCGGGTATCTATCGGGTGTAGTAATAATATTTAAACGGCAGTAATTCCCGCAAGATCACCAATCTGTTGAGTTTTTCTTCGGCACCATATGCAAATCAGAAGAAACTGGTGAAACAGAAAGTGGACATAAACCCAGTTTTACCATATGCTCAAATTCTAATTTTGCGATTTTTATTCTTTGGATTTTAAATGTTCTTGGTCTCGCAAAAGGAAGTCGTTCATTTGTAGATATGTGATGTAGAGCATTATGTCATACGGAGCATCGTAATATGGTGTCTGTGTTAATGAAGGAAATCTTTGCAACATTTTACCATACTCTTCTATGTTCTCCTTGCCTGATGCAACCAATGCGAAGTTGATATTTGCTGGAAGTTTCCTCATCCAAGAGTTGTGGGTGTGCCAGGTAGAGCCTTCATTAACCTGTAGAATTCGGAAGGCCTCTAATCTCCAATTTCTGAGGTGCAAAGGAGTTGTTCGAATCTTTTTCTTCCGAATCGCTGAATCTTTGAATGAGAATCCTTTTAAGACTCTCGTATTTTTCTTCAGTAGGAGTGCTTATAGAAGAACTTTGATGTTCCTAATTGTCTCCATCGGAAGGGCTTGCACCACATGGCCAAATTTTATGTCGTCAGTACGAATGCCTTTAGCTCGAAATTCAGCTTCTGCGTGTATAAACCATGCTTCTGGATATGGTGTCCAAAGGTTAGTAGTTTGACCGCAGCTGCTGTTGTTGATTATTTATTTCGTCTCCTCGCATTTCTGGGCAATTCACTTAATACAAAATGAAATTATTTTAAGAAAAAAATTTCACTCATTAACACCCTCACTCGCGATACTTAGATGAACTCTTTTATATATTTTATGGGAAAAACACCCTATACTTTAAAAACCGATAAAGATAAGATGTTATTTTTTGTTCTTATGGTATGTGTGAGTATGTCCTTCAGTATTTTTGTGGACAACTATCTTTACAAAAGGGAAGCAAAATAATATATAAATATGTAATATATTTACACTATTTTTGAAAAGCCTATCAGATAACAAAAATAATCTAATCTAAGTCTAAAACTAAACTCGCTGTAGTCTTTCCTTTTTGTTTTTAACTGACAGTTTTTTCTTTTACTTTTAAAATTTCCAAAATCTTCGTTGTTCAAAGTTCTTCTTCTTTTTATTCCTTTTTATACTCTTCTTTCTTGTATAATTAATATTCTTTCTTTTCGTTTTCTTTATTTTCTTCACTTCCTATTTATCTTCTTCTCACCTCTCTACTTTTCTTCTATTTTTCGTTTTCTTCAAATTGTTGAATTGTGGGGGGTACCTTATCTAGAATTGTATGTCGGAGTCACCAATTGAACTGTCAACACTAACATGTTGCAGCTCTTTATTCCTTCTTGTATCCTAACTTTAAACGAAGATATTCAAATGGGTTGAATATTTTATATTTTTATTTATATATATTTTCATTTTTTTTTTATATAGGTATTACATATGTTGTTTTTATTTTCTTTTTAAAAAGGAAAACTTAAGAATATTTTTTACGTTAACAACAATTAAAAAGATAGGATATATCTATTTTATAATAAACAACTTTTTTTATTTAGTTGTTTACCCTCTGGCGTCTACTCTAAGAATGAACTCTATCCTTGACAGAAAACATGTATATTTTTTAAAATACATTCCAAAAAGTCCTGATGTGAATTTTCTCAAAAATGTATGCAGTAGTGTGTATGTCTGTTTAAAGTTTTTTTTTTTTAAGTTTTTCAAAGTGTTTTTCCCTTAAAACGTGAAATCAAATATTTTCCTTTCTTTATAGTCAACGCAAATATTACTCTAACAAAAGCAAATACATAGAAAAAAATATTTTATTTTATTTTCAATAACAAACAGAAGGTAATTGGAAAAATTCAAGTCAAAAAATATTGTAGCTTCCGCTATACTGCCGGTTTTTTTCTTTAGTGCAGGCATTAGAAATCCACACACACCACTCACGTCATTTTGTGTAGTCCTCAAATATGGTCCGTCATTCACACGCAATGGATTCACGAACATCGTTACACACGCACATATACCTATCCGAGCCACACACCAATCAAAAACCTGCAAACGTCACTAACATTCAATTCTTTGTCTCAGGAATATCGTTGTCAACGATCAGGCTTGCTCATTCATACCCAATGGAGTTGCACTACATATCTGTATATTTAGACACAAGTTCATTGTCAGAACTTAGAACCATTTCGGAATATGTAGGGTCTCTCTCTCTCTTGAAGGCGGCATCACCCTACTAACCCATAGATTAAAGATTGGTATTTATAATGTGATAATGGATAATAATGTAATTAATAATGAAATTGTAATGTTAATCAATATTACCTTTAGTTAGCATCTATGTATATTTAGCTTAAATTTTATATTAACACATAAATATTTTAGTAAATTTATTTATTTCAATTAGAGTGGATGATTGATTTTTCATACCTAGGTTTTGAATTGTTTCTTATGTTTAATGATTTCCTCCAAAGTTTTGCGTATCTTTTTTTTTATTAAATGATATTGTCAGTAAGTAATCATACAGACTAATTTGCCTGTCTTACGAACACCACGGTGCTGCATTTGGTAGCACTTTTCGGAGATATTATAAAACTTAGGTCGTTCAGAACCCTTATAACATACATATTAACCACCATTCTCAAAATAAATAGAGAAAAGACAGTTCGAATATAAGAAAGCCCAAATAGAACAGTAAATATCTCAACCCGGATGAACTAGGTCCCGTTCCAGAAGAACAATATCAGTCAAAGGAAAAAAAAATCATAAAGAGCAAAATATCAAAGAAGACGAATTTTACTTTCACTGTTGTACGAGTTGACAAGACAAGACGAACAGAAGAAACAGCTCTGAGTAATGAAGAAAATAAAGTAAAAGTGAATTAAATTTTGAAAACAAGAATTTTAAAACATAAAATAAAGTGGAAAGTAAAAAACAATTGAAGAAACAAAACAGAGGAAAAGAGGGTTTTTAATTATGATCACCCTTTGGATTTTTTTTTATAAAATATATATGTTTAAGTGAGTGCTGGAAATAGCATTTTCGTCATTCCTCTAATAGAGTTTCGTGCTATCTCTAAAAACCCCAAGGCGCCCATGTGTTATAATTTTTGTGTTAATATTCTACAGGCCTATCGTTTGGCCCCTCTCTGGTGATCACATTTAAAAGAGAAGAAAAATTATAATTGCTTTATCTGTCTCAAGCTCGAGCTGCGCTAGCACCTTTACGCACGAAAAATAGTCCGTAACAGTTTTGGAAGTGGTAGTATAGTAAGTATATACGAATTTAGTAATTTGAATTTTGGAAAAGTGGATAAAAACGGCATTTTATTGAGTTGCTTGTTTCTAATCCTTCTCATTTAAAGACGTAGGTAAATATACGAGGATGAGTAAGAATAATATCTGAGCAGATTTTGAAGCAGCACTAGAGCTTAAATATGCATTAACAGTACTTAATCCGATTCTTATACCTTAGATGAAATCTTTTATTTTGTTTATTTGTAGCACCTAGACATAATGATGGTAGAGCAGAATAGATTGGATACCCATGCATAAAATTAAAAGTTATTTTGATTTTTACATATCCGTCTGTCCGTCCGTCTGTCTGTCCATTCGCCTGTCCGAACCGTTATAGAAATATATGCAAAAAACCACTTCAAAAATCAAACTTGCACAGATAAGTGACCATACGAAATGACATACGAGTATTTTTCTAGGGTATCATAAGAATTGGGCTTAGACCAATTCTAGCTTTTTCTCTTGTTATGGTTGAACAAGAGTAATCTCATTGACAAGCAAAGCGATAAGTTCATTGCAAGAAGTCAAGAAATGGTGCAAAATACTCGAGAAATCACATATGGACATCACTAATGACTATCGCGCTGAGAGACCGAGAACATCAACAACACCTCACAGAGTTCGATACTGTGAAGAAAGTTAATGAAATCACAGAAACATATTTTCTCTAAAGAATACTCAAAAAACAATACAGAACAGTTTCACAATCGAAAAATGTATGCCAGGTAGTTGCTTCAATTAGTAAAGATATGCAGGGTCGAACTGGGTCTTCGACCGTCCCGGAAAAATTCACCCCAAATTAGTCTATTTGGCTGTTCAAAAATGACTTTTTTCATTGAGTCATTGAGCATAAACAGATCAAAAGAAATTTTTCTATTCGCAAATCAGTTTAACACTGAGTCTACGTATGACTCAAACGGAACATTTCTACTGAACAGCAGTGATGCCAGATTATACCATACACTAACCGCCCAAATGAAGAAAAAAGATCGCCCAAAAGGCGCCGAAATATATATATTTTTTTTAATGAGGATGAATTTCTGATAAAGCGGTTGCTTTTTGATTTGCTTTTGACGATTTAATCGATTGTAGATTGTATTATAGTAGAGAAAATATACGCCCACGACACTTTACAAAAATTTGCCACGAAATCAAAAAATTGGCATTCCGGCTCCGAATTTTGTTTTAAAAAAAAATAGAAATATTCAATTTTTCAAAACTGCTTTCACTGAAATAAGTTGATAACTATGCTCCTTCAAATTAAAAAAATTTTGTCAATTTAAAAAATTATGAAAGAAATATTAAAACAGATTTCCTGAAAGCCCACCAACAACAGTCAAAAAATCTCCATTTTTGATTTGAGCGGCTGTAAAGATTAATGAAACTCACTGAAATTTTGCAGAGAAGTTTGAAATTAAATTATCTAAAAAATTCTAAATGAACATTGAAATGTGTTAACACTTTTGCAAGTCCATACATTTTGGGCCACCCTTACCTAATGTATATACTACATAGATGATTTTTTTTTTGCTGTGAACTGAACATTTTCTGAACAAATATAAATATTACCTTAATTAAATCCCAAACTTATTTCTTTTTAATTAGAATAACATGTCGAAGAGTCATTTAATGTGAATAAAATCCAATTTCCTTTAAAGGATTCATATTTAGGTTTTTAAATAAATCTTTATACAAAAATATATCCACTAGGGTGGGCCAATATTGTATAAATTTGCAAAAGTGTTGAAATGTCTAAATGCTCATTCAGAATTTGTTAGCTAATGTTATTTTAAACTTCTGTGGAAAATTTAGTGAAATTTATTAATTTTTAGAGCTCGCTCAAATCAAAAATTGTGTTTTTTGGATGTGTTGCACTCTCAGGAACACTATTTCAATATTTTCTAGCATAACTTTTTAATATCACATTATTTTCTTGATTCTTTTTTTTTAATTTATGGAAACTTAGTTATGTACTTATTACGGTAAAAGTCGTTTTAGAAAATTAAATTGTTCTATTTTTTATAAATTTTTCAAAGCGAAAATTTAAACCCGGAACTCCAATTTTTTGCCTTCGTGTCAATTTTTTTGTAAAGAAAAGTGGCACGCGGGTATACTTTTTCTACTATAAAGTAATCTACAATCGAATTAGCTTTGTAACGACTATAACTTAAGGGGATCATGCAGTGTTTGAACTGTTTTCAAAATGCGATATTCGACAATGAAGTATTTTTACAATATATATATATAAATAGTGCCCAAAAAGCGCAGAAAAAACAGTGTCGCGCCCAATTAGGCGTCGGGGGCTTTTCATGAAAATCGAAGCGCAGACTTTGTAAAAAGCTAGCCCAATTTGCGGAAAAGTGGCCAATCATCTCTGCTGAACAGAGCAAAGCAAATTTGAGATGTTAGCCAATCGAAGAGAAGACGTCTGGTAATCGTATAATGATATATTTCAAGCAAGGAATGCTAGATTCCATGCTAAATACCGAACCAGTAATAATATATAATAGTTAGGACTGTTTTTTTTTTCTTCTAGAATTTACAAGATTTAATAAAGAACAGGAAGCAAAAAATTTACACATGATACATGTTTTCACAAAATATGTGCAACAGCGATTAGCCCTTCCAATGAAATATGGTTGCTCTATAAAAACAGTGTTTGAGAGATGAACAACTCTCATGTTTTTCCGAATTTTGTGTACATAACTGCTTGGAATTTCAATCGCTCTTTCACTCACTCATATCGGCCAATACAGTAAAAGACAGTTGTTTTCAAAATCCATATTTGGGTACCTTCTTTAGTTATTCTAAGGATTACCCCTGGTAGTAACTCTTCAATTTATTGCTAATAGTATTACGAACGACGGTACCAATTTGAATGAACGGACAGCATTTCACTTTTGTGCCCGGTATTGACAGTAATATCGTATTTAGTAACACTAAAAATTTGTCATAAGTAAAAGCTAACTGATATAATTTTGCTCACTGTCAATGCATACTTTACTTCAAAATTGAATTACATTAAAGGAGTCAGTACCAATATATGCAAGTTCATACATTTTTCAGTGCAAATTTCTGGCAAACTATTTGTAGCATAATTATGATTTATATCTTAAATTAAAGGTAATGACGAACTCTAGTAAATAACGTCGGCAAAAATTAAAAAAAAGTGTATTGGAATGGAGATATTACCTCGGAAACTTGTAAAAAATGGTAAAAGTTAGTCTTTTGAACCAAATTCCTGTGGGTAGGTATTCTCATTTCTTCAAATTTTGACCGTTTTAGAAAGATAAGGCCTACATCTAGCAAATAACGTCCAGTTTTTTTTATAATTATTTGACTCTAATTGTACTTGTTTTTTCTCCCGACATTTCACCGACTAGAAATTGCAATATTTATCTGAAAGTTGTTTAAAGACAAAGCAAAATAGCATATTTAACAATATTATGGGCACAAAAAATTTAGGAGAGTTAATTCTCGTTGAAAATTTTCAATTTATGTAAACTACAAATTTTCATTTTTCGTCTTTAATTGTATGGTTTTGTCGGATGTTGGGTTTCTGTCTTTTGCGGTAGATGTTTCTGATGTGCTCTGTGGTCTAGGTCTAGGCTAATTTTATATGAAATTTCTCATTTTTAGGACACAAACCAACGTGTAGTAAATTTTATTACCCACAGGTTCGCTGGTATCTAAATTAAAACTTTTTCTGAGTATTGACTCGTCTTAAATAAAATTACTTGATTTTTTAGAAATTAGAAAATATAGACAAACCCAGTATTTGTATACTTGTTTCTCAATTTCAAATTTATTTTAGAATGATAGACAAATTAGTCACGGTAAATAAATATACTGAATCAGTTTAATATAAAAAAAAAAGAATAGGTAAGCAAGTCTGCGTACTAATGTACGCAAATAGGGGTGCCGGGGTTAAAAGCAACTCCGTTTTTTTAAATTCCTGAATATGAAATATTATTCATTGCGTGCTAATCCAGTTCTTATATCTAATATCACAATACTTTCATAATTCGGACGTAATAAAAACTTAGCAATTCATTCATTTAATTCAATATGGATAAATAAAAATTTAGTGACATATACTGCTAAGTGGCCGTAGATTTGTTTACATAGAATTTATGTGAATATGGTAATAACTTGTACTGCTGCTAAGTTTACGTTGGAGAAGGTTTAACAAGTATGTTTGTCGTGCTTGTACTTCTAGGTGCAGCAAATCGTAATGCAGCTACGTGTGGGAATGCAGTAATGGCACTTGTTGTGATATTTTATCGCGTACTTATGTATATGTGGGAACTTGAGCTGACCTCAATTCATTGGGTAGCCAGAAACAACTTATGTATAGGATTGAGTAACCTCAAATTATTAGGACTCATAATCAACTTCTGTTTTAGGATTCAGTTACCTCAAAGTATCGTTATTCAGAATTAATTTCTGTGTGGGATGCAGAATTAACTTCTGATTTGGCTGGCAATTGCTTGTCGCAGCCTAGACCTATATTTTAGTCACATATTTTGATATTTCACCTCAAATTTGTCGTACTGTTGTATTCACCATATTTAATTTGATTTATCGTTTTCATCAAAGAAAAAATAAACTAAAATGAATTTACAATGAATTAACATCAGAATACATGCCTAAAAGTGCGACGAATTAGTTAACTGCTTTCGAGGTTGTGACAAATTTGATACTGTGTGAATGTATAGAAGTGCTTAAATTCTAAACAATATTTTGAATTTGTCATGCTGAGCTGAATAAAAATTCGAAAAATAAGTAGAAAAGTTTATTTCATTTAGGCGTATATTTTGACATTAAAGCACGACAAAAGATCAGAATAGCCCCACTGAACAGACTCTAATGGCTACCTTACATTACTCGAACATGCAATTTTACTGACAAAGTGAGTGAGAAGCTCTTATTACTTTGCACTATAAGATAAAAGGAAGAGGTGATCGACTGCCAAAACATTATTTCCCACTCTTTTATAGCGAACTGTCACTTTTGACATTCATCAAATTGTCAATTGCGAAAATTAGTCAGACCTCAAATAATATATTTGACAATTTCACATGTATTTAGTTCTATTTAAAAAAACAAAAAGCTGATAAAAGCAGATCGTATTAAAATTCAGTTTTAAATAAGGATAGATTTTATTTCTTTATTTTCTAAAAATTACACACCACTTATAATCTCAATTCCATTCACTTTTCTTGAGAAACATGATAACAACGCAGAAAAGTCCAGTTTTCAAGGCACAAATACATCCTGTTCTTGAAATTGTGTTATATTCATATGAATTGGCAAATCAGCCTCTGGTTTAGGTAAATTTGGCTGCAGTTGCTTTACCACTAGAATAACCCTCAAAAGTATACCATTTCCTCTTCCTGGCTTACAACATTTTCAGGTACAATCAATCGCTACTTTGACAAAGTAGCTAACCCCTCAGAATAGAACAATGCGTGTATAGAGAATACAATACAAAATATTCTAACTAAAATTTTGACGCATGCTGAAGTGCTTGTTTAAAATATTTTTAATTTGTGTGCGTTTAAACACAATTATATTCGTACACGCTAGGAGTTACATCTATTGAGTTTGCTGCCAAATAAGCAAAATTTACTGCCATAAAATATACTTCTGGCTAGAACTTTTTATGTCAGTAAAAATTTCCCCTCGGTTTGGGAATTTGACATTAAACTCAGTAAAATTTTGCTGGATTATCTTTTGACCTTATCGTTCTGAAGTATTTTCAGATAAGGGGAAACTACTTACTCTGTTTTCAAGCAATGTTCGAGTAATGTAAATTAGCAATTAGGCTTTTGGATTACAACAGATCAACTTTGATTTGGAAATATAACTCAACGCCTTTTAATAGCTGCTGCGTCCGGTTATGTGCTACACCCCTCATGGTGTTGCCCTGGCAACGTTTATGCCAATGGCTGCGGCGCAGGCGTCTGTTTGCCGTAATATCAGCGTAATACCATGTACCAAATGTTTTCGCTTTACCGCTCGTGCTCTCAGTGGCAAAATGTTGCTGTATCACTTTCAATTCGCAGTGTTGTCGACTATCGCATCGAAAACTTTCTTTTTCAGTACTTTGTACCATTTTCGTTCGACCAGCGTTTTCGAATATGTAAATGACATTTTCGGAAATCTTGACAATCTCAAGTGACAGCATAAATTAAAAATTAAATCAGCAAGGGTAAAAAAATGGATATATTTTCAAGTGCTTTTTTTTTAACTTATGTGATTAATGTTGCATCGTTTAGATTTCTTTAATTCCTTCGTGTGTCAAAGGAAGCAGTTATGTATATCCTAAGTGAAATATCACCATACACTTAGGATAAAGCTGAATTGCAAGATTGGCTGCGATTTTAAATTTTTATTCCGAACCATTGGCGATGTTATCCAGCCCTCAATGGATCAATTAGTTTTTTCCAGAACTATGAAATGACTTTGTGCCCTATATGGATAAAAATTTCCAAAGATGATGAAATATCGGAAGTGAAAATTGTGATTTATAGGAAGGCACATTTTTCAGGAGTTATTGGTTGCGTTGACGGAACGCATATGATTGCCCCAATTTAAAATGAGTATCGTTTTATTGATAAGAGAGGAAATCGTTCTTTGAAAATTCAATTGGTGAGCAGTATAATAAGTATATTATATGTAACTATTGAACTAATTCTCTCTAGGTGTGCACTTATTACTTAAAAATAAAATATATTAAAAAAACTTTGAAAATAAATGTCTTTTGTAAATAAAATGGACTAAAAAGTAAAAAATAATTTTTTTCTTCCTCAGTGATGTACACAAGAAAAACTTAATTGCAAATTAAGATATGCTAGAGCTTAGATTAAATCTTTAAAGTTTGGTCATCCATAACTATAATCACAATTGTCTTACTGCAACTCATGCCCAATCTTTTCAGATTTAACCTGAGTTCTAGGATTTATTATTTTGCAATTAAACTTTTCTTGTATATCACTTAAAATCATTTTTAAAAAAAATGTAAATTTAAGTTAAAAAATGGAACAAATCGGGCAACTCCTTCGTAGGGTTGCCATACAAAAACTTCGTTTTTAACTATATATTTTGGTACTGCATGAGAACGCGTCGACGTGCATAACAAAATTTGGTACTTAGTATTTTTATAGCAATAGAAAAAAAAATTACGAATATATGAACCGGGGAACATCTTCTTGATGGTGCGATACAAAACTTACTTTGGTTTTTCACTATATATTTGGAAACTGTCCGAGAACGCATTGACGTGCAAATACATGTCCAAAAATGGACCAAATAGGGCCACTGCTTTTTGGTGTTGCCATACAAAAATTTAGGTTTTCACTATATATTCGGACACTGCCTCACACGTCGACGAAGAGAGCTGACATTTTGTTCTCTCGATTTTTGCAAAGAACATTTTCAATTAAGCTCAAAAATTAGGCCAATCAGGCAACTCCTTCGTAGAGTTGCCATGCAAAAATTTTGCTTCGTGGTGTTTTCATAGAAATGGTAAATAAAATTTCAAAGATGGTCTAAATTGGGATACCCCTTCTTAGTGATGCCATACACAACTTTTGTTTTTCACTATGTACAATGGTAGCTGCCTGTGAAGGCTCCGAGGTGGAGAGCTCAAATTTGTACACGGAGTTTTTATAAAAATTTCAAATACAGTACGAAAATGGGACCAATCGGGCAACTCCTTTGTAGGGTTGCCATTCCAAAATTTCGTGTTTTACTATATATGTGGGAACTGCATGAGGACGCGTCGACGTAGAGAACTACACTCTCCCACACAAAGGAACTTATGCATGCAGACTCATATAGACACACACACAGGCACAGGGTGAAACTCGAGAGTACGGAATCGCGCGATCGAGTCACATAATAGCTTAGATGTTACTTATCTTTAACAATCCCAACCCCACCCACACCCATCTAGGTACCTATATTATCACCGTTAAACGCCGACTGGCTCCCCCTAGTAACTATATAAATATGTAGTCTAATTCAAAAAAGTTTTTAAACTCAACGAAAATTGGAAGCTAAAAAAGTAGAAAGTAGTAAACTAGCTATTTACTACAACAAAATTTTAAAAGTAAATTACAAAAACTAAAACTTTTATACGTTTTTAAATGGAACTAATTCAATTGAATTGAACATACCTAATTAGTATAATATCAATCCATGTAGGTATACTTAAAATCTGTAGTAGTAGGTAGTAAAAAAATTATCTATGATATCTTGATTAATTCGACTTGTAAGGATGTGGTCCATTTCAAAATATTCCCTTAAATACTCGTATGTATGCAAATCAATAACTTATTTATATTTTATTAAAATGCCTTTTATCATAGATATCACAAGAACTAGCTGTCAAATGCCACACTGGAAAGAGTATACAGATTGTGAAATGGGTAGTGCATTCTGGATTGGACCATAAAATATTTTAGAGCGTACCGAAGGCAAATGTGTTTATAATATCAGTTTTGTATACATTTGATCGACTTCCTCAACACTTCAGATATGAAAAAATATAAATCACTCGCCGTACACATCATTTCAAACGTTTTGGTCCATTTATACATATTTATAATTATATTCTTTGTACCATGTTGTACCCTATGATTTCATCTAGGATATAATAATTTAATGACACTTAAGCTACATAAATGCTAGATTTTTTATCTATAATGCTATCTTGGCAACACCTAGAAAATACTTTGGTTCCGCGCCCTGTCAGTGTCTATAGTTTGTGGGAAAATTCTGATTATTTTTAACTCACAGCTATCCATTCACCGCAGCCCCAGCGTTCAACGAGGGTTTATGGTAAATACATGTGATCGCGATTAACCCACTAGCACCCGATCGCACGTCCCTCAACTTCAGCTTTGCTGATAGATAATTATGATAACCGTTTCCAGTGAACCCTTAGAAGGTTGAGGAAGGCAATTAAAGATCGACTAGCTAGAGTGTTTCAACGATAAATCAACGCCACACTTTTCACATGTTGCGAAGGATCTCCTAAAAAAGTTTAAATGAGAAGAGTGAGAACACCTTCCCTATAGTCGCGATTTGTTGTCCTGTGATTCTCATGCCTTCTAACCAACTAAGATTGAATTGACAAGATGCCTTACAGTTGGATAAAGAAATTAAAACTTCTATTCAAAAGTGGTTTGCACAAGTTGGACGGGATTGTTTGGAAACTGAAATCACAAAGCAAAAAATAGAACAACTTATTGTGTGTTGTCGAAAAATAGTTTTTTTTTATACTATCCATTCAAAAGACCTTTCTTTTTTTGAAAATCTCTGGTATTTTTTACTTATGAGTGAGCGAAACTTACTTTTTGACTGACTTACATATTTATTTCATATTTCCTTATTCAAGTTTAACCAAAACGAAAATAAGTATAAAAATTGAATTTGTTTTTACATTATTCAGAAAAGCTGTGCCCCGTAATGTTCATAGATCACCAACGAAATTATTAAAAAAACAACACATTTTTTTAATTTTTAATAAAAGTATTGTTCAATACCAAACACAGGCGAATTATGTTAGTCCGCAGAGACAAAATCTCATTGTTCCCCATATTTTACAAGAAGATTTCATTAAAGTCATCTGATAATTTCCGCTTTATAAATTCCACACATACACATACATAAATATACCTCAAAGGAATTTTCAACAAAGTTGAAAGAATTTGAACAAACGTTCTGCAGCTCCCATATCCGCTAAAAGATACATGCTCAAATTTCATTTAGCTTTATAGACATGCATAACATACATGTGTATATATAAAGAAAAGGTACCTCCTTCTTATATATGATATAATCCTACCAACATTTGTTCCAACAATTACTTAATACATAAATATCATATCTGATGGCCTCTCAAGTAAAGCCTTCGTAATGGAAACCTACAAGCCTTCAAAATTCAATAGAATCGGTCCATAATGTGTAATTGAATTCTATATTTCGGATGTTGAATGAAATCCAAGTCGGTCCGCATAAAAGTTATTTGTGAAGCTTCCGGTTTCATGAGTGGATTTTAAAATCAATCAAAATAGAGAAAAACGGCAAACTGTAAATCGATACTGCCCAAAATGCTTCCATGCGGAACCTGAAAGAGGGAAAACTTCAAGTTGAAAAGTTCCACCCAAAATGGATTTTGTCTCAGCAAGACATTGTAATGGAAAAAGTTTCTGTCGCTAAGCATATAAATTCTGTCAGGATCAGGTTAAAAAAAAAAGAAATCGAGGAAAAACCAGAAAACTCCTACAGCCTTATCGATCGAATTATGTTGAATATTCATTAGTCATAGCGCTGTCAACAATAAATGTGATTCATTAGTGTAGAAAAGAAAAGGAAGCCTTGCTTACAGCATTTGGTAATTTGCCAAGCAGGTTTACGATTGGTAATAATCAAAACTCCAGATAGGGAGGTGCCTGGAAGGAAGAATGAATTTGAAAACTCCCTCAAGTTGCATCCTGTCATTACGGTAATTAAGTTTTAATCTACCGACGAGAATTCCTGTAAGCTACGACCTGTAGAGCTCCAATCAAATACTTTCCTGTTTAATTAAAAATTACCTTCTGCTCCTGGAGAATCTGGAGCCAGCGATTCAATGCTACGATTATGATGATAAAGAAGTATGCAGAAACCAGAACTGGAAAGTAGCAGGGGCAACAGTAATTCAACTGAAGAGCAATTCTTAAGCAAAATTTCCAGAGAAAACCTTTGCCCACCAATCCCTAAGGACGAAAAATTTAAAAATTTAAAATTTTAATTCATTCTTTCCATTACTTTCTATTGCGTTCCGTTACTCTCTGGGAAACTTTAACAATTTCCATATTTTGAAAAGATGGAAAAAATTAGATTTGTGGAATTACAAGGAATCACAGAAGTTATCCCTTAGAAAATTTGTTCTGTTTGGCTTTGTTATGTTAAACTATAAGTGATTCATATTTTCAGGAATTTTTCAGATTATTAATAAATTTCAAAGTGGACAATTGTATGTACAAAACTATTCGCAAAGTGATGGTGTGTCAACAATATTGAATTGCGCTACAAGCTTATTAAACAAAAGTATACGATCCACATTGTAAAAGCCTTGCAGAATTCGATCAGTACAAGTACTGTCGCCATATTAGAAACAATTGAATTACGAATGTCATCGGATATTTTAATCAAAGCAGTAGTGCAGCTATGCTTAACTCTGAAACCAGATTGATATTCGGATATCAAATTATTATTTTCAATATAACTTACGATTTGGTTATGCAGTATCTTCTGGAACACCTTAGAGAAGAATGGAAGAATAGAGGTATGCTGATGAAGATTTTTTAAGAATTGATATTATCTTAGCTAATTTGCAATTTTGGGATAGCAGTAGGAGGTTATGATAGCATTTAAGTTGCATGTAATATACGGTAGCAAAATAGATAGAATAGCTTTAACGAAACTAGGATGTATGCGATCGAGACCCATTGTGTTCGATCTTATACCAATAACTGCCCACTGAAAAAACTTAATTAGAATACTTGTCTAACCTACTTTAGCTAAATCTCAAATTCATATTTTACCTAAAGAAGTGAGGTATTTAACTATTAGTTTAGGTGTAACAAATAACAGTTTTAGGTAAATCGACTATCTTTGATTGGCTGAATATAAAATACCATCACATTAGGTGCATTTGAGCAAATTCACATATATTTCAGAAATATCACCTAAATTTTTAGATTGGTTTAACCAGTTGACATCTCGCCTAAAACATTAGTTAATATCGCCGAAATATTTAAGAGGAACGAAATAGACGAATCTCTACATGTAAAGATTCTACGAAGCAAAAAATGTGCGTACTTACTCAAATAAGCAGAATTTAACGGAGTTTATCTCTTGCAGTGCTAATACACATTTATAAATCTGAAAAGACGAAAACTGTGTACAGTTACCATATATGTATTAGTACGGACTTCACGGAATAATAGGTAACTTGCCTTTGAGATTTGGCAAATTATTAAGAATTATCTAATATTGTAGTAGCTTAACTCAATTCTCTCTAAGGCGTAAAGGGAAAAGCAGACGTTTTTTCCTAAGGCAGTGGTCAAACGTTGCACTGAAAACTCAGAAGAAGTATTGCAGATATAATATATGCAGCCAAAATTGAAAGACAAATTGTATGAAATACTACTTAACTTGAAATTAAATAGTTTAACAAGTAAAAAGCTAGAATTGGTCTAAGACCAATTCTTATGAGACCCTAGATCAGGCGTGGCCCAACTTTTGATCACTACGTGCGACTTGTTTTCTTAAATTACAGGCGGCGGTCTACCAACCTCGTATGTGTTAAGTGATCATAAAAACTGTAGTGATTCAAGGCCAAAAATAAGCTTAATTTAAAGCAACCTTAGATAATACTAATCCATATTCAATATCAAGTTATTTTATTAAGAGAAAATAATTATTTCTTCTCACAAACTAATTTGTTTATAAATAAAGCAAAATGTCCTTTTATTTTCTTGTTATTCATGCAAACAATGTTATTGCATATTTTCCGCATTATTATTCGTAAACGTGCTTCAAAATAGTCATCTGTCAATCGGGAGCGATGTTTTGCTTCAATTGAATTCATGGTAGAAAATTTTGTAAGTGAACCAAAAAAGTTTATTAAATATGCTGCACAAAATTATCTTGCATGCCCAAATTATTCGAATCTATCATTTACTCTCAACTATCATCTGCCTGTAAGAATTTGCTCTCTTCAAACCAGCATGGGTTTATTTCGGGCAGGTCTACAACCACTAATTTGTTGGAATTTGTCTCGGATACCATTTGCGGGTTTGCAAAAGGCTATCAGACAGATTGCATTTATACAGACTTTAGTAAGGCGTTCGACAAGTTATTTCACTCCGTGATACTGTTTAAAATGGACAAATATGGGTTTCCCCCAATATTTCTTCTTATTTAGATAACAGAACATACCAAATCTTATTCCGCCATTCCATCTTATGAAAGGCTTCGTCTGGCGTACCACAAGGGAGTCACTTGGGCCCGTTGTTCTTTATTCTGTCTATTGACGACATTGTCTCGGTTGTGAGGTACTGTAAGGTCTTGATTTATGCTGACGATATTAAGCTTTTCGCTCAGATTAAATCTGTTAACGATTGTGAACAGGTACAGTGTGACCTTCAAAAATTTTACAATTGGTGCAAGAGCAATAATTTGGTACTCAATATCAACAAATGTGAGGTTATGACTTTCCACAGGAATCAGAAACCAATCACTTATGATTATGAGTTCTCGGATTCCTCGGTTCGCCGTGTGCACTCTGTCTGTGACTTGGGTGTCAAATGTGACCACACATTGAATTTTATCTCCCATATAAACTACATGGTTTCAAAGAGTAGTTCTATCCTGGGCTTTATAAAACGTTGGTCCCGAGAGTTTTCAAATCCTACCATAACATTGCGTTTGTACACTTGCTTTGTGAGACCACTTCTTGAGTATGCTAGCCAGGTCTGGTCTCCATTTTACGGTACACACATCGACCGTATCGAGTCTGTTCAGAGGAATTTCCTACGATTTGCTCTCAGGCATCTACCCTGGAATAATTCTTTAATTCTTCCACCCTACGTGGATCGCTTGAAGCTTTTGAATATGCACTCGCTTGAGAAACGTCGCTTGGTTGCCAATGTAACATTTGTGCATCAACTCTTAAACGCGAATATTGATTCTCTAGTGTTACGTAACAAAATCTCTTTTCGTGATAGTAGCCACAATTTGAGAAGGCTACCTCTGTTGCATGTTAACTCCTCAAGGTCTAACTTTAGCACGCATGAACGCATGTGTATTACTGTCAATAATATGGCTGAGAATTTTGTTGTTGACGTCCCTAAGCATGTTTTAAAAAAACGCCTATTTATTATTTAATTTTGTTTTAATTAACTTTTTAAATTGTCTTGTTCTATGTAGCATGTCATTTTATCCGGTGTTCGGTCTATGTTTAGTGTAACATACTAGTACTAACACCGACTAAATGATGAAACGCATGTATTGTTGAGACGTTTATTAATTAAACGTGTCCATGCAGCGAGCTTGTGTTAAGCTGGTTCTGATAGTCAATATCTCCATAGACATGGATATTTTTCTTCACAAATTCCAATAACTATTTTGAGAATTATATCGAATTTTATGTTAAGGAATTCATTCTCAACTAGTCCACGTACAAAAATCCTTTCACTTTTATTAATATTTCTTCTTTGTTTATTTCATCATTGAATGCGAATGAAATTATAAATAAATTAAGGAAAAATATCTAAAAGAATTAAGAATTCTATGCGGTCTGTGCTGACCTCATGTCTTATTTTGGTTCTATTAATGTTACTTGCTTAGCATACCCGTTCTACGTAGAGGCATTTAAAAAAATTATGAAAATAATATTTTATAGAATTTCTCATCGGTTAGACTTTTAAAGGAACTAAAATCAAAAACGCGCAGGTCTCATTATTCATCGTCTAGCTTTTATAGATTCAGAACTAGGAACTGGAATTAAAAAAACTTAAGTTAACAAAATATTTTTTTTTTGTCGAGATGTTAAGGTACATATAAGACAGGCGGGCGGACTAGGAATAGTTACGCGTTCGACGCTTTGGCCACCTATGCCTAGATGAATGCCGATATAAAATTTCGTATGGTCACCGATCTATGCCGGTTTGATTATTGAAGTAGTTTTTCGCATATATTTCTAGAATGGCTCGTCAGACAGAAAAAATGATTATGAACAGTCTTATAGGATTTCGGAATGGGTTTTATTTGCTATTACTATAAAAACACCATGCTGCACATTTCAGCTCTCGATTTCGACACGTTATCAGGCAGTGTCCAAATATATAGTGGAAAACACAATTTTTGTATGGCAACCCCACAAAGAAGTTGCCCGATTGGTCTCATTTACGAACTTAAGAAGATTTTAGCTTTCTATGTGAACGCGTTCTCGAGTTATCGGGCGCTCAGACGGATTGACAGACGGGCGGATAAACGGTCGGACGGACGGACGGACATACAAAAATCACAATAACTTTTAATATTATGCGTGGGTATCCAATCCATTTTGCTCTACCATCATTATTTCAAGGTGCTACAAACGGAATGACAAACTCAGTATATTTTAGATTTCATTTAGGGTACAATAAATATAAATTTGTTAGAATTACAAGTAGCTTATTGCTGTGCTTATGATCGGGTGTTCATAACAGATTATTATGTGAATTTTTTTAGGAAAATCTCCGATCTTAGTAGAATTAAAAAATAAAAGAGTTGTTTAAGACATCTTTTATTGATATTCTGTTGAAAAATTATGCTCTCCCAACGTTTCAACTCTTAGTTTAGAGTCCTCTTCATGGGGCTGTAGAACAATATAAATATATGTAGACCACTTTTTTAAAAATATAATAATAAATTAGATTACAGATAACAGATAATTTAAAATAAACAAGAACATGTGAAGTTACATTAAAAAATAAAATGTTTACAGGACAAAAAAATTAAACTATGTGTAAAATATGTAACAAATAACTGGCTAACAAGTGACATTACGTGCTTAAGCTATTGACTAGAGTAGGAGATGATCTTGTTTTGTGGGTGCATCCATCGGTGTCGGTGTTTAAATTAGTGATTGCTGTGTATGTGTGTCGTTATAATGAGATGACCAGTGAGTATGTATGGTGTTAGTGTGGGTATTATGAGTGTTGATATACTTTAATATTTGGTAATATTCCTTGTGGTCGGCTTCCGAGTCTAGTCTTATGTTGACCAGGTTGTGTTTGTGTGCGTATATGTGGCAGGCTTCCTTAATTTCTCTTCTCACTCTGTTGTTTTCATTGGCAATAATCGTAGCATCATCAAACTTAAAAACATGACCTGTATCAAGGGAATGCGTAGCCAATGCTGAGTGCGGGGTCTTTTTCTCTATATGTATATTTTGTATGTTGCGATAGGCGGGTTTTTAATTTTTTAGATGTTTGGCCAATATATGCTGCTGTCCAGTTGTCACAATTAACTTTGTAAACTACTCTGCTTTTTTCAGGAGTTTTTATTTTATCTTTTGTTTTGGTGTAAATGTTGTTGAGTCTGTGGATGGGTTTAAATGTTATATTTAATTTGTTGGCTATTGGATATATGTAAGGAATTGAGTTGAATATTTTATTATGGGTATTTTCAAGATCTATATTGGCTGTTTGTGCATTGTTGCTGATGGAAGACATAGATTTATTTTTTCGTATTGCGCTCTTTATAACCCTGTTTACTATATGCGATGGGTAGTTATTTTTAATGAGGATTGTTTTAATTATGTGTTTGTTTTTTGCATGGAATCTTTTGTTGCTTAAACTTATAACTCTATATGCAAAAACCTCAGCAGTGTTGGTTTTCATTGATGTTGGATGATTGGAATGGTAGTTAATCATGCGATTGGAACTGCAAGGTTTGCAGTACCAGTCGGTGATAATACTTTGATCTTCAGTTCGAATGAGGAGCATATCAAGAAAAGGTATGGTGTTGTTATTTTCCACCTCGAGCGTAAATTGGAGTTTGGCGTTGATGCTGTTAAAGGCATATAATAACTCATTAATATGTTCTCGTGATATTGCACAGATGATATCATCCACGTATTTTTTGATGAAGGAAGGTTTGTGTGTGGTATGTTTTAACGCTTCGTCAATTATGTGGTCAAGTGTGAAATCTGCGAGAATTCCAGACAAAGGGTTTCCCATGGCCAAACCGAATTTCTGTTTGTATGTCTTATTGTCGTAAGAGAAGTAGTTGCAGTCTACGACACAGAAATCAATGATATCTTTGAACAGATTCTTATTAATCGGTGTATGGTTTTCGATGAGGTGCCATTTATTTTCAATAATTTGTAGAGCCATCTGTGCATCAACATTTGTGTAGAGAGACTGCACATCCAATGAGACAAGGATGTCGTTGTCGTTTAATTGAATGTTTTCGAGATAAGCTTTTAAGGAATGGGAGTTTTTTATATTGATGGTGTGATCAGTGTGTATAAGTTGTAAGATTTTAGTCATGTGTTTGGATAAAGCGTAGCCGGGGTTATTTATCATGGAAGTAACTGGTCTCACTGGTATATCTGTTTTGTGTATTTTAGGAAGCCCGTAAAATCTGGGGCTTGTGGCTGTGTCCGTGCGTAAACAGTTTTTTTGGAACTTGTTGATGTATTTGTGGTCAAATAATTTTTGAACTAGTCTGTTGTTTTTTCTTTGCAGTAGAGGTGTGGGGTCAGTTTCCATGAGTGTGTATGTATTGGGGTCATTTAGCATCTCAGTGATTTTATTTTGATAAGTTGTTTTTTTCATGATCACGGTTTTATTGCCTTTATCAGAATTGACAATGTATAGTTCTGGATTGTTTTTAAGGAACTGTGTGGTTTTTTTTGTAGCAGTGAGAAATGAACTTGTTTACCTTGTTAGTTTGATAATTTTTTAAGTGATGTGTGATTGTGTTGGTGATATTCCTCCTTGCAATTTCCCTTCTTTCTGGGGATTGTATGTAGTTAATTATGCTCAGAGGCCGATATTAATTCAATAGTGTTGTTTTTATTTAGTTTAGTAGGTAAATTGAATTTTGGAACTAGGCTTGATATTATATTTTACACATATTTTAATTTTTTTGTCCTGTAAACATTTTATTTTTTAATGTAACTTCACATGTTCTTGTTTATTTTAAATTATCTGTTATCTGTAATCTAATTTATTATAACCTTAAGGTAATTTTTTTCATATTTTTAAAAAAGTGGTCTACATATATTAATATTGTTCTACAGCCCCATGAAGAGGACTCTAAACTAAGAGTCGAAACGTTGGGAGAGCATAATTTTTCAACAGAATATCAATAAAAGATGTCTTAAACAACTCTTTTATTTTTTAATTCTACTAAGATCGGAGATTTTCCTAAAAAAATTCACATAATAAATTTGTTAGAGTTTAAATATATTTGTTAAAGGTTTAAGTCTTTTTGTTAACAGTTGAAACTTATTCGTTTACGGTTTAAATATATTTGTTAAGGGTTCAAAATCATTTTTTCAAGGTTGAAATTTATTTATTAAGGGTTTAAAATCATCTGTTCAAGATTTAAATTTATTTGCTTAAAGTTTAAAAACTCATTTGCTAATAGTTTAAATAAATCTGAGAATGCATATATGAAATTCATTAAATGAGCGATGATGTTAATCAAAACTGTGCAAAATCTTCACAATCTTCTTCGCATACTTAAGTCGTAACGCAATGAAGAAGACCTGAGCCATCTCTGTTAGTAAACACAGACGCATCAGAGCTGCTGCCGTCAGAAGTAATGAATATATTAATCGCTGTTTTAGGTGTAGATAGATAATAATAAAATATATAAATAATTTACCGATTATTTATTTAAGAAGAAAAGATAAAACTGCACTTATAACAAATACACATTAATAATACCCGGGTTAAGACTTATTTAACCTTACTTAAAACTTTTAAAAAAAAAATAATCAGGCAAAGTTAAGAAATTTGCAGACGATCTGTTAAGCACATTTAGCTTGCACAGCACATCTCACTCGACTCCCATCCAAAGAAACGGGAGTAACTAAGGGTGAGATTGTAAGTAGTATACAATGGATTTTTGATGAAAATAATAAAAAGAAATGGAGAAAAACATATCCCTGAGGAATAGCGCCGTTTATATTGTGAGGTTCAAAAGTAGCATCAGTAGAAATTATATAGGTTAGGTTAGGTTAGGTAAGAGGAGCGACGCTAGACAAAAACTAGCCGGCATTACTTAACGTCTAGTGGATTCTTGTGCCCTAGACCTCATGGAAAAACCTTTCAATCCGCCCCAGATCCTTCCTGCTTCCCGTTGGAAACTCAGGATATATCCAAGATTCTTTACCTAGATCCAACCTGCTTCTCTCAGAAAACTCAAGATATATCTGAACTCTTTACTTTGTAGCTCCCCAAACTTGAAAAGAAGTAGATATCCAATAGCCTACTCCTTTTATTCATCAAAGCGGGGCATTCGAAAAGCACGTGTTGGATGGATTCGATTTCCTCCGAGTATTTACAGCTCCTGCAGGAATCATTCGCCGCTATACCCAGTCTTCTAGCATGGTCCCTATAATGACTCCTACTAGATTCCTGGTATTTGTTCTGCTGCCATTAAGCAGCTCCCTTGTCCTTTTTCTCTCATATGCAGGCCACATATGCCTCGCACTACTACAGGTATCCGTGCTGGTCCACCGGAGGCTTGCCTTTTGATAGGAACCCCTCTTTTAAAGCTTCCATTGGGATCCTCACATAAGCTACCGCTGCGGAGCTATCCAATTCAGAGCTCTTTTTGGCCAAATCATCAGCCATCTCGTTGCCTGAAATAATATCCTTACGGCCAGGTACCCAGCATAGGGTCACCTTGTGCCTTATAGTCAATTTATCAAGGCTGGTTTTGCATAACTGCACCAATTTTTATTTTACCAGCACAACATCCAGCGCTTTGATGACTCCCTGGCCATCAGTATGTGTGCCGTGACGGCTCTCTACACATGGATATCAAAATTTCCGCCTGAAAGATAGATGTGAACTTTGCTGCATTTGTCAGGCAGACTCATGACAATGGACATCTCGTGAGTATTCTTCAGCTTCTATGCCCCCATTCGTATTGCTTATTTATTATTTATCTTAGCTTATTTAAAATTTATTTGTTGCCATCATGCCATAATCGCGAATTTGCTTTTTTGGCTATTTTGATCTGCCGTACTCATATGTAATTCAGAAAAATCAAATCTATGTACTGTCCGTTAATAGAACGTACACGCAAATTTGATTAAGTGACTGAAATGAATGCACTGGTAAATTTGGATCAAGATCAGTGGTCTATTTCCTAACAACAAATCAACACTGTTCACTTTCTTTGACTCTCAAGAAACTACTGCACTTAGTTTTTAGAATCTCCCACTATTTAGATCAGATTATGTATAAAAAGGTTTCAAGTCAACGATTCAAAAGTATGGGAAAAAACACACTCACAGGATTGTTAATAATAGATATATAAATAGATATTCAATATATATAATTAATATAGAGCAAAAGTTAGAATAATTTAACTTCAAAACACTGGCACACGTGCTTAACTTAAATATCTCGAGTAATTGTATTAAGACAGAATTATATAAATTGTTGGGTCAGAGATCAACATACACTAGAAAACACACTTATTGACACCGATTTATAATGTAGGACTTTCAGAAATAGATATGTCGAGACAAAACTCTGTATATCAGTTTGGGTCTGAGATTTTTGTATTACACTAACACTTATTAGCACCAAGTTATAATATAAGATCGTCAAAAAATGTAATAAAAATATATGTATAAAATAGATATGCACATGAAATGTATAATATATATATGTGTATATAAGTCAAAATATAGTCAAATAGATATATGAATAAGTATTAAAATGTTACAAGTGACTGGTACTCACCGATCTAAAACTTGACACTTGAGGAATTGGCTGTAAGCTAATGTTAAGCCCTTTGTTCTTGGTTGGAACAATTCTTTATTTCCGTCGAGACCAGAACTAAAGTGTTAATATTAGTAAGATACTATCTCAGTCGAGACCCGAGATAATATTCTTTAAGTCAGTCGAGACCCGGCTTAAAGTGTTATCTTATCTTCAGTCGAGACCCGAAATAAGATGCGTTTATTTCCGTCGAGTCCAGAAATGATTGTTAATTGTTAGAAGTGAAATATCAGTCGATACCCGATATGAATGTTAGTCCCTAAACAGCCAACTTACCCCAAGCGATGCCAAGTACAAAAAGAGATCGAGATCAGTCAGCTTGTCGTTTATATAGCCCTTGCTTGCACACGACACCACTGATAGAGTAGCAGCGGCGCATGATTACAAGAATTGGCAGTGCAGCTGTGATCTTACGGTACTAGCGATAAAATTTGCCTAGCAACGAACAAAAATGCATAGCAACAAGAATTATTAGAGCAACCCATGCTGCTGTGTTAAATTGAATTATGTTTGCAAAAAAAATATTTTTTCTATCACGTAGCGAAGAAATTCCCGTTGGATAGTACTTGAAATGATGATAATGATAGAGTTGCAAATTGATCGGCTTGATCTGATTATATTTGTGCCATGCATTTTATGCTACATGACAATGCTTTTGTTAAAAGTTGTACCTATTTTTAGGCAACATTGTAATTAGATTAAATTTATTTGTGTTAGAACTCAATTTCAGCATAGTATTGTTGTAATATGTTCCCTTTTCAGGAATTGTTTTTTTGATAGTAATTTTAATTTAATTTGCTCAATGAGGCTATATTTTTATGTTGTATTTGTGCAATATGCCATGAAGATGACAAATACATGGCAAGTTGGGTTGTGTACATGTTTTTCGCTTAAGAGAAATAAAATTAGATTTAATTTTACTAAAAATTTAATGCTTTGTTTTCAGCATGCTTTCTTTCAGAAGTTTTCTGTTTATGAAAATATATTCGAATCAATTTGGTTCGAACAATCTATATTCCATTATTTTACTAATACATCCCGGTTCTCGTTTTCAAGAATGAGCTCAGCTACTCAAAAAACGTTTATTCCTAACATTGCTACATCTCAAAAGATTAATTTCTCAGTGTTATAAAGGCGACGAATAATACCATCTGTTTCGTAATGCCCTCTGTTATAAACGAATTTGAAATTTTCCCATTTCGTATTTTGCAAATTCTTTTAAATTTCATTTACAGAGCTCAAATGTCGTTATTACCAGACAACTTACCCAGTACGTTAGAACACTCTTGAGTATCTCTCTACATTCTGAAAACCATTAATCATTGGCTTCGTTTTCGAGAAAACGAAAAATTTCAAATTTGTTTACAGCTTTGAGTGAAACAGTGTGTATAATATTCAAGTAGGTACATTCCGACATGATTATGATCATTTCTTTAATTCGTTTTATTTTAATTTGAAAGCAAAGAACTAAAACCTGTAATTCCTGCCTACTCTCATGTCCTCGATCGTAGGTGCTTAAGCTTAAAATTAAGAGCAGGTGAGGCTAATTCACTAGGACCCTGAGGATACAGTGACCAGATTTGATCTATTGTGTCCTCCCCTAGAGTGGTTACTTTAAATCTATCACTTTTACGAGCTTGATATTGCCCTTAGGTTTAGTTTGCAAACCATATTTGGAGAGATGATTCTCAAATGATTTTCAACCTTAAGCTTGCAATTGCGGGATACTCACGTAAGACGTAGTTCACTGTTGCTGTTGTGTATTTTCTTCAAAAGTTAACTCCTGGAGCTCTTAAGAAATAGCTATCGACAGGGATATAGATAATTTATTAGAACCGCTACAATAACATTTGAGCGCATGGTTATTTGACGATTTGGTAAAATTATAATCTGAATGCTTCCCGTCGCCCAAGGTCTACGCCACGCCGTCTGCCCGTCCGTCCTGACGATAACTCGAGAACGCATGTACTTAGAGATCTGAAATTTTGCATATTACACTTAAAAAAATAAATAGAATTAAGTTTGAAAATGGGATAAATCGGGTAACTCCTTAATCGGATTGCCATACAAAAATTTCTTTTTCACTACATATTTGGACACTTCCTCAATGTAGTCAGCCGAAATTTTGTACACAGTATTTTCATATAAGTAGTAAATATAATTTTAAAAATGGGTTTAAAACGGGCAATTCTGTCTTGATGTTGTCATATAAAAATTTCGAATTTGACATACACTGCGAAAATGATCAGTGTTAGACGTTTTTATTGTACCGAATATGAAATTGGTTATAATCATTTTTACTGTCCGATGAACCGTTCTAAAAATATATGCGAAAAACGAGTTCAACAATCAAACTTGCACTGATTCGTGACCATACCAAATATATATATACGGGTATTCATCTAGTCTATCTAGGTATCATAAGAATTGGTATTAGACCAATTCTAGCTATTTTACTTGTTTTGTATTTAAAAATAATCTATTGGCAAAAGTCGGCAGGAGAGATCTAAATCTCCAACATTAAGCAAAATGAGTCTTGCGGCTAACTTTAAGGCATGGCTTCGTTTTGTGTGGCCTCATTTAAAACCCGGAATTTCGACAACAACGCCTTGAAAAATTTACGGGGTGCATCAATTTCACGATTTGGATAGACATGAATCTGTGCACACATCATTCATACATGCTCTTCCCTTAAGTTATCAGTGCTCATTTCAATACCGAAAACTGGCCATAAGTATATGTATGATGCTAACGAACATATTAATATCAGTAACTCTCTTCTTCTCGCAGGGACTAAGAACTAATTGTCATCTAACTGGTTTGGTAAATGGCACCTGATTATGAACGGGCCTCAGTGCTTATACGTTTTTCCAGAAAGGTTTGAGATAATATCAAAAGTTTCTCGTCCATAAACTACTTAGTTTCCATTGCACTGGTGTAGTAGAACTCGCACATTTCATGAAGTAGATTGAGCAGCCACTAATTATGAAGCTGTTTTTGTCTAGCGATTGGTTATTGTTTCTGGAAATGTGAAAACTTTAATTTGTGATACACAATGTTGCCAAATATTACTCTCAAAACACTGGACTGCATAACTTCAAAAATATTATGTCTGCAGGTAATTAAGTCAAGTTCTGTATCAACTGGTTGCTCGATTAAAAAGCATATGCTCATCTGAAACCCTGTGTTGAAAGTTGTGGTATCGAAAACCATTTCGCGTACCTTATATCGTTACCATCTAGTCAAAAGTCAAGAACACATTAGGCTGTTCCTCACTCATATTTCTAGTGACATCCAGGACGTTCAAAAGTTTTCAATATCACCCCTAGTGACAAGAATAGCCACACTATCCACTTTTATCTTTCCATCAATAATGTATGGTGATAGTTTACAAGATAGAGATAGAATTGCAAGTAGGTATATAAATGAGTTTAGTCCCGGTGCTAGAACAAAAATCAGCATTACATTCATCCAACCAATCATCATCAGCTCATAAGTGTGCTCATGATGATTGGGCTACCAGGGTAGCTACATTTGATTACATATAAAATGAACCCTCATTCCCAAAGAGTAAGTAAGTGCGTGCAGTCAGTGGGTACCTACATCACGAATTTGTTGACTAATTTTCCCGTTATACTAGTGCAGTTGTGTAAAGGTACGGTTTTTTTTTTTTTAAATTTATATTGCGTAGCGTGTGCGAAAAATATTTTTATTATCAAGAGCTTAAATTTTGATGCCAATCAAATCTTTTACAGGTATGTACCTTCCAAATTTTTTATTATTAATATTTGGCTGTGTATTTAGCCCGTTCCGAAAAGTTTATTTTTACCCTTCCCTTCAACTCATATTAGCGTTTTCACTGGATGTGCATATTGGGTACAGAACGTGACAGGTCATTTAAAAATGCGAGCTTTAGGCAATAATGTGCGATAAATCACACATAACTACAAAAATATATAACAAAATTAGCAACTTTTCATGAGTTTAACTCCTAACAAAACAATAAATTAGAACCAGATAAACTTTGGTCTATGGTGTAATATTTTATTTATTTTTACATACGAAACTATCAAATAATAAATTTTTCTTAACTTCACAGGTTTAGGTCTCGTAGAAAGCTTTTATTTTTCAATTAAGCTTTAGATTAGGCTTGTATGCTTTTAGGAATATGTGCATATAGTATTTAGTTGTAAAATCGACATGACAGAAAACTTAGAGTTGTTTTCTTCCTCCGGCACATAATTAGTGTAATTCAAGTATAGTGCTTTTATACATATATCTGCTCGCTTTCATATAATTTAAGTGAAGAAGTTATCAATATTCCGGTTAATATTACAACTGGAACTGATTTTAATCAATAATTGCTAGTTATTCAACACACATTTATAAAGTGTTCAAAGGTAATTATTTTTCAAAAATAAAACGTACTGATCAATATTGATTAGGATATAAAGGCAATACCTGACATTGAACTACTAATAATAATAAAAAAATACGGAAAAAAGGAGAACTTGATTCTGCTGAACGAACAACGGTTGCCAGAGCAATTATTAAATATTTAATTACGCAGAACTGTCAAAGAACGTATGCTTCAATTACCACTTCTTGAAATTCACAATATTTCTGATTGCAATTACAGTATAAACAGACAGGAATTTTCGGAAATCACTGCGGCAATTATAGAATTGTTCCCTACTGAAACGATGGGAACATATTTCTTGCCATCAAGTACAAGCAAGGGGAAAATTATACACTTCATACACAAAATTAAGGCTAGATCTACAGGAGGTTGGATTCCTTCCCAAACGAGCGAAGGTACAACGTGAGTCGGTAGGTAGGAATTCGTATACATAGTGTCCTTATTTCCTTTTAGAAGTGAATTTCGCTGCACCTGCAAGGGTTAACGAAGGCATCTGTGAAATAGCAGCACATGAATTTGTTATGTACCACACTTTTCCGTGGGAGGATATAAGAGAAAATTGGTATCCATTAATAAACGAATGCAATTTTTAGCGGAATCAAGAAATCTAACAGTGGACTATCTTTTGAAATATCCAGCGTTACACATTGAGAAAGGCTATGATTGGTAGGTACATGTATTACATATTTAAACATACGCTTAATAAATTTGTATTCATATTCAGCTTATTATTGACGCTGACAGTTTATACCCAGAGATTGCGAGCATTACAGACTTGGAAAATTTGTCTTTAAAAATTATAGATATTACTTCGCGGAAAATAGTCCAGTCAAATAAGCCGTAAAAATGCTAAAGATCGCATTTAATTTGTTTCAGGCTGCAATTTTGAGGGTTCGTGTAGGGTGGTCCTGGGAGTATTGTCGCAAAAATGCAGCATCGCAGGGCCAAAAAAATGGGGTGAAAGATAATAAAAACACCCCCGAACGCGTAACAATCTACTTGCCGTGCGTGCGGTTTGGAAGAGGTAAAATTTTTGAATAAATTAAAAATGCTATATTATTCAGAATATGATTCTAAATAAAAAAGTCTCGGGTGACCAACCCCTATCTCGTAAGGGCGTGACAGGAAAACGAAAAGAAGCTAAGGGTGGACACATATCTCATTTCACTCTATATCTTTGATTAGTTGCATAGTCTAAGATTGCTCTTACTATTATCTTATTTGCTCTTTAGTACCGATATGTATTCTAGTATTACTCTAGCGATTACTTATAAGTAAGTGTCTGGTCTGGTTTCCAACCAGTCAAGATAATGAATATAATGACTTTATTGTTAATTTTTCTGATTTGCTAATCTATAATTATGCTCTTTAGTCTCATATTGCCCAACGTTGTACGTATAGCTATAGCTAAAATATGGCTTGTACATGAAATAAATCCTTTTTAATTTGATTTGATTTTTTGATTTGAAAATTGCAAGAGACAATTATTGCACTACATCATATTGGGAATTAGTAAACCATTTTTAAATTAAGTTTTAAAAAAGAAAGCACCTGCAAATTTTATATAACTATGATTTGTCAGTAATCATTTTTTAAAAAGGTAACACTTCTATTTGTAACCATCTAACCGTTCCAGATCCCACCCATCTAGTCTATACCATTAATTTATTATATCCCATTCTTCCCGTGTAGCCTGCAGTCCCATATCCTACCCTTTACAACAATTAAAAACAAACAACAATGCACACAATCACATACATTATTTTCTTCCCACGCTTACGCAATCGCGGTCACCTAAAACCCTAAAACCAACGAATGCGCAAAACTGCAGCCATATTGAAGTAAAATGAAAATATTCAAAGCAAAAATCATCATATCTCGTCTCTCTTTGCACAACCAGCCAAAATTCTAAGAAAAATTCAAAAATGTTCCAAGCACGTAACCACAGCTAAACATGAGCGCAAATATTGCGCAACATATAGCCCGATAACTTTCTTCACTCCCCCCGTTTTTCCTTAACATCCTCGAAAAATTCACTCTTCTTTTGATTGCTAGCTCTTGAACGAAAATGTTGCAGAATTGAAGTAATCGGACACATGTTAGTGGATATTGCGATGTGTCCACCCTTAGTTTCTTTTGGTTTTCCTGTCACGCCCTTACGAGATAGGGGTTGGCCACCCGAGACTTTTTTATTTAGAATCATATTCTGAATAATATAGCATTTTTAATTTATTCAAAAATTTGACCTCTTCCAAACCGCACGCACGGCAAGTAGATTGTTACGCGTTCGGGGGTGTTTTTATTGTCTTTCACCCCATTTTGTTGGCCCTGTGAGGCTGCATTTTTGCGATCTTTAGCATTTTTTCGGCTTATTTGACTGGACTTAAAGTAAAGATAAAGTAATAAAAGGACTTCTAGCTGAATTTAAGAATTGGTCATATAATAAAGGTGAATATATTTTGTCTGTTTTATTATTGCAATTAAATTATGCCGTTGCTAATGCATAATCCTTACTATAAGGAGCATAACAAGCAGAAAGCCGTACAGACCACGTCAAGCTCAAGTTGCTAGTCATATATGTGGCGAATTGTATCGTGTGAAAGTGACAATTCTACTATTGGTGAACTTAAAGTCTGAGCCACTTCAACAAAAACAATAACGCTGGTGAACTAATCCGTATTTAAAATTCTTCATCAAATAGTAAGAAAGAGAGTTTCTCCTTTTCATTTTCGAGATCCTGCATTAGTAAGACACTTGTTTATGCCTCCCAGGCTGAAGCTCAAATTATCATCCGTTTGTATTGAGAGAAACGTTTTACCTTTTTTTCCTTTCATCATTTACTTGCTATATCAAAAATGTCTCCTAAATCTCCCTTAAATATGTCATCTTTCATTCGATAGCTGTCCTGTTTTTATTTAAAAGAAAGCATTCATCCACAAGTTTGTGGAATTTCCTTTCAGCAGCGTTAATTCTTTCTTAGGGATTCCTCCTCTTCTTTAAATCTTTGAAACAACTTCTACTGTGGCTCTGATACTTTTCTCAACAGCTTAGTTCTCCTCCAGACGGTGGAAAAATTTCTTTAAGCGTAACTTCTTTCGATGGAACTCTTTCTGTTGAAAGTGGTTCTGTTAATATATATACATACATAGAATATGCTCTTGTGGACTTCTTAGAACTAGTGAAAGCCATAGTAACTTAAACAAAAATGAAAAATAAAAGTATAGAAGTAAAATTAAAAGGATACCTTTAAGTGTTCAAGAAGATTTAATTTTATTTGAAAAGCACAGTTTCCCCTAAACATAATATAAACAACCTAAGTTTTTGTCCGGCGAAACAGAATCCATTGGGGGTACATCCAAACTAGAATTTTATAGTGACAAATGGTAATTGGAACGTGATAAACACTGAATATAGTCCCTCTATAGTGTTGTTAACTACCACTTTTGTTATTATCATAATATGTCCCAATCTTGATCTATACACCATTTTGGGGAATAATTATGAGTGAATGAAATGAACCATTTTGATGACAATAACGTTATTTTCACTATCATTATCACCATGAAGTGATTAATTTAAGTTGATTTCACGTTACAAGAATGTGAAAATCATTCTAAAAATTCACTCTATATACAAAAAATTTGATGACAATACGTGTAATGTAAAGAGATATTAATACGCAAGTGATATTCCTACGGAAATGTATAACACTAATTCACTATAACGTCAAATTAACATGATTTTAGTTTTAATCTTCTGTAATGTAGGTATACATATATTATATGCATTAGGGAAGTCTAATTCAATATTCTGCAATATTTACTCAAATGAATTGTAACGTTTGAAATTTTACTGATAAAATGGAATGTTTTAAACCAATAAATAAGAAGGCGCCTCAAAAATAAGTTATTATTAGTAAATTTTTGGGAAATTCTTAAATTTGAATCCTTTATCTCGACTTTTTTTCAGCGAAAGTAATTTTAGGATTAACTTAAAAGTACCTCAAAAATCTTTTTTTTTGGCTAACATTATGAAATAAAAGAAATATATGGCCGATTTTGAAGGAATTTCACTATGCACTGCTCCACACTTCATTCTAATGATAATAACGGACTAATGACCTAATCAAAAATTATTTTCCGACTATAGTGATAAGATCGTTATTTTTACTACGAATTTCCCCATATAACGACTGACATGAAAATTTATGGATATGGCAAGAATAAAGTGGTACCATCTAGACTTCTCCTATCACCCTGTGATTCTGCAATGATGAAATTGGAACTATTAAGTGCGATTTAATTTGACAGTTTATTACCCATATTACAGATTGCGTTGAATTCGACCGCTGCACGTAGTTTTTAAAGCCATAATGCCTTTTAAAGTTGTCGCTAGAGAAGTATTAATATATAGTGTCGAGAGTTTCATGCATATTTCGATTTGCCTTTGTATTGTCAAAATCCAATCAGACTTTTCGATAGAAAGTACCTAGTTAAATGACGAAAAAGTTTTACCTCATTTTATTTAATCTAATGGCCAGTTTCACAGTCGAGTTTAAGCCAAGGTTTAGTTTAAACCATCCTCCAAGTTTAAACGTAGTTTAAACCAAATCGGGTTGCACAGTGTATTCTTTTAGTAACGTTGGTAGTACTGATTAAATTGTGAATTAAATTAGTTATCGCCACCACTGTGAAGCAATTTTTCTATCAATCAATCTGTCAATCGGAAAAAGTAAACAGATCAGAATTAAAAAATAAAAAACATGTAGTTATATTAGCTAATTTTAAATGTGCCAACATTCAAAAAGGATGAAAATTTTAGCATAAGTGAAGTTGACCTTCCCTAGTGCATAAAAAAAGATATATAATACAGCGCAAGAAAAGAGACAAGAATAGATACGAAGACAAAAAGTGACAAAGTTCTTTACTTAAACGGAACCTAGCATAAAAATCAACGTCGTCTCACTCATTAAAATGATTTGACCGATTTCTAATTACTCTCAGTCGTCGACAGAGTTGTAAATTTAACTCAAAAAAATCTCCTTCATCGCTAGAAATATCTAAATCTAAATCCATGATGAAATTATTTTCTTCATACAAGCAAACAATGCTACTGTCCAAATAAAATTATCTAGAGTTTAAACCGAGGGATGGCACGGTTTAAACTGTGAAACTCATTTGTTGAGTTTAAACTAAATATTTCCACACGCCAGTCTTTTACCGGTCAATTTAAATGGCATAATCTACAGCAGTATTTTTTTCACTTCTTGGTTTCAAAACTGCATTTAAAGGCACTATTTAGTGGCATACAAATACTTACAGACACCACATAGATCTCTATGTAACTCTGACCTGCACGTCGTTATGATCTTCTTAACACAACTTTAGACATTGCCGGTTTAAAGTGCCCTACGATAACCCAAAACCCTCGAGAAAGGCGCAGGAAATATGCAAATCAGATAGCAATGAGGGAGTCTGTTTCATGGCTTGGGAAGTATTTCTCGATGCTTTTGGCTAACCTCATCTGATTACCTCCTCTTTCCCCAGACCCAGTGGCGTATCTATAATTATAATTAGGGCGGGGGGGGGGGGTGTCACCTTACAAACTAAATTGAGCAAAAACACAACAAAAAACAACAACAACAAAAACAATAAACAAAACAAAACAAAAAACATACAGTCGCTTATTTACCAAGTACTGAATTGAGGTACTAGAAAAGTTTCCGCATTAAGCAGTGTGGATGATGCGTCATTTCTTAGTATACTTTTTCTTTTAATAGAATAGTAGTTTAGGATGCAAACTGCAGGAGTTATTCAAACCAAACTTTTCTCAGTTCTACACAGTGGCATATATAATATGGACAGCTTGATTAGCTATTTCATGCGGGTACAATTTTTTGTGTCAAAAATAGTTCTTACGTCGGTACCAACATTGAAAAAACCATTGGCGGGAAGTTGAAAAGTGATTTTAATAAAACCTTTCAAATTTCTGTTGAGTATCTATGAATATATTGCCTTTAGTAAAACACTTTTTATCAATAATTAACCCAAATAATTAATTGAAAAACATTTATTTCGACGAATTACAGTTGGTACTTGGTGCTTAGACCGAAAGAGAACGCTGTATAGAAGTGAACCCACTTTCTGCAGAGTATTTCTCTCAGTTGGTACGTGGTGCTTAGATAGAAACAGAACGCTATATAGAAGTAAGCCCAATTTGTGCAGTGTGTTTCTATGGACGTAGTCAGTCCATATTATTCATGTCAGTGTTTTTACATAAGAACGCTGCAAATATTTTAGAATGTTAAAAGTAAGGACTAAGTTAGAGCTCTGCTGTGGCAGTGAGTCAGTATTCGTGGCTTGGGAAGTGGGTTTTGGATAACCCAAACTCAAATTCTGAAAAAGCCTATACATATACATCACATGCATGTAATAATATTCATTGAAAAATTTTTTTTATATTTTTAAGTTTTGGGATAAAATTTTTTTTTTGAATTTGAATTATATAAATAACATAAGTATAAAATAAAAGATATATTTTTTCAAATAACTCAATTAATTAAATATGTTTTATAATGACTTCGTGACCCCCGCCCGCCCTCCTCCCCCGCCCCCTGGCTATGCCACTGTCGGAAACACATGTTGATGTACTTTCAACTTAACGATGAACTGTAGAATTACATGACATGCCCTCGTAAATCCAATAGATATGTATATATGAGCGGAAAATATTAGTTTCGCTTATTGAAAGCAGTACCCCAGTGTCAAAACGAGTCAATATAGAGACTAACACTTACTATAGATTCACACCAAGAACACGAATTCAACTCGGCGCTAGAAGACAGAATTATATCCTCTGCTTGATGAGGTAGATAATCATAACTAAGCAGTTTAAATCTTTAGTCTTGCTCTACCTAATATCCCACATTTTGCTGAGTGACAATAGATGTTCTCCTCATAAAATGATGAGGACATGTATCGGGAGGAAAGGTGCCATCTGCAACAGCATTTTTATAAAAGTCACCAAACTAAATCTTCAACTAATGATTACTACCGTTATCGGATACGGTAGAGTCATCAGAATTGCTTATGAATTATTCTAAATTTTAAATTAAATTAAATTACTTAAAGGCGCTCTCACAGTTATTAAGAAAAGGAGCATTTCTGCGTATAACTTAGTACAAAATTAAAGAGAACAATTTGTTGCCAGTTTGTAATTGAATTTAATCAAATTTAGTTTTCTGATGCTCATCTAGCACAGGACGTGAAGAGGACTAAATAAATTGTTCGTTATCATCTCTGAGGCAGTTTTGTGACGGACGATATAACTTGATGTCTTCCTTTTGAGAAACGTTTCTGTTGAACATGGCTGCTGCCTGTTCGTTCGGTCCACTGTTGCATGTCAACTACATCAATCAAGTGACAAAGAGCCATCTTCTTCTTGTCAAAACAAAGATTGATCCCCAGGCTTTTGGCGTGATGCCTTCCCTGATGGCCCTTTAATTTCTCGAACCATGAAAACAGGCAACGAAATTGACTTGAAGGTTGGATGAAGCTGCTACTTCCATCACATTTTCCCTGTTGAATAGAGTTCTAAGCAATATACAAGAACATCACCTCCAAGGCTTTATATACATATACATATATATGCATGTATACATATCTCCTAACAAATCTAGGCTTCAACAATAATGACAAGGGCGAGGGCGTCAACGTGAGCGCTGACATCAGGGATTCTTCTAGAGGTATAGTGTTGGAAAGCGATTTAGGCCCCGCAGGGTATCATAAAAATGTCTGGTCTGCTGCACATTTCGTTTATTCGTGAGAATCTAATTAAAGCTTGTTCTAGAAATGTTCGCGTTATGTCAGTGTCACTGAGAGATGTTTGTGGGTATATTCAATGAAATGATCCATCACCATTTTGCAGGCGGATATTCGCGAAAATATGATGAGTTTTAACTGAGTGTAGGTATATATTACGTGCCTCCACCATAGACAGCATGGAAAGTTGAGTCGATGCTTATCCGTGTTCATTTCGCCCTGCCGGCATTAATGCCTTCATTTCCATTACACCTCATTAGGTTCTTGGCGAAGCGAACTTCATTTGAGTGCATTCCCATGTTTATGGTATTACGCAGATGTTTTTGGGGGAGCTTATTTACTGCTTTTTTGGGAAGTAAGTTAAAATTGCGCCCAAACTGGTTTCAGCAATCGTCAGCAGGGAGAATTTTGAATTTCTGTCAGCTTCTGTTGAAATGTTTGAAATATGTATGGCTGGTACTAGACATTTCATACTTAGGTTAGAAAAGCAAATTATAGATGTGCTCCGAAAAATTCCTATTTTATTTCATTAATATCCTAATGTATCCACTGGAGATAATTTGATGAATTTACAAAGTACTATAAGCTGTGGTGACATGGGATGTATATTGATACTTTTCTAGATCTGGATTGGTAGGTTATTTAAAAGATAATATTGACGCTATTGGCTCTAACTCACTTAAAGGATCGAAACAATATGCTAATGGCATGAAATAAAGATAGAGATTACTCTATAGGATTTTTTACCGGGTTAAACTTATATTTGTTCATGAAGAAACTTTCTTTGGATTCTCCGGTATATAGCAAAAGCTAAAAAATGTTTTTAATTTGTTATTTCATCACACAACTCATTATATTTTGGGTGACATGTTTCAAGTCCTGGTTTGACTCATCAACATGTGTGATGAAATTACAAATTAAAATTTTTTTTAGGTTTTGCTATATACCTGAGAATCCAAAACAAGTTCCTTCTTGAACAAAGTTAATGGCATGATACGCAAAGTAGAGTGAACATATAAGTGAAGGGTGATATCTTTAAAATGGCGTTATTAACCTTTATATAAATTACTTTATCAGAAACGTAAATGCGATTACATGTTAAAATTAATTAAATATGACATACGATCAGGATGGTCTAAATCAGCTGTTACAACTGAACTTACAACGTTCTACGGAAAATAAGAGTAAATATCATTAAAGAATTATATAAGGGACATCCTAGTACTTATCTCATCACAATGAAATTTAAAACGTACTTCGATAGATGAATACGGCGTGCTCCGCACAAATATATCTCCATCTTTCGCCAAGTGATGTTTTTCATAAAAAAAATATTTAGATGCGTCGGAGATAGGAGAAGTTATTGAGTTGTCCTTCATATTTTAATAATTCATTAACTCCTGCAAAGAATTATTCACCCTATGAAGATGATTTGTCAGATAGGTAATCCTTTGAAGCTTTTCAATGGTTCATAGCCGATGCATTCAATTTTTGTTTGCCTTGATGAGATAAATCAACTGGCTGGTCTTTAATAGGCTCAACCTCCCCAAAGCCGTAGGTCCTGATAGTTTATCACCCCCAATTATTAAAATCTTTCCTTTCTTTCCTCATTCTTGCTAACTTTTCTTGAGAGTGTAGTCGTCACAATTTTGGTGAGTTCAAAATCGTTGCCTGAGATATTTCGAAGGCCTTGGCTTTGGCATCCTCTCCTATGAACTAAACTTAAATCACTTGATCTCTGCCATCTTCTTCTTCTATCAAGTTTCTTACCTGGTCGCCTAGTACGGATTTTATTAGATGGCGTTACATCTGAATCTCACTCTATAAATTTCGGTGTGCCCTAGGGCACTGTTAACTCACCAAGTCTGTTCTTCATTTTCATTAATAATCTACGTTCCTTAAATTTCCATCTCGTCCATAGATGACAATATCTTAATTTTCCTTCTGCTCCTTTAACACTACTACGAACTCCAGAGGGAGTGTCGCATGGGATTGCATGCTTAGATAATTGAATAACGAACTTTATGAAATTCTCGACTAGACTAGATTGGGGACTGTCTACTTTGGGAACGTTTCTGGATGTCTAGAGGTATTTTGACAGGGCCACCCCCGAGTCGCAGTGTGAGGCAGCTCGTCTGACCGTACTGTAGTACGATCGATCAACCAAATGCTAAGATGATGATACTTAACTGGGGTTTTGAGTGGCCCCCCCTGTCTCAGTGTCCTAGTGGAGAAAGGTTGCGCGAAGATGCGGTGCTTCCCTCGGTAGCCTAGTGTATGTTGGTTGACTCACTCATCACGGTCCAAAAAAACTGTGTGATTCTCATACGAAGCGTATGCGGATGACATCCCTGTGTTCATCTCCAAGTAGAGCATGCGTGCAGACTGAGCCTTCACGCAACGCAGGCTCAATACTGTCGAGGACTGATGCACCCATCATGATATGACAGTAAACCCTATAACGGCTAGCTTGGTGCTCTTCTCTAGGAGACGTGCGCTTGGGTATTTTATTCGTCCATGAACATACCCTGCAACTGCCACCCAAAGCCCCTCGCCATCTACCTTGAGATGCAGCTGACGTGGGGATTGCACGTGGAGTCTTGCATTGAGCAGGAGAACCTTTGGCTGCACATGGGCATAAGATCGAGTGTTGTACACTGGATGTATAGTAACCGAGGACGTTAATGGGGACTAGGATCCGGAAGCTGGCGGATCTGCAAAGGCTTGTCTGTCTGCGAATTATAGGCTCCATGCGGATACTGCTGCCCTTGTGGTCATACTTAATCTGGCACCTCTGAATCTTGTCCTTCAGACAGATGCCAAAAGTATTGGGAATAGATTCCGCTCATAGAGATATTGGGAGAACGACTGGACTGGCTCTTCACAATGCTCTTTGGCGAATGGCCTGGAAAGAGAAAACCTCCGGCCCACATGCCACTTGATGCAATAGGACCAGAGCTTCGTTTTGGGCGTTGCTTCTCTGTCAGTTTTCTTGAAAAGAAATGGTGGACTGAGGTAAGTACCTTATCGAGCCTTCCCCGGTCCTCTCTAACAATTTTCACCGACGGCCCTCTCACTAATGAGGGAGCCCACGCGTGTGTTTACTTTCTTGAACCTGACATTGGGTTCGACTAATCACACTTAGTCTTCGCAATAGCAATAGGAGAGAGAGAGAGCCCTTGTTATGGAAATCATGAGAAAGGACATTGCTATCCTTTCAGTTGAGCAAGAATCCTTAACGGCTCCGAGAGGCGGGACTGCAGATCGTCCGTGGATTAGTTGTGTATTCACAACAAATTATCTCTTCATTGGATTCCAGATCACACGGGGATCATGGGGAATGAAAGCGCTGACCTTCTACTTAGTCTGGCTCCCGTTCTCCTCTCTTTGGTCTGGAGCCCATCGTTGGCGTTGTCACCTCGGTTATCGAGCCTCACATCAAAGCAGATGCCCTTAAGAAGCATCAGCAGAGATGGGTGAACATCGGTACTTGCAGGTGCATAAAACTTTTTCTTGATGAATCCAACTGGTCCTTCTTTGATTTTCTCTTGGGGCTCGGAAGGAAATAATGTAGAACTGTAGTTAGAATCATAAGCAGCCACAGATCATTTCACGCTAATCTAACAAGGATCCGAATTGTTGACATCCCTGACATCTGTCCTGCCTGAGAAGTGAGCCTGAGACAACTGAACACTTTCTGTGTGCTTCTCTGGCCTTTTCCTGGAGCAGGCTGGATACGTTAGGGTGTGCACTCCTATCTGTGGATAAGCTGTAAAACCTACCTCAGCAAGAAATGATGCACTTCCTTAAGAAGACAGGCAAGTTTTGGGGAAAGGCTTTCTAGCAAGATAGCTTACTCTTCTCTTTAACACAATTTAATCATCTTACCATTCCCTTTTTGATGGAACACTGATTTTCGATACAGTGTCATAAAGCATTGCAGGCATTAATATTTCCAGTAAATTAAGCTGAATAGATCACATCTTCTCTGTTTCCAAAGAAACATCAAAATATCTAGGATTTCTGAAAATTTGTAAGAAATATTTTAGCCCGTCGAATCTAGCTATTCTCTTTATTTCGGTATGTATAAGTATAGAAATGGAATTTGACATATAATCATATCAATAAATTCAATGGCGAAATTCATACTGCAATTTCAATGATCATACTTCCCTCAGAAGCAGGAATTTTCAACCGGGAGAGAATAACTTTTGTTATGCCAAGTAAATTTATTGTGATATACATACATATATTAACGCAAATTTTATTCGTAAATTTTAATAAATGTCATATTGCATCAGATCCAAAAATCCAATTAAAATTAATTAATCGGTAGTGGTTAATTACACTTAATTAGATAATGTAGACGTTCACTGGAGCTGTTTTTTACGGAAAACATGGAAATGCTAATTGTATATGCAGGGTGATATGTTTATTACAATCGACATTCATGCTTGTATCAGGTTTCAATAGAACCAAGCTATAGGGAAAAATTTATTTCCAATGTATCTGTATCATTCTTACCTATCACACATCTGGCAGATTTATTTAAGGAACTTTATCCTGTATACTAAGAATAGTTTTTATTTTTAATTGGTAAAAAATAAAGTAGTATAATTTCAGGGTGTTTAAAAGCTTTTTTAATTTAGTGATTTAAATTCACCAATATGGGATGTGAAAGTAGTTTAAACTATAAAGATATTGTCCAAATTGAAGCCCTTAAATAAGAGGGATACTGTAATAAGGAGATCGCGAGCGAAGATGTGAAAATATTGCAAATTCTTATATGCAAAATCTAGAAAACTATTGCTAAACCTAAAAGGAAAACAAAATTCATCAACGGACAGGAAACTCCTTCTAATTTTGACATTGAAATTAGCGGACGGACGACTAAACGGATAGACAGTGCAGTTGTATTAGATATTTTTTCTGTAAGAGAAAAAAACCTAAAATGACCTAACTCAAGGAATTAAGATCGTTTGGAATCAAATTCTAAATAGCAAATTTGAGGTTATAAATATAACTAAAGCAGCTTGTCAAATGTGTGCGTGTACATATTTCAGTTTGGCAGAAAATTTGGTTTACCATACAATTTATTTCACAAATGAACCAGTCCTACCAACGTTATTGAAATAGATTAAACACTGCACTATTATGAAACCCGATTACATTTAAACTCGTTTTTTACCATTCAATGACATATTCTCCCTGCCCTCGCTCTAATAAAATTATTATAATTAATTATTCACGTTTACTATTCTTATTATAAATAATGATATTATCCCATACAATAGTGCGAAAATGATCCAGGTCACCCTATGTATGATGGTGTCCAAAATAGAAAAAGAATATTAGAATATGTGGAGTTTTTGGTGCTGCCGATATTATAGACTATACTAAATCTGGCAGCCTCATACACCTTTGGCACGTTTCAAGAATGTTCAGCTGCAGGATCTCTATACCTAGCAGGGGAGCTGAATACTCCAAGAATAATGCGTAATCCTATGGCATAACTCGATAATGTGGAGATGTGATCTACGGATGATGTAGATGACTAATTGAGTGAATGTGCTCAAGACAGATATCAGTAGAGGACCAATGTGGTGGGGTACATGATAATTATAAATGGAAGATGTAGGATTCTAAAGCTTTCTAGATTCGATTATTTATTTCATCTTGATTCATTCCAAGATTAGTAAGTTTTAAAATCATAGGTTTAGTCAGGCTAATTCGACAACTTCGAAATGTCCCAAGCTTACAACACCGTGATTTGCCTAGCAATATGAAATGCAATCCACGATTTGACATGATCGAACAATTTGACTGATCTGTCAAAATGTTGCAGTTTTATATATTTTTCGATAATTTATTCACGTCACCCGCTTTGATCGGACTTAGAAAATGTAGTTATCACGTGGTTATCACGAAACTTGGACGATTGCATTATCAGTCAAAAAGAACTTAAAAAATTCTATTCGTCGAATTATTCTGAGTACTAAAATAGAAGAATTCTGAAGAAGAATATCGAAACTGGTGGACAATCCTGATATTACTATAATTTACACAGTATATATGAAATACTACTTACAAAGAGTTCGTCGATATTCCAAGATGTACATAAAATTCCAAGTCAATGTGGCATATAAGAAAATAATAGAATACGGAAAAAAGCTAAAATTGGTCCAAGACCAATTCTTACGGCACCATAGATAAATGCCCGTATGTAATTTCGTATGGCCACCTCTCTGTACAAATTTTATTGTTAAAGTGGTTTTTCGCATCTTTTCCCAGAATGATTCGTCGGACGGTAAAAATGATTATAACCAATTTCATAGAATTTTATATTCTAAAGAACTTTTTGGTACGCAACAAAAATGTCACAACTGATTATTTTCACAGTATACATAAAAAACCTAAACTTTTCTTTGGTAACACCAAGAAGAGGTTGCCCGATTAAGTCCATTTTTGTAATGGTATTTTATGTTTTTATAAAAGTCGACGGATACAAAATATCAGTCGATGAGAACCCAACAATAACCAAATATATAGTAAACAAGTAAAAAAGCTAGAATTGCTCTAAGACCAATTCTTATGATACCCTAGATGACTGCTCGTATGTAATTTCTATGCAAGTTTGATTTTTAAAATAGTTTTTCCCATATATTGCTACAACAGTTCGTCGGACAGAAAAAATTATTATAACCAATTTTATAGGATTTTATATTCTAAAGAACTTTTCAGTAAAATTAAACTGTCTAGGAATGATCGTTTTCACAGCATACGTAAAAATCCTTAATTTTGATATGGCAACACAAAGAAGGGTCCCATTTTCGAAATTATGTGTACTCATTTTATGAAAGCATTGCATAAAATGTCAGCAATCTATGTTGACATATTCTCAGGTAGTGTCCAAATATGTAGTGAAATACGAAATTTTCGAATGGCAATCATGAAGGAATTACCCGATTTGTCCCATTTTCGAACTTAATTTTACATTTATTTTTTAAAAGCGTATGTGTATCAGCTCTCTAAGTACACGGGTTTTCGAGTTATTGTGAAGACGGAAAGACGGACCGACATGCATCAATCAAAAGAACTTTTAATATTAAATGCGTGGGCGTCACATCCATTTTACTCAACTATAATTATTTCTAAGTGACCTTTTGTACTACAATGAAATTCATTGGTTGAGTAGGGGCAAAGTTCTGCAACGTTGTCTTCTGTTTATTAAAGAAATTAAAGTTTGAAAGGCTCGAAATGGATCTGTCACCTTGCATGGACATTTGAGTGATTTAATCAAAAGCCTGCAAGGATAATACCAATTAATAACCAAACTGTGTGACGATTTAATAACTAAATAAGATTAATAGCTATCAGTATGCTATTTATATTAAACAGCTGCAACAATCTTTAAATGTGCCATTTAAGGACTTTGACCAAGACCAAATACTGTTCAGCACATTTGCTAAGCCTATCGAAGCATCACATATAAATATAGAACCAAAGCTCCAGCTTGATGAAATAGAAGAAAATTTAAGAAAATTTAAATTATAAATACAAAAGCAAAACAAATAAAAAAACTAGAATTGGTCTATGACCAATTCTTATCATACTCTATATGAAGATCTACAAGTTTGATGGTTGAAGTGATCTGCTAGATGTTCTTTGGCATGTATTTCTTGAACGGTTTGTCGCACAGTAAAAATGATTTTAACCAATTTCATAGGATTTCATATTCTGAAGAGCTTTTTAGTATAATAAAAACATCTAGGACTGAGCGATTTCACAGTCAACGTAAAAAACAAAAAGTTTTATATGGCAACACCAAAAAAGGCTTGCCTAATTTAACCCATTTTTGGATTTGTATTTACTATTTGTATAAAAACGAAGTGTAAAAAATTTCCATCTGCTACGTTGACAAGCTCTCAGGCAGAGTGCAAATATATAATGAAGAACGAAATTTTTGTATGGCAACATCACGAAGGGGTTACCCGATTTGCCCCATTTTCCAACATAATTTTACCTTTTCTTTTTAAAATTTTAGCTGTTTACGCGCTCTCGAGTTATCGTGAAGACGGGCAGACAGACATGCAAAAATCAAAATAACATTTAATTATATGAATGTGTTCAATCCATTTTGCTCTACCATCATTATTTCGAGGAGTTACAAACGGAATGACAAACTTAGTATATCCAATATTTCATCTCGTCCAGTTTTTCAAGCCAGGGCCTTCCTTTTTCTCTTTTGTATTTATACATAATTTAATTTACAATAAAAGTTCTTAAAAATTCTTGTATTCCATCTCTGACCTATTCTATAAATTGTCCCGCATGGGACATGATAAAAATAAATAAAATTGAAAAAAAAGCTCCAGCTTTGACTTATTAATATTCAGGGTAATGAAGAAAGAAAAATTAGGAACAGGGATGAAATTTAAAGAACTAGACTTTATGAACTCTTATAGATTTCTGCATACAGAACATTTTCCATATTTAATGAAACCGCAGCGCTTTGTGGGGGTTTAATGAAAAGCATACATCTGTGAGCACACCTTTCGATAATGAAGTTGAATAAATAACTAAAGAAAACGTGCTAAGAGTAGTTACTACAAAAATTACTCCAAATTTGATAAGATAAATTTCTGATATACAGTGCAGGATTTACTTAGGACCCCACTTTCTTGGAGCTCCCAAAACACATTTTCCGAGTGAACAATTGTCATATATGTATATGTACTTAAATATACTGCACCATTATTTGCCCCAATGCCAACATCCCATAAAACAAAAAAAGCAAAGGAAATATTACCTGTTATGGATGCATTAGAGTCAAGTCTGGCACAGAGGGCCTCAGTATACAATAACGCTGCCAAAAAGCTTTCATTCTTAACAAAATTAGAAGCTACAGAAGAAGAGATTCGTGAAGGAGGTAGTGCTTTATGCCTTTGGTGGTATGGGGATACCGCGATGTTTTTTATACGACCTGTGTGGCAGGTCAGCCGGGTGCGTCAAGGGAGTATCCTTAACTGCAGTAGATAGTGCCTCCAGTGGAGACCGACGTGTGTCGTTGGCTATTTAAATTATTCTTAATAGCTGAATCTTCGGATTGAATCCTAAGCTTGACTGTAGAAGATTCCACCAACGCTTAAGGATTTTGGTAATTTGTGTACCAATGACAACGCTTGTGCGTGGAGCTCTAAAGTCCTCTGAATCTGAAATGAAGATGAGAGCGACCGGAGAAACAGAGGTGAAGTAAAGGCAATATGGATCGTCCCAATGACAGCCCGTAGAGTACATCCGTAGATGAATTTATGTTCCTTTCGGTCTGTATTGTTATGGTAGATAACGGCTCCAGGTTGTCCCTATAACAGCCTGAGTGCTACCCTTCTGCTGGGTAAGAGTTGCTCTCTATGGATGGTAGACAAGTGCAGGTTGGTTATGACGTGCATATACACAATAAGCAGCTCAATACATTGGTGTTATATCGACAGGCCGAGTCGTTGACTAAACTGTATCACATCCAGCACTAGAATTTCAGGATTTGATTCCTTTTCTCCTGATGGTCTGTGTTGTCTTCTGTGTTGTCTCAGGGCGTACCTTGGCTTAGACTTGTCAGCGGAACCTACAAATCAGAACGCTGAAAGAAATATAATTTATGCTAATACGAAAGGAGGCCATCAATCAAAGCCTTGACATCCAGTTGAAACTTCTTTATTTATTGATAACTGGTGTCCTTTATTGAGGGGAAGTTCCTCCGAACTTTATCTTTTAGTTTTCCTTTTTTATTTTAATTATAACTATAAGTCTTGACAACATTTCTGATGTAATCATACTAACTTCTGACGAAACAAACAAAACTTTTGTATTTTTGTTTTCTTAATTCTATTTCACAGCCTACTTACACATACAGTTTTCTAGTTCTCAAAGTGACCTTCGATGAGTTTCACGAAAAGTGAACAGATTTAATTCGGCTGCCCCAGGTCGTAAACGCCGCGCTGGCAAAGGCAAGAAAGAAAATTTTTAGTTTAATATAATTCCTTAATCCTTATAACATGTTTCAAGAGATTAGATAATAACACTTGTAAATTGAGCCTTTTAAAAGTTTGTTGTGAACAGAAATGATTTTAAGTTAAAGATATATTATTTCACTAGCTATATACTTCTTAATTGCATTTCAATTTAACCCTCTAGGTATTCGAAAATCATGTTTGGCACTGACATATAATATCTGGACTTACAAAGGACCCCATATCTCAAATAGCTTAGGGCCTTATCAAGTCTAAATTCGGCCCTGATAATATGACCACAAAGATCGAATTTCACTATTATTTTGTTTTTTCTTCATATTGTTTTCTTTTTTTTTTAATAAACTATACATGATAATAACTGTGTCTAGAATTTTAGTTTTTGTGGTTACCTTGTTGCATGCATCCGATTTAATTTACAAATGCATTCCACAGTGTTAAAATTAGCGCATAAAATTAATGCTGGTAGAGCAAAATGGATTGTAAACTCATGCATAATATTGAAAGCTATTTTCATGTCAGTATGTCCTTTATAACGATACCTACGATAATGTGAAAACGCGTTTATATAAGGTGCTGAAATTTTGCACACATCCTTTTTGGAATATTGTGTATTTAAGTTCGAAAATGTTACATTGCAGGTAAGTCGTTCCTAGAGCTGCCATACAAAAATTTCGTTTTTTCTCTATAGATTTAGATACTGCCAACGAACGCGTCCACGTAGAGAGCTGAACTTTTGTACATGGCGTTTTCATAAAAATAGTAAATATAAGTTCAGAAAAGTACTAAATCGAGCAACCCGCTCATGATGTTGCCACACAAAAATTGAGGTTTTTTACGTATACTTTAAAAACGATCAGTCCTAAACGTATGATCTACGGTATCGTAATAATAGGTCTTAGATCAATTCTAGCGTTTTTCCTGCTTAAATATGAGAATGTTGGTAACATATGAGCAGACTTATTATTTTCAACTCTTCGGTGTATTATCAAGCATTACCATGCAGCTGTAACTACTCTAGTCATATCCGGATACAATTTCACAAAATGTGCTCTATTTGCACTCTACGGTAACTGTACAAAATCTCAAGGTTCTCTCCTAATTCCCTCTATCATTACTAGTTTGAAATTCGACATTTAAGTAATTTACTTTTTCACACCAATTAGTGCAAAATTTTATATTTAATTATCATAAATTTTATGACTCCATCCAATGAATTCTGACAGAACAAGCAATATCTGTTACTGTAATATCAAGATTAACTACGGTCGCAAACCCGAGACTAGTCATGCATGCATCATCATTTCGTTACTTACGTCTCTATCGATTTCGCATAAATTTCTTTTATACAAAGCTGGTATTCCAGAAATTGGTCGAAATTTTACAATTTTAGAGTTGATACTTAGAATTGATATAAATTATGATTACAAGAGACTAGATATGCAACTGCTGCTGAACCGAATGGTTGATCTGGTGATGTGACATCAATTAAAAATAAATCCTCCGGTAATAAAATACCCAGTCTGTGTTCATTGAACTACCAAAAAGACCAAGTAGACTCTATTAAGTATCAGAAGGTTTGCGTTTACCATTACTTATATTCTTAATAAAAAAGATTAATAAACCTCTTGAGGACAAAAGTGGGTTAATAGGCTAAAAATGGAAGAGAAAATTTATCCACGTCTCAACAGTCAGCGCAGCCGACTGGCAAAAAAAAGTCCCGGTCGAATTCAAGTCTCAGGAAAATCGCGATTGTTTCTTTCATCTGTTTATAATTTAGAATGATAATAAGAGTAAATTTGTTCATTATCAGAACATATGCATATATTTGAGACACAATCAAGTATGCGTAAGGCTTCTGGCTTAGCGGCAAGGTCCATAGTGTTCCAAGAGCACTTTTATTTTGTATGAATGCATTGTCAGAATGTCTAGTAAAAAATTTACGAAATTACTAGTACTCAAGTTCGGAATAGGGAGCATCTTTCATATAGATTTGTTACAAAGCAAGATATACTTTGTGCATGCTCAATATTGTCTATATTCGCATTAAGCCTTAAACAAAATTACGATGGCCGTACGCAAACGACCAGAAAAGTTCGCTGCCAAAGATTTAAACGCACAGTGTCTTTTGCGTATACTCAAAATTACGACGGGCGACGAACTTCCCCCCCCCCCACACACCCACAAACACAAACAGAAACACACACACACACACACACACACACACACACACACACACACACACACACACACACACACACACACACACACACACACACACACACACACACACACACACACACACACACACACACACACACACACACACACACACACACACACACGCGCGCGCGCGCACATACACACATACACACACACACACACACACACACACACACACACACACACACACACACACACACACACACACACACACACACACACACACACACACACACACACACACACACACACACACACACACACACACACACACACACACACACACACACACACACACACACACACACACACACACACACACACACACACACACACACACACACACACACACACACACACACACACACACACACACACACACACACACACACACACACACACACACACACACACACACACACACACACACACACACACACACACACACACACACACACACACACACACACACACACACACACACACACACACACACACACACACACACACACACACACACAAATGATGGAAACGATCGCGGCAGATACGGTGTACTACAAGCCTTGCATCGTCGCCGGCGACTTCAACGCATGGGCTGAAGAATGGGCAGTCGACACACGAACGCAAGACGAGACGCACTACTGGAAACGTTCACCGGCCTGGACATTATTTTGGCAAATTCCGCAGACACGAGCACCTTCAGGGGAAGCAACGGAAGCTCCATAGTGGATCTCACCTTTACCAGCCCGGTCGGTATTGGCGAGAGGCATGATTTGGAATGTGAGCGAGGACTACACGCATAGTGATCACCAGGCTATTGTACTCGAAATCACGAAGCAGAGAGAAGCAGAGAGAAACGACAAACACCGGTAACCATGGCCGCAGTCAAAAAAAAGGATGGGTGGCTAAGTCCATGGACGTGGAGGTTCTAGTGGAGGCACTACGAGACTGGAAGCGCCAGAAGCTTGTACTGCTGCCCAAGGCCAGCAAGTCAACAGGTGACCTATCGACTTATCGCCCAATTTGCCTTCTAGACACTGGTGGAAGGGACCACTATCGACAAGGGAATTCGGTTTCGGAAGGCACGCGCGACGCTAGACGCGCTAAACCCTGTGGTGTCCACTGCTAAAGGGGCCATCGCAGGAACGAGATGGAAGGGCGGCAGTATCAAATACTGCGCCATAATCACACGTCAGAACGCATTCCACTCTGCTAACTGGGTCCTGATGATGAGAGCCTTATAGCAGTTGGGTGTACCGGAGTACCTCCTGAAAATAATCGGCGATTACCTCAGCAACTGGGGGCTCATTTACGATACCGATAACGGACCTAAAGAGTACCGGCTCACCAGCGGAGTGCCACAAGGCTCCGTGCTAGGAACAATTCTGCGGAATGTCATGCAAGACGCAGTTTTGAGGCTAGAGCTGCCCAACGAGGCAAGCTCAGTTCGATTAGCAGACGACCTCGGTCTATTGGTGGTGGCCAAGTACTTGGAAGAAATGCAGATGATCGCGAAGAACCAGAGCGTAGAAATTGTGCGAAAATGGATGGAGTCAGTCGGTCTGTCTCTGACAGAGCACAAGACGGAGGTCCAACTAGTCAGTAGACGTAGAGTAATGGACAAGCTGACAGTGACAATGGCAGATTTCGACGTCGAGTCAAAGGAGGAAATACGCTACTTAGGCGTCATTCTTGATAACAGGCTTAACTTCAAGGCCCACGTGAAGTATGCATGCGAAAAGGCATCTAAAATATACACTGCTCTGGTTAGGATGCTGGCCAACATCGGAGGACCTAGATGTAGCAGACAAATGCTCCTAGCGAGAGTCTTTACGTCATAGCATGGCACGCAGATCTGGGCAGACGCACTGCAGCTGCAAGTGTGCAGGAGAACGATGCAGTCGGTGCACCGACGGACCGCTCTGAGGGTGACCAGCGCATTTAGAACAGTGTCAGGGGATGCAGCGTGTGTCATAGCGGGCACATGCCAATTGATATAGCCGCGGATGAGGCAAAACTCATATACGTCATTCAGCAGAGTGGAACCTTCATGCAAGAAAGCAGACGAAGAATACGGGCTGAGTCGATGGAAGTCTGGCAAAGAAGATGGGACTCATCTCAGAAAGAACGATGGACTCACAGGTTGATCCCGAACATCGGAAATGGACGACAAGAAAGCACGGAGGGCTGAACTAACACCTGACGCAATTCCTGACTGGCCACGGCGGCTACAGAAGTTATCTGTACCGCTTTGAACACGACGATACACCGCTTTGTCCGACGTGCAGAGAAGATAAAGACGTAGAACACATGGTGTTCAAGTGCCCACGGTTCCAAGAGGTGCGAAATAATTTGACGATAGCAACAAACGCGACGGTAAGTACGGAAAGTATAATCGACGAAATGCTAAAGACGGAGGAGAATTGGAACACCGTGTGTTCCACAGTCAGACGTATCAAGGAGAAGTTGCGAGAGAACACACACACACGCACTGGACGCACGAGCGCACACACACACACGCGCGGTTTTAATAATTATTCTCATTCTAGGATTGTTGGAAATCGCGCCAATTCAAAAAAGCAAAAACATTGATGTTGAGGAAAAATTGTACTAAGCCATAAAATACTTTACAGCTTACAAGATGGTAAGAATTTCCACGGTATCATAAAAAGTATTGTCGGAAAGATTACATACAATCGGGGAGCTGCAGAATCTATTTTTTTATAATCGCTGCTCGCCGCCGAACGTAGCAATTGTGTTTGCAATTTTTCTGTATTAAAGCCTTTAATCCCGGCTTTTCGGTGACGTAGTACTGGATAGCTATAAAGTTGCGGGTATTACCAACGAGTAATTGTTATTCATTACAAAATTCAAAGTAAGCATGTATGTATCAGGTGAGCCCTAACCAACAAACAATGATTGTCACCAAAACTAAAATTTCACCGAAGTAAAAAAGGGATTTTCCGTTTTAATTGATATATACCTTAAAACATAACAAGAATCTCAGTTAAAGTTCTAGTAAAGTAAAACTGCAAGAGAGAAGTGGTCACTGTTCATTCAATTGCCAAAGCATATTCGTATAATTAATCAAAACGCTTTGAACAATTTACCAGGAAGTTCGGTGGAAGCTATCAGAGCTCCATTAGTTGAGTGGAGCCAATCAGAAATATAAACAGATCACACTGTGGACTCGATCCCGCCATATTCGAGCTTTTGAAGAAGAGAAAGTCCGCTGAAAAATAAAAATCCTAGTGGGGAACAATACTGTTCGACCGATTTACCTGCATGCACATCCAACCATCCAACAGAGCTTACGATTGTTGAATGCTTCGTACAATTGGCCCACACACCATACAACGAACGATTGCACGCCTACATGAATTGGTACAACAGTTGAACTGACAGTTGTATCCTGTGTGGGCCGCTTAACTTTAGAGCAGACATCTTTGCATAAAAATCAAGTAAAAATTTTTATGCGTAAGAGAGGATAGCTCTAGAAAAATGTTGTTAAGTTTGTCATGTGTCAAAAATTTCACAGCTACGTTTGCTGTCGGAAGCAAAAAATGAAACAATATTGCTAATAATTTGAAGATTATTTTGTTTAAGTAAAACAGGGCTCTCACTTTCTTTAATAGTTGTATTAAAATCGCAACTCATTAGATGATTACTTTTCACTCGATATCACAGTAGGCGGCTTAACCTCAAATTTAAGTAACACATCCTCATGTGTAAAAATGTGTAACTTTGTGCAAAGGGGAAACGTATCAGTTTAGGCGATTTTTAATGATCCCAAAAATTAACACACGGTTTGTGCGTAAATTTGCGTCATAGTTTTTACGTGGAGTAAAAACTTTCGAGTTACCAGGCACACCTATTATGGTGCTTAATAACCACTCATGCGTTGGTATTTTTTTTTAGCATAGCGATTCATGTCAATCTGTTCGCCTAATTTATTGTAATTTTTGTTTTTCTATTATGTGCTCGTTGTCTTAACCTAAGAAAGCATCTGGTTTATTTTCCGCACTGTATGGTAACCTCTAAGAAGGCTTTGTAAGCATGACATCTATCAAAATTTTAATTGTGTTAGCACTAAAATTATGAGACAATAAACCGAAAGTATTAAAGATACTGGCAGCCATCATTGTGTGACTCCATCTTTGTATAACTAGGATTGATATGAATACCGGCATATGGAAGAAAAGAATTGCGAAATATCAGCAAATGCTTATCACTTATTCTCACTGCTTTTAGCAAGCTAATTAACTTCAATCGTATCATACAATATTTTGTAGTATATTTATTAAAATAATAAAACGAATCATAAATAAAACATAATCTATAGCTATCTGGTAAAATATTTAGCTTTTCATGAAATTTTTGGTTTAAAAAATTACTTAAATTTTTCTATGCTTATTTTACTGGTGCGCCTTTTCTCCTGATGCCCTAAGCACGCGCTTAGTGTGCTTAATGGTTAGTCCGGCCTTGCTGACGTGGTTATAATATCTGACGATTCATATAAACTCCAGCGTATGATCAATAGCCTTCAGGTATACTGTCACTTAAGGAACCTGGTTGTCAACTTGGAATAATCCATAATTATAATTTTCCATCTACTCGGCATTACCTTAAAACCAAAGCTGTCATTCAACGCCCACTTAAAAACTGTCTACAGTCTGCAAAAACAGCTATTATTAATGTAACTTGGAAAAGTTTTCTGAGAATAGAAGAAATTAAGTATCCTGACATATTTTTTCATTCTGTTCAGTTCTGTCTCAAGGACAGTTCTTTGTTACGAAGCACATGTGTGTGCTTTTCAGCAATATGACACTATTGGAAAGCTACAACAATATTTCGTTAAAAGAATGCTTCGATTGACAACAACTACCCCATACGTAGGTATATGATAGATTTACAGTTTGGTCGCTCTAAAATATTAATTTATACATTGAAATGACATTTTGCCTATATGTATCTAGAAAACTCTGTTTTATCTTTCTATACTGACAACGCTAAAAGTTCAGTAAGACATGAGCTTTATGATACACTAGTGAAATATTGTAATGAGAACAGCTACCTTCGTGATGAATTCTCGATGAAAAAAACTAATTTGGTATAATGAGATATAAGGGAGGGCTTGCAAATTTAAACGCCAGTCTGCGTAGAAGCTCCGGAGGAACACTTTGTTCACTTTATAGCTTAGATAAAAATGAGAACTTGTTACATTTAATCGGCATTTTTCCTGTTCTTTGAGAATTCCTCATTAGAGTCTTTGGGAAAAACAAACTTAATGAATCTGGCATTATAGAAATTTTAAACAACTTTAGTGGTTTGTTTTTATACGCAACAACAGCTTGGAGATATCGTTCCTTTTTGGTGAATGAATTTAATAATGAAACAATTAATACTTTCTTTTTTAAATGATAGTTATGATGCTGTTACTAAAAAAAACTATACTACACGTTGCTTATCCCGACAAACGGTCTTGGTAGCCATTGTCACAATTTATTTATTTATTATTTATATAACTTCTTTATATTCCATTGTTTGCTTGTATTGTTAGTGTAGGTACATATATGTTGCACTTTATCTCCTTTTAATAGCTTTATTTCCTCTATGTACCAGATTGAATTGAATTAGAGTGAGAATATAGCAAATATGTTTGCTGGAATTTAGGAAATGAATAAAAATTTCTTACTTACTTACTTATTTAGTATATAATTAAGGGGGTTACTATCAAAAACAAAGCTCACTATTTCTGTTCTCAAAAACACAGTGTAAAGCTATATGATGATGTGGTCTTCGTGTACATTGTACTCCAAAGCATTTCGGTCATCTGCACAGCAGTAGGATTGCAAAAGCATGGTGAGATTTTAGATTTGCTGTCGGATTTTTCATAGATTCTTTTCTTTTTTAACTTATAAAATGTTCTGCGTGCGGAACATGTAAGGGGCGAACGAAATGTGTTCGAACTTTGCTGTTGGTCAAACACTTTTCCTTGTAATTTGCCTGGCTTCATTCATTGCTTGAGCAAATTTTATTTTATTGGAGCCGCTCATCAAATAAAACTCTTCTGTGAACTCGGAGTTGTAATGTTTCATATAATTTTGGCAATGTGTGATGTCAGTTTTACCATTTTATTAACTAGATAACCAAAGAACTACTTTAGATTTGACTTTACCAACAACTATTTTGTCCTTCAATAAAATAAAAAAATCGGCACTCAACATTTTGAGATATTCAAGGATAACCGAAATATCCATTATCCTTGAAAGCAAATTTTCAGAAAAATGACTTTAAATAATTTTTCTCAGAAAGCTGAAAGCTAACAAAATAAATAACGTTTATTTCATGGAGATACGATGACAAGGTTACATCTTCGAAACAAAATTTCCCACATTTTTAAAATTTCAAAAGACCGTATCTCGGTCATATGTGGATCGCAAATTTCATCAAAATAAAAATTTAAAAAAAAAATACACAAAAGTGGTTGATTTTCTGTGTAACGGCTTATAGGATTATATATGTCAAATACATAAATTTAGTAACATTCAGTTTTCTCTTCTTTATTCCATAATTATTGGACTGAATTTTACTAACACGTCCCATGATTAAATAATAGTTATACTCACAATTAGAAACAATTAGATTATAAATACAACTGCCAGAATAATTTTTCGCATCCCAAGCAAAAATAAGAAATTTCCAATGATAAAACTTAAAATATTCCGCAAAATTTTCATTTATACCTAATGCAGAAAATGGCGGCATACACTTTCCGAGCTTGCACACTACAGCCCACCGCAGAGCTTTCAAAACAAGTGAATGCTTTCCGAAAGCACATCATTCCATCTGACGGTGATAAAATGAATTAAAAACGCCAAATTGTATGCAAAATAAATAAAAACAAGAAATTTATGTCGTCACCATGGTTATCATTATTGACTTTATTTCCTTTATCATTGCACTAAACAAAACAAAAGGTTCAATCTTTGTTGCAAATCGAACTTACTTTCCAATAATATCAGAATTGTGATAGTTATTTGTCTCTGAAAATAGCAAATTTCAAACCAAAATATATTAGTAATCAAAACTTTTTTACTAGTTTTCTCTTCGTCACTTCCTCTTCCACTTCAAAATCTTCCATACTCAAGTACAAATTTATCTACTTGATGTACCATTATTACGTTATTATGTACCAAACTTTTCAAATTTCATGAATATGAGAATTTTCCAAAGCTAATAACATACAGATAAAACCCCGAAATCTTTATTTTTGACGCGTCATTACCTAAGTTTATGCTTTTTCGCAAACTATGTGTAATTTTGATCATAAAAATATGCACAGATTTGATGCAAAGTCGTATTAACTTTTCGTGTTTTTTTAAGATTTCAGTAATAACCCCCATAATAAATAAAGAAAACTATCCCTTGTTCCCTTTGTTTTACTTTATGACGGCAGCCGCAGATCCAGTCTTAAAATTACCCAATTAGGGAGTCGGTGACAGATGTGTTTTAATTCACGCTTGGTTTGCGGACAAGTTATGCTAATGCCAGTACCTTATATATTATCTAGTACTTCCCAAATGGGACCACAGATAAATCAGAAGCCCCGATAAATTAATAATAATAAAAACATAATTGGACCAAAAATAATTGTTAAATTTCTATTGCTGAAACCTCCAAGTATTGGTCCTAAAATGCCTCAACTTTGACAACCAACCGCAGGGAAACCTCAATTCCTCTCTAGATAATTTTAATCCAAATCAATAAAAATTCGCATGAAATTTTCTTTACTGGTTCTTTAATAGTCCAGTCAAATTATAAAACATTAATTGGCAAAAAGCTTAATTTTGCTAACATACTTAGTACGGCCTTCCATTGAACATACTAAAAGCCTCCCATTAAAAATCGGTTGCGCTCCAGCCGCCATCTTGGAAAAAAGGTTACCTTTTTCAGTTTTTTGCCTATATCTCGATAACGGATACGAAAAAATAGTTCAAATAAAAAATATAGTTTATTAAGTTGCCCATACTTTAACTGAAAGTGTTGTACAAATTATGTTTTGCAGCTACATGAGCTATAAAGATTATTCATAAATGACAAATCATTAAATTTATTGAAAATTATCCTAGTATTTCTTAGATATGTTAAAGTTCACCTATTCTTACCAAATAAAATCGTTGCATGCCACTCGTACTAGGTGTAGCATTATCTGAAGCCCAATCATCTGGTGGAAGTGGTTCATCGGGGTTGACATCGAGGTCGTCGTACTCAAGTTGGCTATAAGGAGCGTTGAAAGGTTCGGCATAAAACTCCCTTTCAATAGAACTCTCATCTTCAATGTCGAGATTTCTGTCAGATCAAACACGCGATATCTTGGCAAAGTCCACAAATCGCTGTGCATTTTAGTCCGACTTTCCGGCATCCACAAGATGACGTACATGCGTTTTTACAATTGCATGAAGGTAATGAGAGCACGGAATCTGGAGCAGGAACCTTCAGTGTCCGACCAGGGTGAAGGAACCCCAAAGTGTCGAGAAATTTTTCATTTCCACGCCATTTCTCGACTATCTGATAAGCACGAAATGAGTGTTGCTCTTGAAACAATGATAGATTTGGCTTACTCTTCTACGCGAATTTTCTGAAAGTGTGATAATGATGTCGATTTAAGGATCTCTCACTAGCAGGCAAATTATATACAGATATTAGTGTGACATAGAGTGACATTATCTTCATTTAAAATTCTGACGATATCTTGCAAATCATTTCGGTGTTCCAACAATTTCAAACATTTTCATTTACCATTTTGGCAAAGACATGATGTGCTGTTACACCCAGTGGAAGGCATGTGCAAACAACAAAATATAATCCTGAATCAGATAAACTTGATTTTTAAGGAAATAAAATTCTGCAATTTTTGTTTGTCTATTCCTAAAAATAGGTACGGGGAACAGAGAAAAAATTACAAATGTTGTATTGCCATCTATTTCTATTCTATATAGTCATTTGAAAAAGCCACTGACTGAAACTAGATTTTGTTTATTGTGTATAGAACTTATTATTTGAATATTAGCAGAATAAAGTAGATAAACCAAAAAGAGACAACTATAGAAAAGTGATCCCATGATAATGCAAGCAGTTTCATTAGTATGTATTAGAGGTCGGTTGTTATATATGTCAGTGGTTTGGAGTCTTACTTACGAAGCGGGCCATAAACCCGCCATATAATGGCTCTCCCTTCCCTCTTCCTTCTCTCTCTCTCTCTCTCTATCCCTCTCTATCTATATCTCTCTATCTCTCTCTCTCTCTATTTGTAAATAATATTCAAAAAATATATTTTACCGATTTTACAGTGTACAGAAACAAAAAATCGATGACAAAAATATAAATAATTTTGCTATTTAACATCGGATTACAGCTACAGTTTTGGACATACAAAAAAATGTTGATATGCTTTTTAATGGGCAATTTAATAACAAACCTTATTTTTTACCTGTACTATTTTTTCGTATCAGTCATAGTTGCCGAGATATAGTTAAAAAAACTGAAAAAGTGTACATTTTTCGTGGCGGTTCGAGAGGAACAGATTTTGGCGCAGACTACTAGTATGTTCAGTGGGAACCCGTAATAAACATGTATACCAAAATTCAGATCTTTACCAATTAATGTTTTCATTTGTCGAAAAGTAGTCTAATTTGACTGGAATATAAATCGTAACTTATCGGCAAAACATTTGTAACAAAACATAAACAAAACTTTTCCAGTAAATTTATTCACAATTAATTCGTGCTATATTTTAAGTCCACTGAACTGTGTCTAAACTTTACTTAAGTTCTGAACTGAGAACACTCAGAGAAAACTATTGTCAGATCAACTAAAACTGATATAAATTCCACAATTTGCGGCATTGATTTTCAGCCAAATCGAAATACTAATTTTCCATCTCAGTTATATTAAAAAAAACTAGTAATCATTACTATTGAGATTTATTTAGTTAACAATAATTAAAAATAATTATATTAACATTTTAATTGTACTTAACTCCATATATAAGATTTTGCGAGCGCTCCGTAACTCAGGCTTTTTAAGACTTTTATTGAAAATGACATCGAATTTGTTGGCGAGGTTGGTACTTGTCTCAATCAACTATAAGTGGTTTTAGTTTTCATCCTGAATAATTGCTATTCTAAACAGGAATTAAATTTAATAACTGTTTGTGAACTGAAATCGAAAAACCCTCTTACCGACGCATTTAACCCCCTCTTCTTATCTAGAGGAATTTTTGGCTTCTAAAAAACCCAGCTATCATCCTGTGAAAAATTAGTCATTTCGTCTGAAATACGCTTACAGTGCCGGAGTGCCGGATCTAGAAAATTGGGGTGGGGGAGAGGCTGGGGGACAAAGACGTAAGTGTCCGCCCCTCTAACAACAATCTTGATTTGGGACAAATTTTATTACATTTCCAGGGTATACTAGGCACCATATGTATAAGATCGATGATATCGATTATGTACTGCATATCCTGGAACTAGAACCAGAATTATTAAAAACAATGTGAATTTGAAACAATAATAATTGCTAAATAAAAAAAATTGAACTTCAAAATAAAATTAATTTCTATTATAGATCTTAATGGCATGTTTTAAAATAAAAGGAAAGTCAAAAATCGTATCATTACAAATGCAGTTAATTTTGTTAACACAAAGAATAAAAATTAAAAATTTTATTAAGTTCGAGATTAGTTTTTTATTTTAGCTGCTCTTCAATATGAATCTTCTACAACTTGAGACGGATTCAAAAAAACTCTGGGTATGATTTCTGACGTATTAGTGTTCAGCCGTATTCCAAGTCCTTAACCTCGGCTCAAATGCCTAAAGTTAGCTGGCATAAAACTATTTTTCTGGCAACTCTGTGCATATGCATACTGTCTAATATTCTGTCTACATTCGAGATAGAATAGGTGCAAGATATATAGAATATAACGTATTCCCATTACGAACCATGTTGCACCATTAGGCGACGTAATATAGTGTTTTTCATTTTCTTATAAAAATGTATATACATTAGTCACAGAATTGCGTCACAGGCTATCAGCTGCAATGTGTCAAAATTTTAATAGGAATATCTTCTCTTTTCTATACCTTGGGATCTGTGGATGATAGGGGACAAAGAGTTGCCAGCCATCTTAGTACATTTATACAATTTTTGAATTCATTTCATATAATGATGCAAAGGTACAATTTGAGAATTTAGCAAGAGACAGACTTAAATTTAAAAACAATAAATTGATTCACAATTCAAAGTATGATGTCAGGAAAGGAGCTTTTAGATTCCGGAAAGAAGACTGATGTGTGAAGTATGGTCTGAAAAATTTTTCCAATTCTTGTAATTAGATCTTTTAGTTATGAGTTCAAAAGTCCGCCGTATTGCTGCCCCCTTAAAACTATCACCCGGGGCAAGTTCCTCCTCGTGCCCTCCCCCCCCCCCCCCCCCCATAAATCGGGCCCTGCCAGGGTATAAATAAAATATATACATATCTACTTGTTCTATTATTAGTATTTATTAACTATTATTAGATACATACATTTTACATAAGTGTAATTAAAAAAAAAACAGGAAATTATAATACAAAAAACATTTCTGTAAAACAAACTGTAAAGAAAATTCAACAGACTTGGTATTAAGATGTGATCTTAGTAGGCTTATTTCACAACATTTTTAAATAATTTATTTCTATTGGCGAAGTGTCAACACAGTACTTTATATAAAGAATTTACGTGATTGACACCCACGTTAGGAATAGTGTTTTTGACACCTCCGTTGCTAATAGAAAGACAATATTTCTGGTTTGTGTATACCGGATCTTGAGCAAGTAATTATTTTTTCATTTTTCATATAATTTTTTCTTGAGGCAAACAAACACTTTTTAGAATGTGTAATTATAAAAGAAAGCAAGTCAGATTTGCTGCGCTTACAAATGATATAAATGATAGTAAAGAAGAGTAATTCGATGGTGCCGTAAGTGATAATGAAGTTGACTTCGAAGTAGAAAGTGATCATGAATCGGAAACAGAACAGGAAGGCGACTGTGATGCTGAAAATAATGTAGGTCATCATGAAAATTTTATCAGTAAAGATGGATAGCTTGGAGAAAAGCTTCATTGTACCAAAAATTACAAACTCTTCAAAAGATGTGAAAACACCATATAGAATCTAGAGAACTTTTGTCTCTTTTGTAGTCCAGGTTGTCGTATATACAAACATATTAAAAACAAATAAAAGACTGTAAAAAATACTTCAGGCAAAGCGTAAACTATTTCCGTCCATAATATTGCCATGACCCTCGATTTACCTGGTGGATTCGTTCTCCGAAATGTAAATTGAAATCGTGTAAATTGAAATCGTGTAATTAAATTCATGTTTTATATTGAAAAAGTATACATCTAAATTAAAACAATATTTTATATTTCTTTTTAATTATATTAATATATATTTTTTGATATTATAAGTATGTAGTTTTTCGTAAATTCAGGCGAACATACATACATACGTGGTGATCTTGGTCACCGTGGAAATAGATTTATGCTTCTTTACTAAGATAAGAAACACTCCGTGAATAAATCTGCCCATTATCGGCTCAACACGTTTGGAGCTGCAAGACAGAATAAAATATCTAGGTATCATATTTGATAGAAAATTAAACTGAAGGACAGAGCGAATAAAACTCTTCGAAACTTCATGATGTGCTGATCCATGGCGACTTAAACCACGGGTGATCCTTTGGATCTGCACCAGCATTATCAGACCCTTGCTAACCTACCGTTTTGTGGTACGGTGGAAGGCAATGAAGCTCGCCAGTCATCGCAAGATATTGGAGAAAATGCAAAGATTGTGTAAGTGGTGGTGCTCTCAAGTCAAAAAGCTCGATGACTCTTGCGGTCATCCTCAATATACACCCTGCGCATATACACGTCAAGAAGGTGGCGTCAATTTCTGCGCTGAGGCTGCATCTCAATCGAAGCTGGATTTATACTGATACAAGTGTTTCACATAAATCCATCTTTGAATTCATGCAGTCCATCTTACTTGTCATGGACACGGGCAATGGTCACTCCCTCGAGACTATACTGAAGAGCAACTTTAAATCGAAAATTCCAAATGGGGCAGAATGGCAATTATGTTCCGTGCTTCAACCATTGATAAACCCAAATAGGAAGAGAACAGCGGAGCAGGGTTTTTCTGCAAGGAGACTCGCATGGAAATTACCATACACCTTGAAAGCCATGTAACGGTTTTCCAGGTAGAAGTCAGGGCTAACCTCAGATACTAAAAACAAGGAGATTGCAATCTGCTCGGGCAGACGCGCAGCTATCAAGGCCTTGTCAAAACCTTATACAACCTCCAAACTCGTATTGAAATATAAAACCAGCCTGAATTCCCTTTCTCGGAATAACGGGGTACTAGTATTTTGGGTGCCAGGTAACAGCGGTATTGGCGGTAAAGAAAAGGCGGATGAACATTCTCGTCTTCATAAAACCTCGGAGCAAATCTCCTCCACAATTTGGATCGCACCAAACCACCTTTACCTCTACTATCTCGGCTTGGGCCGACTGTCAACACAGTCACCTTTGGTTGGATGACCCTTCATGTACAACCACAAAGGAGCTGCAGGATTTACCCAACCCAAATGAAACAAAAAAGCTACTGGGATAAACCAAGCCAACCCTGAAAACTCTAGTGTCAATTCTTACTGGACACTATCTTCTCAGGCGTCACCTGCATAGGATGGGGCTTGTTGAAGATCCATTATACGGGGGATGCGGAGAGAAATCTAAAATGGTGCCTCATTTTCTTTCACTGTCCGGCTCTCTCAGGAAAACGTTATAGATTCCTTGGCTCACACCTCCTGCATGAAGCCGGAAAGAAGGGTTGCGGGCCCGTTTCGAATTGTGTTAGCGCGTCTGATTGGGACTTAGTAGCAATTGCTCATAAGTCTGGAGGGTGAGCAATGGGCCTTGTTGTGGCCTACGTTCCAATGACCTTTTTCGGATCCCAACCTCACTTCAATCCAATCCATCCCTATGTAATACACCAATACATGCTCCATTAAACGCTGCTGGGGAAGATCGTTCATATTACTGCTATAGTCTGTCATCTGCCGTCGCAACTGTGTTCAGGCCTTAATTCCTATCCTATTTCTTGCTTCATTCTGGTCAGTTGCATTGTGGGTCTTGTTCTCTTTTTTTTTTAGAGCTCAGAGCTCAGGCATAATTATTTTCAAGCTATTTTATTCAATTGAAAGCATGAACGCACATGCAACCCCATAATATTTCATTTTAACGCATGCTATTCGAACTGAGCAGACGAGATAACTATGCACTACATTGTAGTTTTTTTAGTTTTTTGTATTCTGAATTTACGCGATTGTTCAAAAAAAAATTTTTTTTCAATTCGAGTACCTTGCCAATCGGAGGTTAGGTGTATTGTCGGTATGTTGCGCAAATTGACTCCCCATCCGCAATGCTTCACTGGCATTTGAATCCATTTGGAAACTCGGTGTGCATAAAACACACTAAACTGATCCCTTTCATAATATTTTTCTTATAGAGCTTGAAAGTTTACTTAAGTATATCACTATGTGTAAAGAAGAAAAAATAACTTCTTATAATATTATACTCGAGGCAGAGCATGCATTCATATTTCAGTGGCACACAAAGTACCTACATATTCATGTTACGACATAATCTGTTTTGCAAAAATAAATAATTTTTTAGACTGAAAGTTGTAAAACTGCTCTTGTACATGCTCAAAAGTTTTTTATATGGAATTGAATTTCAGCTTCCAGGCAAGGATCGTCCAAGTAGTATATGCAGCTTGGTCAGTTCTTGAGTTAGTATTGGTAACTCTGTATAGTTCTTAAATTTCTCTCTAGATTACCATGCTTTCACGTTCTGTTTGCTTTTTGATCTTTTGATTGTGTGTAATTGTTCCTTTATTATTTAAAAAGAAATGATTAATATAAATGAAGTAAGAAATAAGAGAATGAAATCAAATGTTGAGTCCTGGAAGCGGAATATAGTGCCCAAACAAAAAGCAGCAGGACTGGAACAAACAGATTGAAAAGGTAAAACTACTCCTGTAAGAACTCAAGGGCCACCACCATACACGTAAGAACTTATGCAATATTATTATCATTTTATTATCAACGAATGTATAATGGCTGACATATTTATTAATATTGTTTCCTTTCAGTTCCAGGAAAAAATTTTACGAGATCTTTTCAGCTGGTGAGAAGACAAATTTGAATTCAATCGTATGGACAATAAAATAGCTCAGGATATCTATCTGCAAGATAGAATAAAACCGGCTGTTATTAAAAGAAAAAAAAACCCAAATGCTGTCGTTCCAAAGTCCATCTCTTCTTATTACTCTATCCAAAAAAAGTTTGCAAAATTCCTGTGTGTCGATCAGCTTACTGCGGACTGTTTGGAGTAAACGGAGGTCGTGTTAAAAGATTATGCTCCTTAGCAGCCCAGGAAATAATACCTTGTGTTGGACGCGGAAAACGTTACATTCGGCCAAACAGATATAATCCAGATATGCTATGGAGTATTGATGGGCAAATTAAACCCTTCCAACCTCGTAAAACCCTGTTCTGTCGCGGAACAATCTTTAAACTAAAATAAAAACTAAAAACAAAATACTAAACTAAAGACAATATATTTAAAAATCCCTCGATATTACCGGCAACATAATCTAAAATAAAACAAAAACAAGCATTAATCAAAATATAAACAAATGGAAAAGTCTCAAATCATTTCATGATCTGAGACTTTAACCAGAGACCAAAATTAACTCCGAAAAGGAAGTCCAATCCTAGTGCAGCGCCAGGTTCATCTACTTCTTTGTCTAAAAATAAAAACAAAACAAATGATTAATAAACAAATAAAAATTCAAAACATAAATCACCACACTTACCTATAGATGGCATCTGCCACCAAGTCTTTTGACATATCCAATATGGCAGATCACAGCACAAAAAAATCATTCTCATTAACATACACGATGACGTAGATTCATGCCTTAATGTGTATTACACAGAGCTTCATTGTTAAAGCCACCGGCAGACACAATTCCCATTGTGTTTCTGCCTATAAATAGCGAGCTATTGGAAGTAGCAAATCACTCTCGTTTTGACTGAGCCACAAAGCAGATCGGCAGTTCTGAGGCCATATTAAGCTTTGCATAACCAAATCTAACGGAAGTACTGCATCTCATATTATTAACTCATTTACAAAATTTAATAAGATATAAATATTCTTTCAGCATCCCATTGGGAGTTTTGACCCCAACCCTTTCCTACATGAGCAGTTCTATGACGTTAACTTTCTCGACTCTACCCTACCCTACCCTACCTCCTTGAATTTATTTTAATAATCATCTTTTCTAAATTAAAGATTGAACAATTAAAACGCCATTGCCATTGCCGGTATTATAAAAATTGAAATACATAGAGGTAAGAAGTGAATTTTAAATAGAATTAAACTAATTTTACGTACTTGAATTGCCTAGTTTTTAAGGAATTATATTGTGATACATAAATTAGTGATTTTTGACATTTTGAAACCACCTGTCTTGTCATTTATTATAGCGTCACCTGCCCCTTTTTGTGCTAATCCCACAGTGGGACTTAACAAACGCATTATCGATCTGATCTGAAGTAAAGCATTACCTGTGTTCAGAACTATACGTGGCGAAGATGCACTGGATGTATCTTGAAAAATATTACCCATGCCGTTATGAATATGCTAAGAAGGGGGTCGGCCAGAAAGTAGTATTCTTTACTTTTACCTTTGTTTTTACTTTTAATATCAATTTGTACTTTTTATTTACATTATTTTAATAAAACGTTGAAGTTATGTTGATATCTTGGTTAAAAGTTGAAAAAAATTCTCGTCAAGTCAAAAAGTGACCAACTTCACAAAATTCAAAAAAATATTTTGGGGGTGAAGACAAATTTTCAGACGTCAAAATTATATAATAGAATTTTTTGTTATTTCTACAACAAAAATTTTAATAACTGTATCAATGCACTTGGTCACTTTTTGACTTGACCGAGTAAATCGTTGAAACTACTTTTTAATTGTATTTTTCTTGCGTCGTGGTACATTTGAGATCCTTTCACAATTAACCTGTATACATCTTACTACTGGCTAATAAACTCAGAGTTTTTCGTAGAGACTTAGCAAAATAATTTAGTTTTGTACATTTAACAATTCCAATTAGTAATTTTTACAATTACTTTTCTCTGAGTGAAGTAAAAACAAGAGACTCATCAACTACAACTATAGTAGAGATATACATATTTTTTTGTTTACATATTTCTCAAAAAATGAAATAAATCATCAATAATAAAACTATTGCATTCACTACTTCCATTACAATTCCATATCTCAACCATTACTTTCTCGGAAATAGGGTAAGTCTATCCACTTGATGTGTAGCAAGTTAAAATCCGCGAAAGTTGAAAACCCATATTTTGTAGTCAATATCAAAGGAGAATACAATGAGTTTTATATTGCACATCCTGAAATAGTATATATGTATGTTGAGTGGCTCATATATCTAGGATCTACGGATATGTAACTAGGGCAGACGTTTAATGTTTTGTTTCTTCTTGACGATATGGTAATAAAATTTTATCACCGACTTGCTCATCATAACCACAATCTTTGGTAAACATAATTGACATAGACACGGGGTTGCGTGCACTTCAATAATTAGTAGCTCATCTGCTCGAGTATTTCCAGGAAAATCTGGGCAAGGGCCCTTTCGATAATGTTGTACCCATTTGGATCACAGATTTCAGAATCATAGATATATAAAAGAAAACAGGTTTGTGTAAGAACTACTACATTCCTACATCGAGCTCATACCCTTCGTTGAGGAAAACCTATTTAAAAGCTTAGAAACCTATTTCTCCCCTTTTTAACAATTTCCTGTACTGTTGGAATAAGGAAGGTAGGTAAGCGTAGAAGGCTTTCTCTTAATTGAATTGAAAAGGTCCATACCAGTGCAGATGGGAGCATGAATTTTCACAAATTGGTAACGAAATGGCAGCGAAGTGGTATCAAAAAGAATTTTACGAGGGATCCAATAAATATCGACAGCAACAAAGGCCTATAATTTACGATTTCCGATGTTTTCTGTACAAGATCCCTCTACACAATATGCGATGTCGTTACATTTTACAGCTGAGCTTTATTCGCACTTCTCGAAAAACAAGGCAATAATGGAGTCTTGTGGCTTTATTACCCCTAGACCTTTTATTAATTGTGGAATAAGAGTCTATAAAATTTTTACTTTATGTCATAAAAGACTGAAGCACCCTTTTCCATTTGTGGAAGCTGCATATTTGACTGTGAGCGCTCCCCCAGTTGCTTTAGGAAATTGGATTCTTCGGGATTATAGAGGATTACTCTACAGGTAAATGGATTCGCAGGTATTTTTACTGACGAAAAGCATACCGACTATAGATATTAGGGAGAATTGCTTTGCTTTACGTGTACGTGAAAAGTTTTTTTTTTCATTTTTATGACTTACAAAAGTTGGGAATATTTCCTAAACCTTAGGGAAAATGTGGGCTTTTAGTTTATGAGATAAATATATTTTCATAAATGCAAATAAGAACTTTCTAATTTCAGGAGTTCTTTTAATGGGTTAGAGTTAGATTAAAGGAATTACCGTAGAATTTGACTTGCTGAAAAGGTGAAAATAAAAATCTCATATAGAATTTAAACATATATATACCTACCTAAGGAAAAACTTGAATAATCCACTTTAGATATACAAATATTGGGTTTTAAGTTTAAACCATCTGATCTTAACTATACATACTTCGATGCTGTATTTACAGTGCCTATAAATATTTTTTTTTTCACAGGCTATAGAAAATTTCCTTTCAAGTAATTCTCGGAGAGTAGTGATGGGATTTTTAATTGCTTCTGCTCTTTGGAGAAGATTATGTACTAAATGAAAAAAAAAATGGCTTTAAAATTTTGAACGAGTATCACTTTGCGCTAGCAAAAATTAAAATCTTATTTGCAGGGAATTTCAAAATCATAATAAAATGGACTAAGCACAAGTTAGATGGAACTATTAAGTTAGTAATTTGGCGTGATCTTGCAATCTGGAGTATACAATACAAGTAGCTGGATTTCCGAGACTTATGAATCGTATTCGTAATAGATCATAAGGTTGCAACAAAACATGGAGTTGACATAGGATATAACAGCATGGTCATATTGAAGTAGGCCAAAAACATACCGTATGGTAGCGTTCAAGGCAAAAAAGACTCATAGTGAAGACCAGAAAATATATTACACCCATAAGTAAAAAGAAGGATGAGATAGGACGATTTTCGTTTTAAGCATGGGTTTGCGCTAGAGTGGGATTACTAGTCGACCAGAGTCAACGAAGCCCATCATATACTTTTCTAATTAGGGCATTAATATTCGACCCAGGGAACTATTCTATTGAAAATAATATCCAAGTTAAAAGCAGAATCGAAACTAGAATTTTTGCTCCATTGATTACGATAGGTGACAAATAAGAGTTATCTAAAATTGTTTTGTTGTTTGGTTCAAGTATAGCAAAGTGTCAATGGTCCATAAATATATAGACTGAAGATCATCATTTATGAAATAAATACCATCTTCAGCGGTGGTATTTAGATGTAACAATTGAGCATTATCGGCATGAAGGTGAAGATTGCGGTTTAACTTAGGTAATGAAATATGTCATTAATGAAAAGAGAATAGAACAAAGGCACCAACGCAGATCACTGCGGTGCTTTTAATAAAGATACCAGTTGAAAATTGTAGTATCCATTTTTAGAATACACAGATTAGAAACGATTCTCCAACCCAAGTAATCGGCGATAAATTTTTTTCAAATTTTTTTTCTATTTTTTATTTTTTATTGTTCATTAAGCAGTGAAGAAACGTGTGATCTATCTATATCAATTTTCTCGTTTTTTTTTCAGTTCTAAATTCTATATAGACCTGAGCGTTTCTAAAATACTTCATAATGCGCGTTATAGATTCGATGACTTTCTGCATTTTGCAGACATCTATTAGTACTCATATTGTTGTTCGAAAGCCACATGTATCCATGAATAGCCCTTGATTTCACACCGAAACTGCACACTCTTCTATTTTCAAGAATTCCACCCTTCGAGTTGATGGTGTACGGACTGAATCAACTCTCTTATTTTTGAGAAAATTTTGCATCGATTTAGCTCATTTCATATATGTAATTATAATGTGTGTCTAATGATTCGCAGGCCTTTTTTAATGACCCCAAATACAACTAGGCACAGATTAATCATACAGATGTACAATCAAGGTAAATAATACACGCTAGGATGTCACGCAAGTAGTGTGATAGCCGAAGGCTATGGATAGGTCATACATAGACGAGCAATAAATTGTAGGAGTAGAGGGAGAGGAAACCTTACGGTTTCCGAGATAATGGGACTTAAAGATATTTGGGTATGTTTTATGTATCACCCTGTAACTTCTGAACTTTGATAATGATTTAAACTTTGGTAGATAGATATTCCTTGGACCTTTCAAAGGATTATAAATTCTTTCCCTGCTCTCCTCAGTTTTGAAGTTATGGCTAAACAAAGTTAAAACTTCAGAATTTTTACTCGTTTGTTTTTTATTTAACTACTATTTTTATCAAAAAACACGTTATCAATATCAATTTTGCTTATTGGATTTCAAAAGCCCAAAATCTTAGCTTTAAAATGACCTATCACACTCTGTAACGACAACCCTTTGTGCGTTTCTTGAACTTTTTCGTAAGCATATTCAGCGAAAATGGCTGAAAAGGTCATTTCCCAAAGATAATTGCCTACTGTCTGTCAGTTATTAAACTTTTAGAGCTATGGATGACGTGTTTATTTGATTACTTATAAAAATAGTAGTTAAATAAAAAAAAAACTAGTGAAAATTCCGAAATTTTAAATTTGTTGAGCAATGACTTCAAAACGGAGGGGAGGAAGTAAAAGTTAATAGATAATTGGAAAGGTTCAGCGATATCTATCCACCGAAGTTTAAATCATTATCATAGGGTGTAACAATGAAAAGTTACATGCTGATACATAAAACACACCCAAATATCTTTAAGTTTTCAGAATGTAAAAGCTTACGTTTCAAAAAGTATACGTACTTTTGCTCATGGTCGTAATCAGAGGTGCTCGACCGGTGTCGCGTGTTAATTGCTAAACTATTTAAGAAAATAACTTAAAATTCGTGGTCCTCGTTTTCTATATAACCGAAAACGAAAATGCCAAGAAAACAAATAATCTAGAATTCAAATTGAATGCATATTTCAAAGCCTTGTAAATGTAATTTTCTGCTTGCAAAAAAAAAAACTGTTTTTTTTTCTTTAATTGTTAAAAAAATAGCATTAACTAACTGTTCGGTCCAGGAACATAAAAGTAAACTAACAAAATTTTATTAAAAATAATTTCCCCACCAATAGTAGAATACTACTCAAGTTGCACAAATTCTTCATCGTAAAAATAGAAAACAAACACAATGTAATATAATTTTTATATACAATTACCAAATACTTATCTGACACCCTGATAGCACAAAAGTACTGAAAATATACTTCGGGAGGCCTGAACCGAAGCCTTCCAGCTCCAGTGAAACAGCGACTGGGACACATATGTCCCAGCAAAAATTTAAAAACGGTTGAATTTAAAAGTTTAGTTTTGTGGGCGTCTCTTCAAAGTTATTCATGTTTAGTTTTGCTTTTTAAACTGTGAAGAGCAGTCGTAGTTTGTAATAAATTCTTGTTTTTCCGTAATTAATGGGAGTATTCTATGTAAGGTAAGTTCTATATTTATATATATTTGTCCCAATAGTCTTTTAATTTTATGTTTTTATATATAGAAGAAAACATATTGAAAAATATTTCTTGAACTTATCAGGCTGCTCGGTCAGAAATTATCTTTTCGTGCGCAGTGACAGCGAATTGACTTTTACTTTACTTTTGTTATCTTAACGTTATTTTCACTATCATTATCACCATGAAGTGATTAATTTAAGTTGATATCACGTTACAAGGATGTGATTTTCATTTTAAAAATGCACTCTATATATAAAAAAATTTTACCGAAAATACGTGTAATGTAAAGTGATATTAATACGCAAGTGATATTTTTGCGGAAATGTATAACACTAATTCACTATAACGTCAAATTAACATGACTTTAGTTTTAGTCTTCTGTAATGTAGGTATACATATATTATATGCATTACGAAAGTCTAATTCAATATTGTGCAATATTTACCCAAATGAATTTTAAACGTTTTAAATTTTACTGATAATATAGAATGTTTTAATCGATAAATAACAAGGCCCCTCAAAAATAAGTTATTATTAGTAAAATTTTTGGGAAATTCTTAAATTTGAATCTTTTATCTCGACTTTTTTTCAGCGAAAGTAATTTTAGGATTAACTTAAAAGTACCTCAAAAAACTTTTTCTTGGCTAACATTATGAAATAAAGGAAATATATGGCCGATTTTTAAGGAATTTCACTATGAAGTGCTCCACACCTCATTTTAGTGATAATAACGGACTGATGAATGTATTTTTCGAAGCCATAATGCCTTTTAGAGTTGTCGGTAGAAAAGTATTAATGTGTAGTGTCGAGAGTTTGATGCATATTTCGTTTTGCATTTGTACTGTCAATCAGACTTTTCGATAGAAAGTACCTAGTTAAATGACGAAAACGTTTTTTTATATGTTTTACCTCATTTTATTTAATCTAAATAATAGAGCAACAATATGCTTTCCACACGCCAGTAACCAGTCAATTTAAATGACATAATCTACAGCAGTATTTTTTTTCACAACTGTAGTTAAAGGCACTCCTTAGTGGCATAGATCTCTATGTAACTCTGACCTGCACGTCGTTATGATGTTCTTAATACAACTTTAGACATTGCCGGCTTAAAGTGCCCCGGCGATGATAGCGAGAACGTCCTAGTCACTAAAAAAAGCGCTACCTATATGCCAATTACTGTAAAATTTTCTCACTTCATAAGGATTTTCGATTGTGAAAATTAATTTTTTATCACTATGTAATTTTCACTATAAAGTGAACTACCTCGACGTGAAATTTGAGAGTTATAAAAATGCGCTGATCTCTAATAAATATCACCATGAAGAATAGATTTGGTTTGGCCATTAGCACTAATTTTTATGAGGAATAAGCACGTGTTTATCATCAGTATTATTCACTTTATAGAAATTTGTTCTTATGATTGAATATAACGATTGATTGTCACTTTGTGACATGGAATTTTAACCATTAGGTGAAAATTTGAGTGGTTATCACGAAACTTGCACTGAGTTTTAGTGATAAAACTGATTTTCCACTACTCCAAAGAAGTTTAAATGGTTGTTGGGTTATGATGTATTTGATTTTTTATATAAATGTAAAATATTTTTTTTTCTACCTACCTTGAATGATCCTTTACGTTATTTATTTTTGATACAAATAAATGAATTTGTTTTGTTTTTTATTCTGATATTTGATTGTTTTTTTTTCTACATTTTATTTGAATATGCTGGTGGGACATATATGACATATGACCCGTAATAAAGACGAATGGGACATATGCGTCCATCCCCCTCCAGCCCACCCCCTGTTAGTTTTTTTAATAACATATACATAAAATCGTTTAAACCGTAATATGGAGAGCCGCTGCGAAAGAGTTTTAAACCCATGAAGAGAAGCCACTGACTTATAACAATGGACTGATCGATTTGCTATTCATGTGGCACACATTTTATGTTTCTGTATATCAGAGGTTGAGCACCCTTTAAAACGTTTACTACATTAAAAATTCATGTAAAACTCAACCAATCAGCTGAAATTTTACACCCGAAAATCGAATTGAATTAAGAAAGTTTATTTCGTTGTATCCAACTGATATTTTAATCGCTTATAAGGAATTAAACTCATTCGGACTTTAATTTTCAAAAGGTAAATTCATTGTTATAAGTCAGTGAGAGAAACACATCATTCAGGTATATTTCAGTAATTTTAAACAATGAAAAAAAAACCATTCAGGAATATTGCATAGTTTTGGACTAATGAAGAGAAGCCTACCATTCAGGCATAATTCCGGAGATAGATTTTTTTCCAAATAAAAACATTTCTTTTCTTTTATTATATTTAATACTTTTAACAAAATAAACTTAAACGCTTCATCTCATGCTAGAAACCCAAGATTCCCACTACTGTTCTTATCTATGAATTGCTTGCTATTTATTTAAGATTACCTTAGCCACATTCTCCCACGGTTTAATTGCATCTTCACTTTTTGCAGCACTAGCACAAAATTTATGCAATAATTTTAAATGTCGGCCGCATTAAGAAATGTGCCAACTTACATACCATGCAATGTACTTCAAAACTACTTAATAAGCCCTGAAGAGATGTAAGCCAATTAGAATGAGACAAATCTACCAATATACTTTTGTCTTTCAATGAATACTGAACAAAACCACTCCTCTCAGTACTGAATTAGCCCTGAAAAGATGATAAAATAATGAGGGTGAGGAACATATCTGGAGTTGCGATTTGTTTCATTTTAAGCGCGGAACTTTCCATAGTGACAGCGTTGATAGACGTACGATAATTCTCGTACATGTATGGGAATTTCTACTTAGGTATGATGTACGAGGTAAAATGTATTCTCGTGCGAGAATTGCGGCATCAAATATTTTCGAACCAGAATTTTCCCATTGTGGCAATACTACAAACTAAAAGCAGTAGTAAAAGTTAACACTTTTAGAAAGGAAACATATTGAGCTGCAATTTTTTATAACCTCACTTTTTTGTGGGAGCGATAGTTTTAGGCTCAAGACCTGATCTCATCGTTTACTTCAGGGAAAAGTGCCGCGAGGAATTAAGGCGCGATTCCTTTTTGAGGACGATTTACTGGTGGCATTGCGACACTGAAACGATACTCCACCATTCATGTTATCATGCCATATATGTACTGTGTAATAAAGCTGTCAAATACTAAGAAACTGCGGCAACTTAATGACGTGTGGCGACTTCATTCCTTGGACCAAAGAAAAGGAAGTTGACATATTTTAGCACAAGTTTTCCTGAATCCGCTATCAACAAAGACCATAACAGGAGCCCTCATTTCAGCTCAATGTGTTAAAAATAGTACTAAAAATAGGATCTCGATTTGCTAATATCCGGATATCCAGATATGCAAAGTATCATTCCTGAAATTCGAATCCGATCAACTATCCCGATCTGGACCGAAGTATCCGGATCCAGACTAAGCAAGTATATTTCTCTTTGTCACACACATGCTTAATTTCTTTAAATGCTACATGCAATTCTTTCTTTCAAAATTTGGATTCATTTTTTTTTTGTTTAATGACGCTGATGGGTGATCCCTTTCTATTGAACACCTGTTCAAATGAATTCGCCGGGTCTCTGTCATAAATGGGACAGCTCGGTGCACAATGAGGAAGATGGGTTGGGGCCTTAAGATTTTTGAATAAATCGCAAATTGATTAATGGAATATTTATTTAAACACCTAAGGCAACAAAATAACGTTTTTATACTCTAGATGAAATCTATAGGGTATACTACGTTTGTCATTCCGTTTGTAACACCTCGAAATAATGATGGTAGAGCAAAATGGATTGGATACCCACGCATAATATTAAAAGTTATTTTGATTTTTGCATGTGCGTCCGTCCGTCCGTCTATGCGCACGATAACTCGAGAATGCGTATATTTAGAGAGCTGAAATTTTGTACACGGACTTAAAAAAAAAAGTAAAATTAAGTTCGAAAATGAGGCAAATCGGACAACTCCTTCGTGGGGTTGCCATACAAAATTTCGTTTTCCGCTATATATTTGGACACTGCCTGAGAAAGCGTTGACGTAGAGAGCTGAAATTTGGTACATGGTGTTTTCATTGTACTAGCAAAAAAAATTTCAAAATCGGGCAACTCCTTCTTGGTGTTGCTATATAAACATTTAGGTTTTTTACGTATACTTTGAAACTATCAGTCCAAGACATTTTTATTGCACTAAAAACTTCTGCAGAATACGAAATCCTATAAAATTGGTTATAATAATTTTTTCTGTCCGACAAACCGTTCTAAAAATATATGCGAAAAACTAAACTTGCACAGAAGGGTGACAATACGAAATTTCATAAGGGCATTCATCTAGGGTATCATAAGAATTGGTCCTAGACCAATTCTAGCTTTTTTATTTGTCTAATTTTTAAATTTGTCCCGCAATTTTTATTGAAAATGATTTAAAAATGACAATTCAATGATTTTTTTAAATTTAATAAATTTTTAACGTAAGCTTTTTGGAGTTGATAAGCAGAAAATAAAGTTTTCCGATTTCAAAAAGCTTATAATAAAAATTTTAGGTCAAATTTGTGGCAGCCTCGCTCCGGAAACCAGAGAAAGTAAAAAAAAATCATTGAATTTTCATATTCAAATCATTTTCAATAAAAAATTGGAGGACAAATTTTAAAATTAGAAAACGTTATCTTGTTGCCTTAGGTATTTACATAAATATTCCGTTAATCAATTTGCGATTTATTCAAAAATCTTAACGCCCCGCCCCATCTTGTGAACTGTGCACAGAGTTGTCCCATTTATGACAGACACCCAGCCTTAAGTATACGCTCGTCAGTCCCAGCGTCCCAATACTGAGGTCTGAATTAGATTGCAACGGCAGCAGCAACAACAGTAACAGCAAATTGTTTGTATTGGTCGAGAGCGATCAGCTGATTGAGGAAAACCAGTACAAACGTGGTGCCAAGTCATCTCAAATTCTAAATTTGCTGTCGGCTGTATTCATAGGCAGCGTGAATATTTCTATCATACGCATATAGAAATGTCATAATCTTCTGCATGATGCCGACACGACATTTACGACGAAAAATTAAATGTTGACCTGTATCGCAATACATGTTCAAAAGAAAAAAAATGGAAGGAAATTGGAGAAAAATTCAGTGGTAGGTGATATTTTGTAATCCACAGAAACTCAGCGTTAATCATTGTTTATGACACTTTTACAACTTTTTTTTTGTATCTTTCCTATTTCGTTAAAAAACTTCAACAAATTATTTTACCACCTACATATCTAGATATATCGATGAACATAAGAATGTCGGTGTCGTTGGGTTAATTCGTCGGCATTTAGGACGACAGTGTCATCGTAATTGTCGTATCGACATAATTGTATTTCGGCCTTCAAGCTTGAAAGTGGAAGACAACAAACAGCTGTCTCTAATCACCAAACGACTACGCTCGTTTTATAAAACAAAATGAATGTAGCTCCGCTTTTCGAAGCATATATAAGGCCCATTGCTCCAAGCTTTTGCCACGTCCTGCACCTTTTTGCTTCTTACTTTGTTACGCGTTGCACCTTTTGCTTCAAACATTGCTACGTGCTGCACTTTTTTGCTTCATATATTACTACATGCTGCATTGTTTCACGACATCATTTTGCTGCATCTGCATAAAATCAAGTTATTGCCTGAATTTTTACATTAGTTGAATTATTACAGTTATCATTTCTTATTTCTTTTCTTCATTCCTTTGAATTATTGCATTGTTATACTTGACTTAATTATTTTATTATTTTTGCTTTATTTTTTTGTTTATTTTTCAAAATTTCAGTTATTAACTTCTTTTTTTTTTATAATTCTGACTAAGTAAATAAAAAGCTTGCGAATAACCAAAATTGTGTTGATTCTGTCATAGAATATCCTAAATTTCAGTATATCCTCAAAAACCGGCAGCTGCCCCCTTTTTCCATTTTTATACACTAACTGTATATAGGTATATATATATAGTTTTTGTTTATGAAAGCTGTAAAATAACAAAGAGAAAAACATATCCATTACAGTTTCCAAGGAATTTCCTTGGCAATCCAAAAAAAGGACGGTTTTAAATCTTCAGCTTCCCCTTCGTTTCCTCTTCCTATTACATCGATGATTCCAACCTGTCCTAACGGCATGATTTTTCCTGTTGAACTGTTGACTTCGGCATTCATAAAAATGTTTCACAAGTAAGTATTGATGTGAAAGAGGAGTATTTTTGTCTAATCCCAGCCTGCTACCTTATGATTGTTGGATCGATTGCTGCCTTAATTCTTCACTGGAGCCGATTATCCGATTACTTGGCTATCTAGTTGTTAGAGTGAATCAGATGTTTTGATGTATATGGATTGAGAAATATGTGGCCACCAAGCAGGGATACACGCCGTAGTGCTCATAACATGTTCGATTTGCTGAAGACGATATTTAAAGACCGTTTAATTTCTTGAATCGACTTTATCGACTGGGCTCCACGATCTCGCGATTTAAGTCCTCTAGATTCTTTTTTTTTGGGGCCCTCTGAAGTCTTAAGCTTACGCGAATAAGCAGTAAGCGATCTAAGGCTAAAAAGACAGCATTCATGCTGCTATCGCTGAAATTAAGCCAAATTTATGTAAGGAGTTGTGCAAAATTCAGTACAACGTGCCAAGATCTGTCCCAAAATGCATATTGGTCATGTTTAAGTGACATTATTTTTCGTACTTAATTTGAAAAGTTTAAATAAATTTATCCAAACGAAATTTTGCCTAAAATTATCTTATTTTAGAATTTATTGAAAAAAAAGCTTCCGATAACTAATTTTGGGACGCCCTGCATTAGAAAATCTAAGACCAAGATTAACTAGAAAAAAACAAATTGTTTACCTGAGATACCACGCCATAGCTACAATTTACAAATTCTGAAGAAAAATTCAGTGCAGAAAATTGGACGGTTTTTTTTTAATGTAACTGAAATTTATGCCTACTTTAGCGCCTGCAACCTGCCGAACGTATAATTGTATGTTAATGATATTTTGTATGGAATATGGAATCATAATATTGACAAAATATTCTACTGTTTTGAGCCTTCTGGCTTAGGTCACATAATTGAATGCTCTCATCTCATGTGAAATGTTTAACTTACCTCCAATTACATAAAATTATTCAACAGTTCAGAATTAAAAGCTTTATTTTCATGCACGTACATAGCCTTCTAAACAGTATATTTGAATGATATAGTTTCATTCTTCGGTTAGTAGGTTTATAATGGTTTTATTGAAAAACTCAAAAATATTTTGAAGTCTTACAATATTTTATGAAAGTATCCAATCTTGAATCTGTTCATTATATAAGCAAAAAAAAAACAACAAGTGACAAGCCCTAATTCATTTCAACCTCATCCTGATAGAAAAAGAAATCTCATATTATACGAAAATCTGTCATAATGGGCCGTTTAGAAGGCATCTGTCAGTGTATTCTCATTTTTGTCTTGAATATAAAGAATAAAAATAATAAAGCGTCGCAATATATCTTACTTTCTGCCATTCCCCAAATAAATCACATTCCTCCTGGGAAATGAATTTATCCTTGCAGACGACTCTCGTATCACTGTTCTGTGTTGTTGCGACAACGACACAAGGACGAGGACGACAAAAATAACAACAACAACCCATTAAGGATATTCATTGCTCTCAATCGTCGTTACATTTGGACTAAAGGATTGACGAATGAATAGATCTTTTAAATATCTTTAATCTGCTGGATTTATGCTGCAGCGTGCAACTCTTAATATTTCAAGACTCTTTCCTTCGTAATTGCTTCTCATTTTGTTTTGTCCAGGTCAAACCCAGTTTTCAATAACTGCTTCAAACTTTTTATAGTATAGTATATGTTAGCTTTCCTATGCATGTATTTATATATACCTACAGTATATCATTGCAAAATATAAAAAAACCTAGTTTTTTTTCCATCATACTTAAAAAGTATACATATCCGTCACAAATCAAAGCGAACGACTGACGTACTGATGTACAAGCAGTACTCCTATAAAGTTTTTCCCAAAAGGAAAATGAATTTTGTGAAATCTTTACATTCTCAATGGCCAACAGTAGTAGAAAAACCGATAGAAAGTAACGAAATTAGAATTTTTATGGTTAAAAGCTCGAACATCCTTCAAATTGGGGAAGCATTTTGACGAGATGAACGTCGAAAAGGAGTGCTATCGAAATGTTCGGCTAAGAGTTGGTAAACAAGGCATTCCCAGAAGGGACATGGGTAAAATGAACAAGTTAAATTTTTATAGACTTTTGGCAGTGTGTAATAAAAGTAAGTTCAGGTGAAATATTTAAGGGAGAAAGGATACAAAATCGCACTTGCCTTCCCCTTTGAATTTTACATGATAATTTATGCATGTCCTGAAACTTGAGCGATGTTCCCTTTTGCTAGATGATTGCTGTCCTTTTTTGTTTTTTTTTTTTGCTACGCAGTGAAAATGTTGACTGTGGTTACTAGGAAACTAGATTGTGCTATTTGAGGTTTTATATTTAGTTTTTTTTCACATATGGAATGAGGGATGTCTGAGCTCTTTTTTCTCCGGACAGTTATATTGTTAAAATGGGTATAGATTGTATCAAATGGAATTGAAATGGTGAGATTTATTTTGTTAAGTTTAATAAGAAATCTAAGTTAGTTGGAGAAAAAGTAGGTATTTTGGTTTATTTTAGATCATAAAAAACAAGTATAAAATTTGCATATTTTCTTAACTTGACAGTTGTTGTAATCTACTCTGCAAGGAAATGTTCTCAACATAAATTCTCAGCTATGCTCCAATTTGATCATCCGCCTTTATTTGTTTTATATATAATATGCATTCGAAGAGCGCTGAAATCTATCACGGTGAATCCGTGGGTTCCACGTAATGTTGTCATTAGGTCCTTAATTTGTGTCCGCCGTTTTATAGAGCGATACACATCTTTTACTATTATCTACTATTATCATATTAAACAAAAAATGGTAGGGTAATTTTCTCAATATAACAGTTTTTCTGAAATAACTAATTTTTTCTGAATTTCGTGGAAGTAATACAATAATCCAAAAATAATTATTTATAAACTGTGTAGGAGATCTCTATATAAAACTATAGAAAGAATAAGTAAAACCTCAAAATGCGCCTAATCTGCAAGCAAATTGCATTGGAGCTATGTACATACGAATAAGTATTAAAGCATCAGTCAAACGATGCAGACGTATCTTGTTATTTTTTCATTGTTTCCCTCGTTGCTATCAGTTATCAGCCGTCCTACAAAATTCAGAAGTGCGATACAACCGACCTTGATTAGAATTCTGTGTTTTTTTTAAATTTCCTTTTTACGATATACTAACCATCGTTGGTTCAGGTTTTATCCAAAATTAGCTAAAGTTAATGTGGAATTGATTGCGGTGCATGTACATAAATTCGATCGGTCGAGGCACGGTTAAAAACAAATAAATTTACGAAAATTCCATTTAATTAAAGAAACTAGCTAAAAAAAAACGCAAAATCATTTGTGATTAGGAGAAATAATTTGCTTTTGTGCTACATATTTTTGATTGCGGTTAATATTCCTTTTTTTAATAACTGTTGTTGGCAAGTTCAAAGTGTTAATTGTTGTAATCACATGGCGGCACATGCAGCAAGGTTTATTGATAACGCTACTGCAAATGATTTAAAGGAGTAGCTGGAGCAACTTGGGCTTCAAAGTACAGGAATTAAATTTAATTTAAAATTAAGATTACAGGAGGCTATAGCAAATATTTCCGAGTTGGAGCTGGAAAAATATTCTCCCGAAAATCTGCTTGATATAACGGAGGAGACTCACTTTTCTTCTGAGTATGCAGCTCTATCTACCAATGCATTAAATCTCGAAAATTCTAGCGTAAACAATGCTTTAAGTAATGAGTTAGAATTCTTACGACAGACTCTTGCAAAAAAGCAAGAAATTGCTGACATTAAAAGGAAAATTGCTGAGTTAACGGACTCTACTGATACTGCTCAAAATATTTTTTCAGCTTTTGAGATGTGGAGGAATCTTTCACACGATTTAACGGTGATGACACTTATTGTATTCGGACAGTTATTGCATTCGGAAGTGGTTGCAAAATTTTGAGGAATCTGCCGAGATTTTAGGATAGGATCACAGAATGTGTTTCGTATACGCGAAGCGGTTAATGACGGGCACTGCAAAACTCTTTTTACGGACAACTCGTGCTAAATCTTGGCTGAATCTGAAAACTGCATTGATCAAGGAATTTAATAAAAAGATGAGCAGTGCTGAAATTCATAATACTCTGCGAAATCGTAAAAGAAGAAGAAGTGATGAAACATGGCAGCAATATTTCTTCTCCATGCAAGAGGTTGCTTCATTATCGGACGTGGAGGAAAGTGATCTAATATTCTATATAATCAACGGTATTCCGGATTCTCACGTCAACAAAACGCTGCTATACAGTGCAAAAAATATGAATGAGTTAAAACATGCTTTAAGCAACTACGATAAAATAAAATGTCAACAAGTGGGCCAGCCTGGTCGTCAGTTTAAACAGCGTTTGATGGAATCTTCATCCAGCTACCATCCTCGAGATAAGTTAAAGTGCTTTAACTGTAACGAGTTGGGACACCTAAGTAGCAAATGTCCAAAGCTGAAACGTTACAAAGGATCTCGTTTTCGATGTGGTAGAATGGGCCATAAGGTGCATGAGTGCAGTGATACCCAAACAGCTGTTATGACTATTAAGGATTCTATCAGCCGAGATGAGTTAAACAAATCTCAAGACCAGGGACAACAGCGAACAACACAATATAACCAGCAACAAGGTTATGAGTATATATGTATATCCTAAAAATACTAACGAATTTGAATTCATTATTAGGTTTAACTTTGATGAGGTTGACAACAAACGAATGAATGAATTCCTGCTCTTTACTAACGCTGTTGGATTCTGGAAATTCCATTAGTTTCATACAGGAACGCTATATACCACTACTCTTGATTACTGGAATTGACAAGGAAAAATACAAGTACTGCGGAATTAATGACAGCCCACTCCAGATCATAGGTAAAAAAAGTCCTAGGGTTATTTTTAAAAATAAATGTATTAGTTTAGATTTGTTTGTCGTAAAAAATTCTAGCATGAAATATCCAGCTATTTTAGGTCGTGATTTTTTAAAGAAAAATAATTTGAAGCTAGGGGTTAACAATAATGAACAAGTTTTATGTAAAGGCGATTACCTAATTCGCAATCACACTCAAGTTTCAAAGAATATTGAAGTCGATTTTAATCAAGAAAATTTAAACATTAATACCTTTGAGGAGAATGATAGCCGACGGTAAATATTAACGATAAATTGTCTCACGAAATAAAAAAAAATAAAAACAAAAGTTTGTGAAATCGTAACAGAGGCTTGCACTCGAAGACCTAACATATCATCTGCGAATATAAACAAGAATTTTGAAATCGTAATAAGATTAACTAAAGGCGAACCATTTTTTTGCACACCTTGTAGATTACCATACGCTCATAGGTTGGAGCTACAGAAAATCGTTGACGACTTGTTAAAGAGGAAAATTATTCGGGAGAGTAACTCACCCTATTCCTCACTTATAGTATTGGTCCAAAAGAAACATCGCGAGCTTCGACTCTGTGTTGACTTTCGCGTATTAAATAAACACACACTTCGTGACAATTTTCCCCTTCCGGTTATTGAAGATCTCCTAGATCGATTAAGAGGAAAGAAATATTTTTCGGTTCTTGACTTGCGCAGCGGTTTCCATCATGTTAATATAGCACTTGATTCAGTCAAATATTCGACCTTTGTAAGACCTATAGGACAATTTGAATATTTGAAAATGCCTTTTGGACTCAAAAACGCACCTTCCGTATTCCAGAGATACATTAACCAAATTTTTAAAGACTTGATAGCATCAGACAAGCTATTTGTTTATATGGACGATGTCATGATTGCTAGTGAATCGATTGACGATCACTTAGAGACACTAAATGAGGTAACACAAATAATTTGGGAAAATTCAACTTAAATTTGATAAATGCACGTTCTTATTCGAAGAAATTGTATATTTAGGCTTTATTATAAGTTCAGAAGGGATACGTCCCAACTTTGAAAATTTGCGTGCAATAAGTGAGTTTCCTATTCCCAAATGCGTAAGGGGTGTTCACAGTTTTCTTGGCTTATGCTCGTATTTCAGACAATTTGTAAAGAACTTTTCAATACTGGCCAAGTCCTTGTACGACCTTCTTAAGAAAAATGTTTCTTTTAAATTTGGTTCAGAAAAGCTAGAAACTTTTGAGATTCTTAAATCTAAACTTTTGAGGTCACCGATATTGTCTATTTATAGTCCCTTGAATGAGACGGAATTACACTGTGCCGCAAGTAGTATGGGTTTCGGAGGCATTTTGCTGCAACGTCAAGCTGATACTAAATTCCATCCGGTCTTCTACTTTTCAAAGAGAACGACTGATGTCGAATCCAGATATCATAGCTACGAGCTGTAAACATTATCAATAATATACGCACTCAGAAGATTTCATGTATATCTTATAGGTATTCCGTTTAAGATCATGACAGACTGTCAGTCTTTGATGTTGACTTTAAACAACAAATTGTTGAATCCACGAATATCTCGTTGGGCCCTTGAGCTACAAAGTTATGATTGATGATAATATAATTGAGCATAGGTCGGCTAATAGAATGAATCATGTTGATGCCCCGAGCCGTCGCACAGGTATATTGTTCAATGGGGAGGGATCCTTTGAGTTCGCTTTAGCCGCCGCACAAAACCGTGACCCTTGCATTGTCAAGCTATCATCGGAGTTAGAGAAAGGCGAAAGCCAACTATATGCACTGATAAATGGCTTGGTATATCGCAAATATAAGGACGATGTTATGATCTATGTACCCAAGCAGATGGAAGAACGTGTAATCCAAACACATCACGAGTCCATGCGCCATCTAGGCGCAAATAAATGTTACGACTACCTCAAAAGATCTTATTGGTTTCCTGATATAAAATGAAAAAATTAAAAAGTATATAGAAACATGTTTAAAATGTGCCTATTTCTACAATAATTTAGGAAAAGTTGAGGGAACTCTGCATAACATAGCCAAAGGAAAGGTTCCATTTGAGGTACTTCATGTGGATCACTTTGGACCGTTGCCGGATGCGAGAAAGAAATATATCTTCTTGATCGTAGACGCATTTACAAAATTCACTAAATTGTATGCAGTCAGTAGTACACAAACAAAGGAAGTAGTTTTTTGCCTTAAGTCTTATTTCGAAACCTATAGCAGACCTGGGAGAATCATATCAGATCGGGGAACAAGATAGCCACACATTTCCCTCAATCTAACGGTCAAGTTGAGCGAATGAACCGCTTACTTCCAATGTTGTCTAAAGAATTGAATGCGGGTTCTACAGGGGGCTGGTATAAAAATCTCGTGAAAGTTGAGTTTGCGCTGAATAATACAGTGAATCGCAGTACAGGGTTTTGTTTGGGATTCAACAAAAGGGTCAACTGTGTGACAGAATAATAGAACATATTCAGGATATTAATGAAAATGTAGTTAGAAATTTAGATGGAATTCGAGACGATATTATACAGTCAAAGTTACAACAAAATGTATTACGATAGAAGACATAAGGCACCGCATAAGTGTTTCAAAGGAGAATACGTAATGATAAAAAATGTAGTGAATGCTCCGGGAATTAATAAAAAAATGTTGGCTTAATATCGTGGGCCTTACGAGATTGTCGAAGTTTTAAAAAATGACAGATACGTTATTAATGATGTGGACGGGTTACATACAGTTAACGCGCGTTCCGTACAAATACATATTTTGAGTATTGATGAATGCAGTGTGATTGTGAAATAGCATCATCATATCTTACTGAAAACATTGTATTAGTTTTGAATTAAATTTTTTAAATTTTATCTTTTATAATTTAAACAAGAAAAAAATATATTCTAAGAATACATTCTAACAGTAGATTTCTGAAGACGTTTACGTACAAATTTCTGTAATAAAATCATTATACTTACATATTATTTATGATAGATTTTTTTTCGTCAAAACTCTCGTTAGGTATTTGATTCGACCTTTTTTTGCCTTGTATAAAAAGGCTATAAATTTTTATTAATTGATTCATGTTCTAATTAATAATGTTAAGAAATATTAATTTCGAGGTAATGTTTCCTAGAAGTGATCTTAGTTGTAGGCGTTTGCGAAGGGCAATCGACGTAACTTTCCCTCATAATCAAGGCGATTATAAGTCAGGAATGGCCGAATTGTAGGAGAGCTCTATATAAAACTATAGCAAAAATAAGTAAAACCTCACTCGAAAGCTGGGCTGAACAGTTATGTCGATCGCTCTCAAAATTCCACTGCTCATAAAAAAGTCCGCCATCTCTTAGCAAAACTTGGCGAATATAAGTTAATTCAATATCAAATAGCGCCATATCACAGCAAAGAATCTAATCTAATTCTGTTTTTTCTTTATCTAATGATGTGTAAAAATGTAGAAACAATCAAGAATATCTTGATTAGTACCAAGATGATTTGAAGGATTTAGTAAACGTGCATGACGTGATTTAAGTGAAAAACAATCTGATACTTCGCTTTCGTAGCAGAAAGTTGCAGAACAGACAAAATTCTTATCTAGGCACTGGGGGCTTCCAAGGAAGTGTTTGGTCTGATTTTCGATAGAAAATCTGGGGCCGGATTAACTAACTCAGAGAGTTATGGAGTTGTGGAGATGAGAGTTCTTTTGGCCCTTAACTCTCCACTCGGATTTCTGTGACTCGGGGAATTTATATTGAGAACTATCAAACATTCTATCCAACTCGACAAAACTCTCGGCTGTGTTAGTTGTGGAGAAGTAAGAAGAATATTTCTCATCTGACAGTATTGTCTGCTTTTATTGTTCTTTGTGATGGTACCTGGGAACCTAGGAAGTTTTAAATTAAATTATAGATTATTATATTATTATTATAGATTATAGCGAAATATGGATTTTGGTGTGTCAAGGTACCCGCTAAAAATTTTATCACGCGAAAATGGTCAATTAAATATAAAAATTTTAAATATGCACGTTAAAGCTTGTATGTCGGATTAAATTGCACATTTTGTGTCCAAATTAGATATGCTCTTAGGTTTTGAGTCCGATAAGAGCATTTGGAGATAACTGTAAAAGAAGTGAATCAGTCCTTTTTAAGATGACAAAATGGCGGTTGTTTTGTACAAAAATGAACATATTTTCAACTCATTATTATGAAGAACTGGTAAGTCGTGAAAATTCACTTTCCATGAAAAAATGCTCACAACAGAGTACTAATGGATGTGAAATAAAGAACGGAAGAAATGGGCTGTATATGACCCAAGTGCAATAAATCCGTCTTACGGCGATAAAAAGTAAGTTATGAATTTAAAATGATCAATTAAAAAACTACATCACTCGATTGCTCGCTTCTTCCTCATCTCCCGCATCTCCAAAAGCCCTCTCCAAAAATTGTTCATCTATATTTTTGGACTCAAGAGCCTAAATCCAAAGGAAAAAGCTCCAATTCCCTACAAACCTCCCACACAGCCGCCCTTCAATATTACGATACTTCTTACATTTTCCCTAACTCCTCAAGTATGTTAGAGAATCGCTAATGGAGAGTTAAAGAGTTTTAATCGGGGAAATCGCAAATTCTCATCTCCCAAAATCTTCGAGTTACAGAATCCGGCCCCTGGTTGTTGACTGGTGCATTGATTTTTCGTGAATAATGTGAAACATTTTCTGCCAAGCAATTTGTTTCGCTTGATGAAAATTCTGAGATATTTTGATTCGAATCACGGTATACAGAAAGTAATATCTTATGAGCGTAACAAACATCATTTTTTTCAGGGCTGTGGAGTTGGAGTCGGAGTCGGAGTTGTGGAGTCGGAGTTGTGGTATTTTTATCGGAGTTGGAGTCGGAGTCGGAGTCGCTACACAAATTCGCGACTCCGACTCCGAGAATTTTTTTTGGCAAATATTTGAAAAATTCATTGAATTTTGAATATTTTGTACATGCACGTGCTATACCGAGAATTTATATTCCTAGAGTCAAAGTGTCTACACAAATTCATCTCCAATAGTAGAATTTCTCGGTATTGCAGGTGCATGTACAAAATATTCAAAATTCAAAGAATTTTTCAAATATTTGCCAAAAACTTTCTTCGAAATTAGCGACGTAATATTTTACAGATTACTACAAGAATAATTTTGATATATTTTATGAGCGTCAGTTGAGAAGTGGATAGAAGTAGTACTTAAGTTAAATAACATAAATTATTTTTTTATATTTTATTTATTAGTGCGGGCTTTAACTTTATACTTGATTATTATTGATTAACAAAAAAGGTTTGTTGTTAATTTAAATTTGAATAATATTCAGCATAAAATATCAGGTGTTTCAGTTAATTTCTTATTTCAAAATTGCTTCCCAATATAAATGTTTTCTTCAACTAATAAATTTATTTATTTAATAACAGCAATTAACAATTTTCCAATGAACACGAATAAGCAGAAGAGGCAGAAATAATCAGTTTTTGAATATTTCTCAGTCACTGTTGATGAAATGTTTTACATATGCCAAGTGAAAAAAGATGGTGATGAAGAAATATGTGGTGGAAATATCAGTGCATATTCGGGAGAAGGTACTAGTGCCCCATCCAGAGTATCAAATTTAAAGCGACATCTACAATGTTTCCACCCTAATATATTTAAAACTGTTACTGAAAAGGATAAGCAGAGTTGTGAAGTTGTACTTGTACCTAGACCAAGTTCTTCATGTCAAGCACCTCTAAAAAAATTTTTAAGTTTGAAAATATTACTGTGGCTATGACTGCAGAAAAATTCAAGAGCTGCATCATCGAAATGGTATTTTCAAATTCTTTGCCTTTAACCTTTTTTCTCTTCACGTGCTTTTGTCTCTTTAAATGGTGAAATGGCTAATAAATTTCGTATTTCTTTAGAAAGAAGTAATATTAGAAATTTGGTACTACAGGAGGCAAATAAGCAGAAGGATGTCCTGACGGATACCTTACGTGGTCGGTTTTTCTTCCTGAAAATGGGCAGATGTACCCGTCACAGAGTTAACTATTTTGCAATTAACGTCCAGTTTATTAATGATGAAAAAAAAGTCGTCACACGAACTTTGGCGGTAAGAGATACTGAAGCAAGATATACTGAATACAAGAATTAATTATGAACGTTCTGGCAGAATTTGGAATTAATAAGGAACAGATAACAGATAACAGAACCGATAATGCCAGCAATATGCTCAGCACTGTAAAGATGCTGAATGAAGATGAAGCTGCATATGGTTCCGATGAAAATGAAGCTTCAGAAGAAGAAATTAATGATAATTTAGACCGATTTGTGGATGATGCTTTAGATATTACCCAGATACATCACATGCGCTGTGCTGTGCATACATTGCAACTCGCAATTCGTGATGGTTTGGGACAATATAATGCTAATAGACTTATTGAAAAAATACGGGGTGTCGTGGTTTCTTGCAGAACACCAAAACTAGATGCTATATTGAAGCGGCGTGCTGGAAAAGGGGCAATTTTAGATCAAGCTACGCGGTGGGGGAGTACTTATTTGATGATTGAGCGTATCATTGAACTAAAACCATTTCTAACTGACATGGCAAATCCAACTGTAACAAAGACTGATGCACAATGGGAACAAGTAAAAAAACTTGAATATATTCTTCGCCATCCATATATCGCCACAAAAAATTTTCAATCAGCAACTTTAACTGCTGAGATGTTTTACAAAGAGTGGTGTAATCTTATTTTCCGTTTCTGTAAATATAATTGTAAAATAGCTGATGAAATTAAGAATTCAATGATTCGCAGAGAAGCTACCCTCCTATATAATGATATCTTATTAGCGGCTATCTACGTCGATCCTATAGTACGAGTGTTATTAACTGAAGAACGTCTAATTAGGGCTAAAGATGCATTATACGAATTACCCATTCGTATGGAAGGTGTACGCTTGCAAGATGAACAACGTAATTATAGCTCTTCATCTTCAACAAATATAGTTCCTGAAGCTGTTGTAGAAGATGATTTCGAAAAATATTTAAACGAGCAGGAGCAGTCTAAACGTCGTTGCTTAGATTTAGAAAATAGCGCAGAAACTTCAACAGTCTTAGCTAAATTTAAAATAGACTTTTACGCAGCATTTAATAAGGGGGAGAAATTTAACCGTTATTCAAATTTAGAAGTAAACGATGCAATTCAAAAGTACCCTGAGATTATTCAAGATGCTGCTCTTGTCGCCACGGCATTGCCGCCGACACAAGTCTCCGTAGAACGTTTATTTTCTGCACTTAGAATTGTCAGATCCGATTTGAGAGCATCAATGAAGCCAGACATTCTTGAAGCTATCCTATTTCTAAGGACAAATTCTTGAAGCTATCCTATTTCTATGGACAAATTCTTGAAGCTATCCTATTTTTAAGTTTTGTTATTTTTTTATAGAATTTTTAAGTTTTGTTTTTTGTTTTTGAATTTTTAAGTTTGTTTTATTTAAGTATTTTGAATTAAAAAAAAAATAAAAAAAATATTTAAAAATATAAAATGTTATATGATATTGATTCATTTCTATGCATAGTTTTCAATGGTTTTTATAAATATTTCCACAAACGTTTAGCTTTGGAGTCGGAGTCGGAGTCGGAGTCGGACATTGAAAATTTTAGCGGTTGGAGTCGGAGTCGGAGTTGGAACAATTTTTTCACGACTCCACACCCCTGATTTTTTTACCCTACTTAGATGAAATCTATAAGGTATATAGTTTGTCATTCCGTTTGTAAAGAACAGAAATAATGATAGTAGAGCAAAATGGATTGGCCACCTATGCATAATATTAAAAGTTATTTTGATTTTTGCAGGTCCGTCTCGAGAGCGCGTTTACTTAAGTTCGAAAATGAGATAATTCGGACAACTCCTTCGTGGGATTGCCATACAAAAATTTCGATTTTCACTATATATTTGGACACTGCCTGAGAATGAGAACACGCCGACATAGAGAGCTAAAGTTTGGTACATGATGTTTTCATAGTAATAGCAAATAAAATGTCAAAAATGGACAAAATCGGGCAAGCCCTTCTTGGTACTGCCATATAGAAATTTAGGTTTTTTACGTATACTGTGAAAACGATCAGCCCTAGACATTTTTATTGTAAAAACTTCTTTAGAATACGAAATCCTATAAAATTGGTTACAGTCATTTTTTCTGTCAGATGAACCGTTCTAGAAATATGTGCGAAAAACCACTTCAAAAATGAAACTTGCACTTGCAAATTTTTCGAATTCTTATTCGCTGTTTGTGTTGTGGACGACAACATTCCAATTAAATTGGTTGATTGAAATTACATACCAGTTAGTGGTATTCGACTTTTGTGGACGGTTGCTTCATAAAGGAATTCATTTAAAAAACCATAGGTACATATCACGTATACCTAAGCGTAATTTTGCGATTTTTATTGAATTTTGAATTTTTAATTTATGTTCCCAAGTACAGCTGATCAGCAATTGTTGTTTTGTTATTGCGAAAAACTGGCTCCCAGACTCAGATAGTCGGCAAATACTTTCTCACACCCGCGGAAGGAATATCTAGATCACTAAAGTAGATTTTTGAATCGCTAGACATTTCTCCGTTTGATGAGCTATAAAATATTAAGGGAAATCACAATAGATAAAGTTACTATGTAGGTACAAAATTTCAGCTTGCTATGTCAACTCGTTCTCAAGTTATCGACGCACAGACGCGTTCCAAACATATGAACAAACCTAGTATAAGTACTCTATGATTTTATCGTCCAGTCAGACTTCCGTAAAGAAATTGTTCCGCAAAGTTTTTTAGGTAAAGTATGTTTATTTTCCCGAAGTTCTTGAAAATAGAATTCGAATAGTCGGTATTGACCGACTATGGGGTCCTTATTCACAGAGCCAGAGTATATACCTAAACGATATATAGGGTCACAGTTCTGAGAAGTTAAATAAAGTGCACAAATTTTTTTTGGGTGGAAATATTGCAAATAAAATTCATCTGAAATCAATCTATCTGGCGACAACCATATTTGACATCAGACTTGTCAAATCACAAAAAATTCTATGGAAAATCCGACCCAAGAATTTCTTGGAAGCTCGGCGTTCCTATTAGTTTAAGGGGGGTTACCACCAAAAAAAAGCTCACGATTTCTGTTCTCAAAAGCTTAGTGAACATAAACGCATAAAAGTATGCAATTTGAAAATTAAAACAAATCACTATATTTACTTCCTATGGACATGCAAAGCAGAATTGTGCTGTGATATTCGTCTGTATTGTACTCCAAAGCATGTCGCGCATCTGCGCAGCGGTAGGGTTGAATTGCATAGGCATGGCGAGATTTTAAAATTAGCCGTCGGATTTTTGTTAGAATTGCGGAGCAGGCAAGGGGCGAACGAAATGTATGCGCTCTATGCTACTGATCAGACACTTTTCCGTGTAGTTTGTCTGGCACTATTTATGGCTTGGGCAAATTTTATTTTACTGAAGCCGGTCATCAAATAAAGCTCTTCCGAGAGCTCTGAGTTGTAATATATCATATAATGTTGGCAATGGTCAGACTTTGTCAGTTTTACCATTTTATTAACCAGATAACAAAAGGACTACTTTAGAGAGCTAGATTTGAATTTACCAACAACACAATTTTCAGGTTGAGCTATGTCTAGTAGAGTTTCTAATCCAATTTTAGTATATATGTTATAGTCAAAACACGAAATCCGTCAAAACCCGATTTTACTAGGAAATTCTAGTTCTAACAAAGTGCTCTCGGTAATTCTAGTTTTAACTAATATAACACAGTTAAATTTAGAAGCGAGAGCGCTTTGTTAGAACAAGTATTAACTAAAGAATATTTAGTTAATTCTGGTTGTGGCTGAATTCTCGCGTAGCTCTTATTTAAATCTAGAACTGACTGGTTGCTATTAGTAAATTTGCGTTACAATTGAATTCTCTCGCCATTAAACCTTTATGTTTATTAAGGATGTGGCTATTTATACATACAGGATGTATACGCACTAGATGAAGGGGGGGGGGATCTTATATATTATTTTTCTTCTAGTAGATGGCGCCATCTGTAAACATGATTTCAGTCATACGTTAAAAATTTCGCCTCTGTTTTCTAATTTGGTACATGCAAGACCATCTGTCGAGAAGAGGTAATTGATTTGGTGGCATATCTATAGGTAAAAAATCAATGTTAGAAGCCGACATTAATGCAGAGCTGCCAGGCGTTTATTATTGTCGTACATGCATGCGAGGTTCTACTTAGGTGCGATGTTCAAGCATTGAATAAAGAATTAATTAGGAAGCGGAGTATTGGGGGAATATATTGTACGTCTGTAAGTCGTTCAATGACAGTCGGATTGAACTTGGTTTAACTCCCTTTGACATTTCTGAAAGTAAATATTTTAGAGTGAGTTTCCAGAGCTCAGTTAAACTTTTCCATATATAATTGTTTTAATAAATATGAAATATTTGAAATTGGGTTATTTCGGAAGCGTGAAGTATATATTTTGATTGAGTTCAGTGTTTTGTTAAATTAAAGCTGTTAAACTATTAATTTAAAATGATGTTGCAGACACAATCGCCGGAATACAGGCATAAAATCGTTTTTTAGTCATGTGAATAATTTTATATAGAAATTCTTCTTGTTTTATAATTACTGGTAAAAAAATGTTTGTAATATTATATCAGAAACATCTGACCGCCGACACGACTGAAATCCCCTACATTATCATGGGATCACTTTTCCATTGTTGTCTCTTTTTGGTTTAACGATTGGATTCCACTGAACTTGAAGTAATCTGTTGTATACGAAATCCACCATAGTTCAGTTTCAGTTCAGTAGATTTTTCCAAATGAATATATAAAAGAGAAATAGATGGCAAAATAATATTTGTAATCCTTTCTTTGTCACCATAGCTACTTTCAGGGATAGGCAGACAAAAATTGCTTAATTTTATTTCCTTAAAAATCGATTTTAAGGAATATTTGATGTTATGGGAGATAAGCTGCCAATAAAAATAATAATTTGAAACTTGAAATTAAAATAGTTTTCACACCGCTGCCAACAAAAGTGGACCCTTATGAAATAGAAGATCAAGCAGTCCAGATTATACATGTCAGTGATCAGAAATAGAGAAATATATCAAAGTTTAAGATGGTTTAAGATCATGCGCAATTTGTTTATTTGAAAAATGTCAGAAGGTTTTTCCTTTTCAACAGTAGCCCCATATTTCTTTTACTTAAATAAACGGGCGCTAACGATTTGTTTATTTTACCCAGCAATTTGGATTATAAAAATGTCCCCTTTCAAAATTGCGCGAATTCACTACTGCCATTACGAAATGAATACAAACACAGCTCACTAAAACATCTCGCGAGTAGCTTCCTTTTTTGGTCGATATGCTGCTTCCTAATTAGTCATATCTTCAATGTGTGCAAGGCAAAATGTATTCTGGTACGCAAAAGTACGAGAATTTCGGGATTTCAGCATCAAATATTTTCAAAACAGAATTTTCACATTGTGGCAACATAACGGAGAAAGAGCAGGAAAATATAGTTAAAGATATATAACCAGAACACATCTTGGTCGCATCAATGATGTTATTCAGGTCAATGTGTCAAAACCAAAAACGATTGCTGCTTTGGGTTTTCAAACCCAAATGATAAGTCGCATCACTTTCACCAACATTTTGACTCGGACCAAGAAAATCCTAGATCTAAATTTGTATTAAAATATTTAAATAGCTTTTATTTAAGGAACAGTGGCCATATACCCTAGGCAGACGAGCAAAATCAATGATCATTCATTCGTTATTGAGTTTTTCAAAAATCAATTCACCCAAGGTTTTGTGGATTAAAACGAAAGTCCTGTCAATTTTTGTATGTAATTGACAACACATTTGTAATAATTAAAATTGAAATTCAAAAGTAAATCGATTTTTGAAAAATTCAATTACGTACGAATGATAATTGATTTTGCCCGTCTTCATAGCGTATTATACTACGGTCAATAGAGGCTAAATAAGGTCTTGGCCCTGCAAAAGGTGGGGTAGATGTGATTTTTATACATATATGTTATTCAGTTCCGCCCCCAATGAAAAATCCAAGTTTTTACCCTTGGGCGGGGTTCGCGCGGTCCGCCATCTTACTAAACTAAAGATAATTTGTTCCCGTAGTGACTAAAAATCGTAATATATACAAAAAATCGTCTAATTTCGGTACGACCTGAACAGCTGAATGAGCTTTTAACTGTGACGGTACGCCTTGTAGTTCTTAAGATACAGGATGTTTTGTGAAAAACTAGCTTTTTTTCTTAATCACCCTGTAACTACTTAAACCGTTTATATGCCCCCCACCCCCTGCCATTCAATTTTTAGTTTGTCTAGGTGAGTACTATCACCTCCCGCTCTATTGACCTCCTAGTGGGAAACACCCTGCATATACCAGGTATAAAAGTTTGGTTTATATGACTCCTGCAGTTTGCACCCTAAACTGCTATTCTATTAAAAAATTACTTTTTGTAAAAAAAGTCTACTAAACAAGTATAAAACCTAGAATTGTTCTACGACCAATTCTTATGATACCCTAGTGCATAGAAATAATGATGGTAGACCACGCATAATATTAAAAGTTTTTTTAATCTTTGTATGTTTGTTCGTCCGTCTACCATTTCGTCCTCTAGATAACTCGACAACTCGTGCGCTCAAATTTTGCATACGGCCTTTTTAAGAATATTGTAAATTTAAGCTCAAAAATGGGCCAATTAGGGTAATAACAGTTTGCATATTATTAGAGGTGCAAGAATATGTCCTGATCCTCTGTAATGAATTGATATTAAAATGTCACCGATAATTAGATGGCAAGCTTTTGAACAAGCTGAGAAAGAGAGGCTTTAAATATGCTAATATTATCAAAATTGAATGAGCTAGAAACAGAATAAACACTAACGAGAAATAATTTCCCACTTAATATTGCAGCTCAACTGAAATGAAATCGATTGGGCAGAGACGACACCTCCCAGCTACTCTGGCTGCAGCGAAATCCTTGATATTAATTGGTACCCACCAGTGTTACAAGCGATCCTCTCTGAATAGTTGAAACTTAAGAATGGCAAAAGATTTCGATGGGAAATTCTCATTCAACCAAGTCTCTGATACAAATATCGCACATTTGGTGGGTAGGTACTGTAACAGAATATAAATGATGACCGCGTTAGTTCGTTGGAAAATTTCTTAATTTTTACGTAACATCATCAAACATTTGGTCTGAAAACTTTCTAATTACCGTATGACCTGACAGTAGATTTTCAATTCAATTCAATTCAATTCAATTTCACTTTATTTTAATACTATACAATTAGGACAAAGCCCCTCTAAGTTTGCACAATCCAAAGATATCAAATAATATTTTAACAAGATATCGAGTGTATAGAATGAAACAAAGTAAAGAATTTATTAAGAAAAAGTCTTAATAATGACCTTAAAATACCTAATATTAATGTAGAACACAAATGAACTAAAGAAAACCAAGGAAAAAGCTGCGTAGAACAAAGTATAGTAAAATGCTGAAATAATTAAATTGTGGTATTGAGAAAGCTGGCAACTGCCCGCTTGAAACCACCGAGCGATGTGATACTTGTAACGAAGTTACATATGTTCTAGCTAGACACCAGTGAAAACGATCCGAGAGAAGAGCACACCACTGATCAGCAGCTCACTAGTGTCCTGTGTTGGTGGCGTGATAGTAAAAGAGAACATTCTACATCCGACACCATCAGCCAGTCTGCCTATAAATAGCCGGCAGCATTACTGACTCAGTCGATCACCGAGCATCGCAGCAGACACAAGTCGAAAGCACAGTCACCGAAGAATTGACCCCCACCAGTGGACTACCAGAAGACTGGCTATAAAAGCCAGTCGGTACCGAAAGATTGGTCAGTTGCCTCCCAGCAGCTTGACCAGACACATCTCCCGTTCAAATCCTATCCGCCAGTCGTGTTGACTAGTTCAACGGCAGGCGCACGTTAATCGTGCTGGCCTGAGAATTTGTACTCAGCAGCTTTATAATGAATGATTTTAAGCATAAAGATAAGTCTTCTAAGCTTATAATAGATACATGATCGTTTCTACGCAACGAATAGACGAAACGTACGCATGCATTAAATGCCACATAGAGTTTGCGTTTGGAGTATCAGTTAGCTTGACAATATAGGGTGATTCAGATCTAGATACCTTCCGGTATACCACGCGATTCCTTGAGGTAAGCTGATCAAAAAATTGTTCCACATACCCCCCTTAGAAACCTTCCTTCAGCAATTGTGGCTAGTTGAAGATTTCGCCAATATTCGTGAACCCTGAGGGGAATAAATGAGTATAACTTTTGAACCACCCTATAGATTTTGGTTATTATTGGCTTATTATGTTGTCAAGAATAGTAGCTGTCGTAAAGTGTATTCCTCTGTATTTGTTAATTAAGTATCTTTATATTATTCTCAGATATTTCCAAAATTGTGATATTTTTTTTACACACAAATTTCATAAATACCGTCATTTATTTCAAAAACTTCCTTCCATGTAACCGAAATTTATTGCTTCTTATTAATGCCCCTACTACACCCTCTCACTGGAAAAAAAACCGCATGCCAATACCTGAATCAGTTTTAGCACTGGAGGTTTATTGCAGATTCACGCCAGATCATAACATTGCATTAAACCAATAATCACAGGTAGGTACGTAGGGTCTTTTATAACTGGACCCACCCACAATCGCTTTGGGTATAATTTTCTGAAGGTAGTGGTACTGTTATTTAGTATTTAAGCAACATCTTAGGAGTTTCGTAATTACTTATTTTATCAGTCAATGGAAAATAGCATCAAGACTTTGAAAATAAGAATATTTATTACCAGAAAAAATAAAAAGCCAAACTTTTTTAATCATGATTTAGAACACATATTGATGAGTAAATTCAGCTTTCCCTTAGGAGCAAGATGTACTTTACGCACGATGGCGATCCGCCGCATAATTCTGCTCAGGTTAGAAGCTACCTTAACGAGCAATATACTGCGCGATGGATAGGACGTGGAGGACTAAATTCCTTGGCCTGCTCGATCACCTGATCTTACGCCTCTTGATTTCCCCTTTATGGGGCTATTTAAAAAGTATAGTTTATAGTTCAGTTATTACTTCTAGGGTAGATCTATGGAATAGGATACAAAATGCTTGTAACCATATTAGAAATAATAGTAATAATTTTGTTAGGGTAAGACACTCATTACTTCGTAGGGCACAATTATGTATAGACCAGGGAGGACATCACTTCAAGCATATTTTATAGGGGTTCGTTAGCTTAAATCAATAAACTATCTGAAGAAATAGAGAATCTCCAAAAAATGATTGCAGATCATCATAAAATATTTTTTTTAATTATTTCATACCGATCTCAATCCAAGGCATCATTTTTTGGTACACTATCCTTCAACTATTAGAAAACTATGGTCCGCTGAAAAGTTTGTGGGCAATGAGATATCAAGCAAAACATAAGGAACCTTACGTCCTACACAAGAGAAATTATTTCAAGAAAAAACATTACACTGAGTTTGGCAACTAAATTACTGTTAGAGTTGATCGTTTTACGATAATGAATAAAACACTTGATTACTCTAACTATAATTACAACTTTATTTAATTTTTATTTGCTTTGCACGAGAATACAGATACGGGAGATAATACCAGAATGAATAAAAATGGAACCAAATATCTGACAAGAAGCATGTACTAAGAAAAACTGCCCTGCCATATAGGCATGATATTTGTCGTAGTGCTAAATACATTTGACGTCTATAATTATTACGGCTTAGTTCACATTGCTACGTATTCTTCTAATTCTAATTCTTTTTCATTTAATTTAATTTAATTGTGTTCACATGATTTAATTCATTTTAATTTATTTTCATTTATTTAATTTAATTTAATTTAATTGTGTTCGCATGATTTAATACATTTTAATTTATTTTCATTTATTTTATTTACTTATGTTGTGTATAATTAATACGTCACATCATTCCAATTTTGGAAAGAAAATATATGTATATATTTTGTTATTGTTATTACTATAATTCATAAGTGGAATCTTACTTTGTCTTTTAGGTGTGACCTCCTTTGGTTTGAGATTTGAAAGATGTCTGTATTTAATATATATGCTGGTTTTAGTCTGTCGATTGAAATTACAGATTCTCTTCCCTCCATTGTTATTGTGAAAAACTTAGGAGTTCTTTTTATAACTTTGTAAGGGCCTTTGTACGGATCCGATAAAGACTTTTTTTGCGCTTCTTCGCGAACGAAGATGTGAGTGCACGTTTTAAGGTTCTGAGGAACGAATATGCCTTTCTGTGTTCTTATGTTAGTGGGATTTGGTTTAATTTGCTGCAATGTTGTATAGATGTCTTTAGCTATGTTGGAGGTGATCGTTGTGTGTGATCGTTCATTAGCTATCAATTCGTTTGGTAGACGTAAGGATTCTCCGTACAGGGGCTGTGCGGGTGAAAACCCAATATCTTCTTTTATTGCTGATCGAATACCCAGTAAGACCCATGGCAAATTTTTGTACCAATTTTTTGGTTGTTCACAAGTGCGTAATGCTGTTTTTAAATGCCTGTGAAACCTTTCAACTTCACCATTAGATTGAGGATGATAAGTAGTGGTACGGATAGTATTAGAGCCTAAGATTTTCGAAAGTTCTTGAAATAGCTTTGACTGAAATTGTGTGCCTTGATCCGTCGTGATTGTTCTAGGGATGCCATATCTGGATACCCAGTGGTGAATGAAAGCTTGCGCTACAGTTGAAGCTTCTATATTTCGCAGAGGAATGGCTTCCGGCCAGAAAGAAAAACGATCTTTTATTGTAAAAATATAAGTGTAGCCATTTGATTGCGGTAATGGGCCTACAATATCCATGTGTATATGTTCAAAACGACTAGTTGGCGTTTCAAAAATTCCATGTGGAGACTTTGTGTGCCTGGTTACCTTGGCTTTTTGGCAAGCTATACAACATTTAGACCAATTAGTTATTTTTCGATTCATTTTAGACCAGAAATATTTGGTTGTAATTAGTTTTTTTGTAGCTCTTGCACTTGGATGCGATAGACCATGCATCGTGTTGAAAATGGTACGTCTGAATATCGATGGTACGTAAGGACGATTTACCGATGTGTAGTTTCACACCAAATTTCCGTATCCTCAACTGGTATGTAGATTTTTTTTTAAATTGAAGGAAAACTTGTTCTGATTCTTTTACAAATTCTCTAGCTCTTCATCTTTATTTTGTTCTGAGCCGAGAGCTTTAATATCAAGTTTTTCTATGTCAACTAAATCGACGTGTGCTCTAGATAAACTGTCGGCCACAACGTTTTTGGAACCGTTTATGTACCGTATATCGGTGGTGAATTGAGCTATAAAGTCTAAGTGCCTAGCTTGTCTAGGTGATTTTTCGGTCTTTGAGCAAATGGCGCTTGTCAGAGGCTTGTGGTCAGTGAAAACTGTGAAATCCCTGCCATCCAGAGCATATCGAAAGTGTTTGATTGCTTGGTATATTTCAAGCAGTTCTCTGTCAAATGCAGAGTATTTGACTTCAGAGGGTGAAAGTTTTCTTGAGTAAAAGCTTAAGGGCTCCCATCTGTTGTTACTATATTGCTGAAGGACAGCTCCTATGGCAGAGTTGGAATCATCAACCATGAGGCTCAACTTTGCGTCTGGATTTGGATGAATTAGGAGTGTACACTTTTGTAAATCCGTTTTCAGTTTCTGGAATGCTTCATCACATTCTGCTGACCACGAAAAAGTTTTCTTTTTTATCGCTTGGGGAAGATTCTTGAGTAGCTGGTATAGAGGAATTGACGTATGAGCCATATTGGGAATAAACCGATGGTAAAAGTTTACCATTCCTAGAAAACGCTGCAATTGTTTAATTGACGTAGGTGTAGGGTATTCTGTAATCGCCTTAACTCTTGTGGTCGAAGGGGAAATCCCTTCTCTAGTTATCTTATAACCAAGAAAATCTAATTCTGAAACGCCTAAAACACATTTGTTTGGATTGATGTTCATCCCAAATTCATTTAATTTGTTAAATAATGTCTTGAGATGTACCTTATGTTCATCTGCTGATTTGCTTCCAACTAGAATGTCATCAACGTAGATGAAAATGAAATCTAAAGCAGATAGTATTTCGTTTATAAAGCGTTGGAAACTTTGATCACCGTTCTAAATCTATCTTCGAGAAAATATTACATCCGTGTAACTTTATAGAACAATCCTGCATGTTGGGCAGTGGATATTTGTCAAACTGTGTGACTGCGTTTAATTGTCTATAGTCTCCACACGGTCGCCAATCAGGAGAGACCTTTTTCGGGACCATGTGAAGTGGAGAAGCCACAGAGGAAGAAGATGGTCGTATTATACCTAATTTAAGCATTTGCTGGAATTCATCCCGGACAATTTGAAATTTTTTAGGATGTAGTCTTCGAGGTTGGCAAGATGGCAATTGTCCGTGGGTTACTATATTATGGACAACGTTGTGTTTTATAGGCATATTGAAATTGGGCCGAGACTTTAAGTCTGGAAATTGATCTAGTATTAATCCGAATTCTCCTTTGATAGACAATAGTTTGGGTGAACATGAGTCCACGTGTCGTATATGAGCTTGTGCCGAAAGATTTGTTTCTTGATCTCTAATTTTTCTACTTCGAATATCGACTGATAGATTGTGCTTATATAAGAAGTCTGCTCCGATGATTGCATGTTCGATTGCAGCGATAATAAAGGTATGTTGGAAATCGCGTCTCAGATTGAGATTGATGGTAAGAGTTTTGTAACCGTAGGTACTTATTCTAGAGTCGTTTGCTGCAGCTAAAAGAAATTCGGATTTGTTGTGATGTTTTAGGAACATTTTCCTTGGAAGAATGGAGACCTCCGCTCCAGTATCAATTAGAAAATTGATTTCTGTACGTTTATCAAAAATAAATAACCGGCAAGGAAGTTCACTAGGCCTCGGTGCCGTTGACGAGGCCGTGCTAATTAGTTTCTTGGCTCCTGGGTATTTCTAGAAGTGAACGCACAAGGTGAAATACATTTTTGTACTTTCGATTTAAACCGTATATGGTAATAACAAAATTTTGGAATAGAGACGTCGCGGTTAAATCTAAACTTGGATTGTGACCTTGATCTGCTCCTATTAGAATTGAAAGAACTGCCAGTATTTTGTTTTAGTTCCAAGTTATGTATTCGCTGTAATAAATTTTCTATGGCAATAGTAATAGGATCAGATGGAGCAGAGCGTTCACTGTGAGATACCGCAGCTACAGTGGCTCTCCACATTGAATCGTAAATTTTATCTGCTATCGCGAATATTTGGTCTTTTGTATGTGAGCCTTCAATTGCGATGAGACAAGCTTGAAGAGATTGAGGTAGTTTGTTTAACCAAAGCTTATCAAGCAAAGATCTATTCACTAAACTATTAGTACCAGCTAATGATTCCATCTGACGAAACAATTCAGATGGTCTTGCATCACCTAGCTCTATTTTGTGCAGAAGAGCATCTAACCTTCGTTCCTCAGTATCCTGACTACGAGCAAGCAGTGTTGATTTCAAAGTTTCATATTTATTTTTAGCAGGCGGTGTTAAAAGAATGTCTGCGACTAGTTCTAATGTCTCTGGTGTTAAAGACGAAACTAAATAATCGTATTTTGTATTAGACGCAGTAATATTTTTAAGTATGAACTGTGTTTCCACTTGTAGGAACCATAGTTCGGATCTATTACTCCAGAAGGGAGGAATTTTTAAAGAAACGAATGAGGTTTCCGCGATACTGTCATTATTTAACCGTATTGAGCCTTCCGTTATATTTTGTTCGTTGTTTTGAGAAACGGGATTGTTTTCGGATTCTATACTCATTTTAATACGAAATGTACTAGCTTTTACAAGAGAATGCGCGAGAAGAAAAAATATTGTTACTTTAAAGGAAGAGAAATGCAATTTTATGTAAGCAAATAGATAAAATCCTTCTGTTCGATGTGTAGGAAAAAGAAAAAAGAGATTTTATTTAAAATCGCTTTCAACAAACTTTCTGTTAAATTCAAAGTGTACCGAGAACTTTATACACAAAATTATTTGTAAACCTGTCGAGATCACATTGATTTTTAAAGAATTTCACTTACAAAACAAAATTTATTTGTAAAATGATGAAATTTTAGCAAATTTTTAAAAGATATACATATATATATAGTTATATATTGTTAATAATATTTAAGTAGTCAAAGTGATTTCGTACTCACTGAGCTTTTTCTTTCCTTTAATATTTGATGTAATTTTTGTATATATGTATATATGTGATGCTGATGAGTGATGTGATGTAACGTTTACAATTTCCCTTGATTTCTTTAAATATTGTCTTTGTTCTTTCCTAATTTTTTTTTCTAAGCTTCCTAAAATATTTTTATTAAAAGATGTAAAGATGTGTATTTATTTAAAATTCTAATATGTTGAAATACTCTCCTAATTGCAATGGTTTCTGCCTTGAATGTAAGAGGTTCTGGGATTCTTGCCAATTTTGTACTTTGTGCTGCTATAACTCGGGCTGCTGCGGTGAAATTTTAATTTGTTGCTAAATTGTGGTTGATGACACGCACGAGTTGGTACTGATGGTCATGTGCGAATGAAATTACAGTAGGCGCTCCGTGCTGTTGCTGGCCGCTGCACGTGCTTGCAAAAATTATTTCTTTTTCCTCCGTACTTCTTTTTAAATTTGTTGCTCGGCTGTAGGTGCTCTATGCTATCACTAGCGCGACTTATATATTTCGCTTAGCGAAGGAGAGAAAAAAAAATATATAATGAAGAGAATATTTTATTATTAAATTAAAAGAAAGTATGTATTAATCAGAAAATACAACTTGTATGAAATAATTTTTGTAGAATAATAAGTGGCTAATTAAATGGAATAATTTTTCACATATTTTGTTCATGTTTGTTTGGTAATATAATCGAACTATACATAGGTGCTTTGAATTTTGTTATAATATATATATATAAGGTAGACAACAATTCTCACGGGCTGCACCAACAATTTCCTTGTTACGTAGAATACTCCACAAGATTTTGGGAGGCAGATTGGCATTTAGTTTAGAGCGGAAGTAAGCACTCTTGGCACAACAAACAAACTTACGTTCTCTGCGATACAGTTCCCAATTAACGCACGTCCGCACCTTTTTCCATCTGCAGTAAAGCATATTTCTCTCTATAATTATTCTTCTAATTTAGCCTGAGAACCACTGGCAAGATAGTCGATGATTATATTTACGCATTTAAGGTACATGTTGCTTATAAAGATTTGGAACGAACTTCTTAAAGGTCAATCCGTCAATCGACGAAATATTAACAAATTCCTGCCAAGGCCAGTTAGCAGCCCAAGTCAGGTAGCAAAAAGAAACTCTCTCATTAACCAGATCGAGTTGAATATCATAAGAAAGAAATAATAAATCGTGACCAAAAATATCAGAAAGGGAGATGTGATCATGAAATAAAACTTTAGAAACATCGCTGGAAATGACCAGATCAATTAAGGAACTACTATTTTACCCTAAACTTGGTGGGCAGGATGTTTACAAATTACAGGCCAACTGGAGAGATTGTCCACCAGAGTGGGGGATTGACTAATGACGGCAAGAAGATTTATATTAAAATCGCCAGGTAATAAAACGTGTACATAGGTAGCACTTAACTGCTTCAAGACATCGAAAAAATCAGTGATTGAAGAGCCGCCTGGAGGTTTATAAACAGATGCTATAAGTTCTTTTTGGAGACCAAAATTTATTTCAACTAGGATGAACTACATCACCCGATGATGAGAAGGCTAGAGTTTGAGCCTTTAAATCTTCTCTAATGAAAATGCAGGTACCACCCCCACGTCTCTCCATTCTGTCATGATGAATCAAATTATACCCTTCCACGAATGAATCGGGGATTTATCCCATATTTATTGACATTTCCTGGAAGCTTGCAATCTAATATTAAATATGGCTTCCAATCTAATTAGCAACATGTCCACTGATGGTTCAGATAGTTTTGTAGAATTATCTCGAGTATGCAATTAGGTAGCGATAACAAGTAAATTTCGGAATACGAATGGAGGAATAAGTAATTTATTTGAAACAACTTGACAGAAAATACAGTATTTGCTAACTATTGGACAAATCTACACGTGGACATACATTTTTTCTTCTCTCTAAAGACTTTTACTTAATGTCGAGACTAATTTTTCTAGCACTTATTACAACAAGGAAGCTATCATCATTACCACACATATTCTCCCTTGAAAAAACTGAAAAGAGTTTATGTGATTTCAATCTAGTTGCAAATGTCCACAACATATTGCACTTAAGTGCGGCTAACAATCAAGATTTTCTAATTTACCCACCCACAGTGCAGAAAAATTCTAAAGGAAGAGGATCAAGTCATGTCTTGTATCGTTAGAAATGGCAAAGTATCCAATCCATTGACAGCGATGTACTGGAAACATATACAAACAGACACAATGTCCTTTTTATTTTGACTTGAAATATTGCTTGAAGGCACCTGTGTAGTATGTACTAGACTTTTGAGGTGGAAAAGTTGTACATGTTAGGTGCACAGGTTTTGTGAAAAATCGACAAATGCATCTGAAATATTCTGTCCGAAAGATTTACCTGGTAAATTCGTTACATATCGAAATAACAAGCTCTTCCCAGTACTCATGCCTCAAAGGTATTTGGAGGAGCAGATAAAGACGTACTCCTTCTTTATTCAGTTTTTTCCTTTTTTCAGATTTTATATTGAATACAATTTTTTTTTCTGAATAGAACCTGCTGAAGTCAGGACTTGATAGAAAGTTATCCCAAGTCTAACCGAGGACTCGAATCTTTTGACCTCTTCTTACATATCAATGCTGTCTTACATCCTGAAGTCTAATCCAATCTTAGAAACGTAAACACTATTCAGATTATTACTACTTTATTCAAAATATTTTCCTTATACTAAAAAATGATGATCATTTTCACCACAATAACAACTTTTATTTGCACTTGAAATCAATGAAAGAAATTGGCTACATACGTGCTCAAATCTAACCAAATAAGGTCATCGAAGAACTAACAATAGTAAAATTCCATCCAATTATTATTGAGCTAAGATGATCATAAAACTTTCCCCTTAACCCTTTTTTTCGTGTTATATTATGGGATAAACGAGAACAATCCCCAGATTTTGTAGGTTATGTCATCTTCTCATAGTCCGTCGATATCCAATGAACAGGAAATGTGACACGTCCACATCGTAAAAAGCAAATCTGCTAATCCATTTCTGGAAATAAAACAACATCAGCAGCATCAAAAGCTCAGGGCAAGCAGAGCAAAATGGGCAGCGGGCAAATTCTCGTCTTGTAGTTATCTCATAAGCACAAATCCTATTAAAACAAGAGGCCCACACAGTCAATAGCATGTTCAGCAATTCAGGACAACATAGTCCGGGTGACCATTTTCAGTCTGCTCGTGTAATATGGGCATTGGGTACACTTAGAGAGCTCAGAAACACATCAGATTTAATGTCGACATTAAAATTTTATATCCACCGGCATAAGAACTGTATAAGGATTCGTGTATATAGGACGTATTGGATTGGCTAAAGTGACCGGGAATATTGCCATAGTGTGAGGCACAGGCACTTATTATCTGGCACGACGCTCATAGTTAATTAAATTGTTACTACTACTGGTGGGGCTGTACTTGGGACATAAACTTTATGAATGTTTTTCCATTACGGACACATTAATGTCGGAAAATGTTGAATTTTGTTTTTATTGTAGAAAAAATATATATGTTGCTAAATCATCTTTATCTTGCTTAGGATTTAGATTAATTGCAATTTTGTTGGTATATTTGACCAAGATTTAAGAATTACCAAAAAAATCTTGAGATGCCTTTAAAAACTGTGGAGAATCATTGAACGTCACAACGTAATTACTCAACTGTTAAGCTTAGATAGTATGTGTAAATAGGGTGTTTTATGTAAGGCTCTCAATCTATAGGATTCAAGACTTAACTGCACAATTTGTCGGGCTTATTGTTCAAGGAAAAATATTTAAATTGTATATTTTAAATTATTTCTACACACTTTCATATAAAATTAAACCATCACAATTGATTAGCTTTTCCCGAGTAAAAAGAAATGGTGTTTGTATGGATCCTTGGTTGGTAAATATAATTAAAACTTTTTCAATCGTTATAAGAAAAACAATCTAATACCGCAAAAAAATTGAGCTTTTCAATCTAGTGATCGGAGAAGGCCTAAAATAGCATGCTATCCTCTGATCGCCCATATATTATATACTTTTTATTTTTTATCAAAAGTAAATGTTAAATAACTGGTAGTAAATTTTTTTACATTTTTGAAATTAGGCGAAAATTTTCCCTTCTCGCTATTTGAAGCACTCGGACAAACCAAATTCGGAAAATACTGAAAATCATTGAAAATTATCAAATGCCACAGTAGGTAACGAGATAATAGCTATGATAGGAAACCTTCTCTGACCTCTGAGTCGAAAAGTTCAACTATTTTCAATTTTGTGAATTAATTGAAATAATTTTCTGATTATTTTTTAATTTAAAATTATATCTGCAGGGTGTTCTGGAAAAAAGTGCATTATAGTATTCAATACTGAACTCAAACATAACAAGTAAGCCGATGCTCTGGTGATATAGGGGTACATGGTCCAATCTCCCATCAAGCGGAACTTCATGACTTGAATTATTAGCAGATGCTCATGCTTGAGCAATAGATGATCGTTTAACACTTACACACTACGCACGCTAAGCTCTGTATAACCATTTAATTGTTTATGAACAGCTACATATGTTAGCGGTAATTTTGTAACAGAAAATTATTAAACATCTTCTTTTGTAGAAGTGCAATTTTTTAAGCTATTATTGCTGTTTACTTATTTACTACCAAACACCGCAGCTACTTTCTAGCAATAGCGGTAGTGGCTGAGAGCAGACCCGGACATGAAAAGCCGGGCCCCTTGGCGGTTAACAGAGTCAGACAGAGCCCATGTTTTTAAATGATTGAATAAAACAAAAATGTTGCCGTTATACTTCATTTATTCAACGTTCATCGACCTTAAAAAACAAACAATCAGAGGAACTGATTAGCTCACTATAGTCCAAATACTGCATTACTTCTGACTCTATATACAGCATAAAGAGTGAATTGAGCCTGATCTCCTCTATGGTGGATTTTAAATAGTTCTTCACTTGTTGTAGCGCTAAAAACGGCCATTTTGCCGAACAGTTTCAATCTAGTGTATACAACAAGATCTGGAGCTCTGTTTATATATTTAGCTAAATGTCCAGGATACATGTATAAAATTCCAAGGCCGATAATGGTTTTCTTCGTATAGCCTCAGCGGAGGACAATGAGCTCACATCTACTTTTTCCTAAGGTCCCGCCTAAATCTCCTAGATAGAAAGCTTTCATGTCCGTGCGCACTCGCCGATATCTTGGGATTTCAAGCTATGTAGCTGCATGAGAAAGTCAAACTTTATAGTACTGCAATCAATCTATTGGCAATGACGTTGAAAACGGTAACTCTGAATCCGTCCCTGCCGGATGGTACTACTTCGATCTCATTTCCTTTTACTTCAAAAATTGAGAATTGTCCGCTCCAAAAAAATTATGCATTAGGTTAGAGTGGCGGCCATCGCAGAAAGTTGTACGATCAGCCACACTTAGACCATCTGTGATCAATTGTGATGACACTATATTGGAAGCCTGCCTGGAAAACATATTTAAAAAGCTAGGGGGTGTGATGAAACCAGCCAGAAGAGTTTATGAACCATCCTAGGTCCACTAACTCTTTGGGCTAATTCCTCCAGTTCGCGGAAAAAGTAGTTACCAAGCGTACTCCTCCTACACTTAGCAAGGTTGGGAAATTCGCACAGAAGGTGGTGAACGCTCTCAACCTCCTCTTCGACCATAAAGCTGCTTCTGCAGAAGTCGTTGTATGGAGCTGGCATGCGGTCTGCATGTTTGCCAAAGAGGTAATGCCCGTAATAAAGATAGTAAGATTATGCACATGATTCCGGTTCCTACCCAGCAGATTCAGTCTACCTAAGATAAATCTCGGGCCAAGCAGTCTTGAAATCGCGCATTAAGTCAGTTTTCCGCCCCTTCCGCCAGCTTGCAGGCCCGTATATCTAGAATCCTCTTCACTGATTGTAGGGGCCGACCTATGGGTTCCTCTGCTAGACACGTATTCATAGCAGTACCCTTTCTGGCCGGGCATCTGCTGCCTCATTTCCAGGTATTTCACTCTGACCAGGCACCCAGCAGAGAATAAATCTGTGGTATGCAGCCAGTTTCAGCTCACAGTGACACCGTTGCACTAGCCGCGATCTAATGGTGCTCGAGTCCAAAGCTTTTATTGCAGCTTGGTTGTCAATACAAATCCTCATGATTCGATCGAAGCCTTGCTGCTTTGCAAATGGCGCGGGGACTCTGCCTGGAGCACACTGCAGTGGTCCAGTAGGCGGGACGTTTCCTGTATTGGAGGGGGTACTGAGTACACTTCGACTCCAAATCCCACATCCATTTTCGAACTATCCGTAAAGACACATATATCAGAGTCAGTTGTCACGCGATTACGATCCCATTCCGCTTTACTGGGAATGTTAGTTGAGAATGCTTTTTCAAAGTCTAGTCTTGGAACAATGTAATCCGTAGCTCCCCGTATACAGTCTTCAGGACAAATCCTCAGTATTCTGTTGTGACCAATGTCTTCTGTTGACCAGCAGCCAGACTCTTTAAGGCTTAGTGCACCTTATACAGCTATGCATTTGCCATGGATGTCGATATGCAGGAACCGGAGCATATTCTCCATTGCTGCCATTGGTGTTGATCGCAGAACTCCTTCAATGCCTAAACAATCAGCTCTCTTCATTTTAGTAATACCTTTCAGGTGCGTCGCCTCCTCAAGATACGAGGGTGTACACCCCAACTCTTGCCAAAAGTTTTCTTGCAGGCATACAGTGAAATGGCCGCCTTCTTGACGCGCTCATTTACATTTGTCCTCCAATTTAATTTGTAGTCTAATAACACTCATATTTGGTTTCAGTTTTAAAATCAAGAGTAATATTACCTAGTTTTGGTGGTGTGAAAGTCGGGATAACTCTCCTCAGTCTAAAGAGGACTAGTTCGGTCTTTGGTGGATTAAGCCCTAGACTGCAACCTATAGCCCAGTTAACAAGCTTTTGTAACGCTTTTTGAGTTAGTTCACTGCTCGTCGGTAGAAATTTCCCCGAGACCAGTATAACTAAGTCATCACCATATGCTACCGCTTTTGTACCCTCCCTTTGCAGAGATATGAGAATTCCATTAACCACCAGTAACCACAGTCGAGGTAAGAGCACTCCTCCTTGTGGAGTACCTCTAGGCACCCTCCTGCTAACCCTATTGTTACGAAGTTATCCATCTACATATTTGGATTCAACTCTAAGACCAATTCCTATGATACCCTAGGTGAATGGTCGTTTGTAATTTCGTATGGTCACCCATCTGCGCAAGTTTGATTTTTGAAGTGGTTTTTGAATATATCCCTGGAACAGTGCGTCGAACAACACCAATAACTATAACCAATATTATAGAATTTCATATACTGAAGAACTTTTCATTACCTACATTAAAACCGTATAGAACTGATCATTTTCACAGAATACGTTAAATCCAAAATTGTTATTTGGCAGCACCAAGAAGGGGTTGCCCGATTTAGTCCATTTTTGAAATTATATGTACTATTTTAATGAAAACACCATGTGCAAAATTTCAACGATCTATGTTGACGAGCTCTCTGGCAGTGTCCAAATATGGAGTGAAAAAAGAAATTTTTGTATGGCAACCCTACGAAAGAGTTATCCGATTTGTACCATTTCGAACTTAATTTCAGCTGTCTAAGTACATCCGTTCTCGGGTTGTCGTGAGAACGGACAGACAGACATGAAAATATCAAAATAACTTTTAATTTTATGCATGGGTGTCCAATCCATTTGGCACTATCATCATTATTTCTAGGTGTTACAAACGGAATGACAAACTTAGTATAAGGTAAAGTGGGGCGCAGTCGTCACTATTTTTTCAATTGATATTTTAGAAGAAAGAATAAATTCTTTTACAATACAGCATATAAATAAATATAATTAAAACATTTGTAGTTATATTAGTGCACTAAATTTCAGGCTTCTGTCAAACTATAGCTTTTAGTTCGTCCAGGAGAGGGGCACATTCGTCTGAAGAGTGAATACACGATTTTATTAATAACAATGTAAGTAATTATAAAAGTATACTAACACTACACAAATTATTTAAAAAAAAAGTAACAAAAGTAACAAAACATTATAGTGAGATCTTCATTTCAAACGACAAAAAAATTAAATAAATATAACAGATAATCAAATAAACCTAATTTATTTATTTTAAATAATATTTTGATAAATCAGTATCAAAAATGTATCTATTCTTTGTTCTCGATGTACCTTGTGGATGAATTGATTCTGGTAATTTCATTACCACCTCAGATCTTGATATGAAGGAAACATCTTCAATGCTGGATTCACTGAAGATATATTTTCCTACACATTTTCTGAAGAATTTCACGGAGAATAAATTATTTTAAATCTAAATAATTTGGCAAACGTAAAAGACTGGCCGATTTAACGGAAATTTTGCTAGAAAAAAATTATTTACCAATAAAACTGCATCAGCAGTTAGTTCTTTACTCAGTTCTTTGGATTCTATGCAGTCTTCATCTTCATCATCAAAATCCACGCATTTGCCGCTAGACGTACAAGACACTTCGGTTCCATCCTCTGGTTCAGAAGATGTAAAAATTATTACTTTATCAGCTTTTCGTTTTCTTAGCTGCGTTTTATTTTCCTTTCTGCTTTTTTCTGCAAGCTTTTCTTGAAGTTTTTCCATTTCAGAGGTATCCGTAAAAATAGAAGACCTTCCACATCGCGCATTTGTTTAGGTTACGGACGTAAAATTTCTGGATTAGTTGCAATAGTCACAGAACTTGTCGATGGAATTTCTATACAGTTATTGTAGGTACATGAATTTAGAATTCGAAAATATGTCCGAATTGAATGGGAAGATTCCCGTTTCTGCAAAACCTTTTGCAATATTTTCAGAACAAAAAGCCTTTAAAAATAGTTGAGAGGTCAGTTCTGCAATTTCATATATTAATATTGCTTTCTGATGTGAAATCAGAGAAAGAGGTTTTGCAATACTTTTTGAATGAACCAAAAGTTGTGACATCGAGTGGTTGCAAGTGTGCAAGAGTGGTATGGAGTGGAAAAGTTAACAAATTAATTCTATTTTCGTGGCGAAAAATAATAGCATCTAAGGAGCAGTGTGATAAGTGATTATCGAAAAGCAACAATATAGGACTTTCCTTCGTATAATTTATTTTTTTCTTGATATGTCTTAAAACATCAAGAAAAATTTCTGCAATCATCCATCCGCTTTTGCAGTTTAGAGCTAGAAATCCAGTCAAGGCACCAGTAAGAAAGCGTTCACTAATTCTTATATGTGGGTAAACATAAATCGGATGCAAATGATTTCCGTTTGCACTTATTATACCTACCATCGTTACCAAACTGCCTCTTATGGCAGACACAGCTTGTGATACTGCCCGCAATAATCTAAGAAAATTAGAAGTAAGATTAGTTCTTTATACTTCGATTATTTTAACCCTTGGAGATTCCATAACTGTTGTTATGCCAGTTTCGTCAAGATTATGTATGCATGTCATTTGCTGCAAAATTATGTCGTTCATAAAAAATCCTTAAATTTTCGAAAAAGGAACCAACTGCTGACCAAACTTATGTTTTTGGGTTTTCTTAACGAAATAGCTGGATTTATTTTCACAAACCCAACCGTCAATCTTTTCCAGCTTGTTTGTTTACATTTCCAGATTGAGGATAAATTAGGTTGTTGAAATTAGAGTAGTCATAGGCAAATTTCATTAACATTGAATATGTCAATCCGTGATGCATTTTCGAATAAGTTTTTAAATAATTCGCTAATACATCTTCCTGGCATTTTGAAAACACTTGAATAGATGAGTATTTACTTTGATATTGACTGTGGTTATCGTTGTGTCCGGAATCTGGGGCAGCTTGTCTAGTAAAGTCGGCGTTTCCTTTTTTTTTTGCATTAAACGTGAATTTACTGTTTGCCATTTTAAGTTATATTTTACTGTGGCAGAGATTGATGTTTCCGTTTCATACAGTACATCCGAAATTGCTTTTTTCATGGCTATTTCATTGATATGAGGCCTATTTGTTTTTGGTTTGTAATTGCGTACCATTTCCCTTAAAACATAAGTTTAAATGAATCCTTAGGCTGTGTGCCAAACCAGACTTTTCGTTTGAAAAGTTTGGTAAAAATGACCAAGTTGCGTGTGCCAAACAAGAGGAGTCTTTTCACGTGACGCTGTATTGACATTTAACAAAGTCGGAAAATGGACGAAGATATCGAACTTATAATTATATTTCTTCAAATGCTGGCAAACGATTTGAAATACATAAAAGAGAAGAGGAGGAATTTAAATCATTGTATACTAAACAGGGTTGTGAATGTCTTATAGCTTTATCCCATAGGAGAACAACTATTCCACTTAATCTATATGTTGAGCATTGGAATACCAACGAATTTTTTAGAGAGGGTGCTCGAAATAGCACGCGGCTAATGACTCTGTATAGGCAGAAGAAAATCTAGAAAGATCTTCTTTATTCTCCAGCAGCTTTAGCTGGGGCTACAAAAAGAAAGAAGGTTATTTAATAAGGCTATAATATTTTCTCCTCCTGGAACGCCGTAATGCTGTACATCGGGGTTAGGTCTCTACCCTGACTTGTTTGAAAACTGTTGCAGTAATAATGAGCTGGCGGTTGATATAATTTATATCTTTAATATTTTTTTTTAAATATTTTGAGATGTTTCCTCTTACAAGATTGAAACGATACTGAGTTAAAACTCACATTGTTTTACTTATTTTTTATTATGCCTACTTACTAATGCGTGGAAACTACTTGATCACGCTGCACAAGGTGGATTTTCAGGAACAGTAATAATTTAGAAGTGTCCCTAACACTCAGGTCAATACAGCGGCTCAACGCAGAAAATGATTTCCGTTAAAAGTGTTCCGCGTCGCCACAGGGTAACCACTATTTTAGTTTTTAATATATTTCATATAATAACGTGTTTTTAATATTTTAGATTATATTGTTCCAATCAAAAGTCGCTGCTCTAAGGAAATACTAAATAACAGTGACCAGGTTTTCGTGAAAATATGCAGATTTCAACAAGTTCATTTGAAAAGATTATTGAAATTATACCATCAAAACATCACGGGTATAGTTTGAGATTGGATCTAGCAGTTTTCTTAAAAGTTTAGGGCCTGTCCGAACCAAAGTCTTCACCTTCGTCTTCGTCTTGTTATTACAGCTAGTGACGTAACATCGACTCAAGCTCTATCCTAATCCATGTCTATGCCACCGAGCTTTGCTACTTTGTATAACAATTTAGATATCTGGTTAGCTTGATCATCGAGTCAAGGTGCGAGTTGACTATTTTAATTAGACAACATAATTTACGGTTATGTTTATTCGCTAGCTGTCGAGATCAAGCTAAGCAAACGAACTCGGACAGGTAAGCTTCGTTATAGCTTGATGGAAAAATGGCGAACGTTGATAAAATGAAGCAAAAATATGGCGCAGGCTTTTTACTGTTTTAATTCCTTTAAAAACAAAATTATTAATAGAAATGAGCGTTCATAAAAATGTTTTCTGGCTAATAAAATTAATCTTGACTTTTTTAAGTATAGCTTATCGTAGTAAGTAGATACAATATAAATCATGTCGCCAAAAATTTATAACTTTTGGTGACTTTGACTGCATTTATGTAGGTCAATAAATATATGACTGCCTTATAAATATAACAATAACTTATTTAGCATTTCATAGACAAGAGAACTTGTTTTCAAGTTGATTAATGCACGGCAGGAGGTATAAGTACAAGCATCAAGTAAAACAGCACATGCTTTTAACAAATTGTCAAATATCGAGCAAAGCATTTGAATTCGGACGGATTAGCTTCGTCTTCGTCTATCTATTATAATAGCTGAGATTATTGTGTTACGTCATTAGCTGTAATAATAAGACGAAGACGAACGCATGGATTCGGATAGGCCCTTAATATATGTACAATTACACACACACTCAATTAAGAAAGAGGAAATTAATACACACAACTGACGTTTTTATTTTAGTTTTATTCACTTTATGAAGAAAATTCAGTTTCATGTTTCTCCCGTAAATACTTTTGGATGGATTTACAACATTTACTGATTGATTTTAAGGTCTTTTCCTCCAAATCTTCAATTTCGTTGATCTTTCGTTTTCTTGAGGATGAAGTAGACGGCGTTGAAGACGATTGTCGACTTAGAGAATCTTCGAGCGATTCTTGTGCAAGGCCAGCATTCCGGTCCTCTTCTTCAAGGAATTTTTTACTTACAACGCTCAGAATATCGTATTTTTTCCATTTTTTCCGCCATGTTCATGTCACTATGTCATTTCATACGTCAAAACAGAGTTCATTCATTAAAATTTTCGGGAGAGATGGCTCTGCGTTCGATAAGAAAAAGTATTGAGTCGGCATTGAAAAGTCTACTCGCCAGAATACTTTTCTTTGAAAAGTCGGCTTTTCAAACGAAAAGTCTGGTTTGGCACAGAGCCTTAGTTCAACATGTTGGGGCACATTCGTCGCGCATCCGATGTACCCTATGTTGTTACGACGAATGTTCCCCATTGTATGCATTACTGCAATATTTCTCTAAGAAAACACATTTTTTAAACAATATATATTATATAAGATTGTAAAAAACATATTAAAAAATCAATCAAAATAGTAATAACTAGAAATTTCTAAAAAAAAAACTAAAACACAAAAACTCTTGCTGCTCCCTTAAAGATACTACTAAACTACAATGTAATGTTAATCACGCTTGAACTGAGATGCAGTCTCGGTGTACAAAGTATTGATGGCCGTACGATATTCGATATATCAATATTTATCCCCTTAGAATTCGGGTAATTCGTATCGATATTTTTATACTTTAAATATCGATGTATCGATATTTCAATAGCCGTATTACATAGAAAAAAAAATCTAATTTCTATCTGAATTAGTTTTCTTTTTCTTCTTATTCATGCTCAGAAGTCCCTTTATGATTTAGCTTTTTTATAATAAACAGTTGGAAAAACCTAAGGTAAAAATTTAATTTCTTTGATTCTTTCTTATCTCCTGTTGTCTGTTTTGCTAATGAGATGAATAATAAAAAACCAAATGAATCAGGTCAACAAACATACAAATACAAAGCAATTAAAGCCACTATAAAGAAAATAACTAGAAAGTGGATCATTCGTTCCCAGCCAAGTTTGGAAAGAGGGTTTTACTGAATGCGCTCTGTCAATGTTTCTTAATTCACTCATTGCAAATTGTTGGCAGGGTAATAACTGAGCTGGTTGTATCAGTAATTAGCTGTTCTTAATCGCGATAAAGTAATAACAAAGATTTACAATTTTGTTGTGTTGATGATCGCACATTTTTAAAGGAGAAATAACAGTTACCCAGTACATCCAGCACCCACACCGATTGTGGACAATAGCCAAATACATATACGATTACATACATATGTTTCAAAAGTATTATAACATTCTCTTATATTCATTTAAAGCATAATTTGTTTTTTTTTTTACATAAATGATAAGAAAGAGCCGAAATTTTCCACACGAACTTATTTTAAACAAATGCAGATTTAAGTTCGAAAATGGGAAAATCAGGTAACTCCTCCGTAGGGATGCCTTACAAAAATTTCGTTTTTTGCTATATATTTGCAATTTGCCTGAGAGAATAGGTCAACAGCACGGGCACCGTAATAGATTAATAGTATTTATACATATAATACCAAATATCGACAATACTAAGAATATCGATAATTTAAGAGCAATATATTGGTGTATCGATATTTTGAAAAACAAAAAATGCAAATATCGGTGTATCAATATTCTTCCAACTATTGGCCATCCCTAGTACAAAGAAAGACAAAAAATTCTCATAAGCTAGAAATAATGCAAAAAAAATGATTGAATTTTTCGACCCAGCGATCAGAGAGGTCTCATCTGTATGGTTATATCTGATCGCCTATCATAGAAGTTCAATGATGGAGGTCACACCGATTGCCCATATGGGCTCTTCGTATCTCGAACTTTTCAATTTTTTTTATGATTTTCAATTTTTCTTATTATTTATGTAAATAATGGAATAAATTTCAATGACAGAATTTACTTTAATGTAATTTTTCGAGCCAGCAATCCGAGAGGTCTCATCAGTATGGCTATCTCTGATATATAAATACTTTTTATAAAAAGTAAGAGTGAATTATACGGTGGCAAGATATCTCATTACACTTTTAAATTGGGAGATTGTTTTCCTTTTTTTACCTGGCGGCATATGGATAAACCGAGTAGAAATTATATGAAGGAGATTTCTCGTCTAAAAGACTGAAACTTATGGAATTTATTTTTATATGGGCAATTGGTCTGATTTCCATCATTAAACTTCTATGGTAGGCGATCAGAGATAACCATACCGATGAGACCCCTCTGATCGCTGGGTCGAAAATCATTTTTTTTTGTACTTAAAATGCATTTTGTAAATTTATTGAAATTATTTTCAAGTCTGTTAAGACTAGAAATCTCCTTCGGTAGAAATAATGGCACTGACGAATGTGGCCCAGTGACAAATGCGCCCCACCTTACCCTACCCTCTTGATTTCATCTAGGGTATAATAATATCGATTTGAGTCGAAAAGTACCCTAAGGCCTGATGAAGGCTCGCGCGCGCGAATTAAAAAATTATTTATTTCAATGCGAGATTATGTGAGATTATAGAAACAAGATTATTATATGCGACATTTTGAAAGTGCGACTTTTAGAAATTGCGAGATCTTAATATGCGAGATTTATTGTGCGGTATTGTAATTTTCGGTTAATCGTACCCAACCCATGATATATGTATATATCTGACCCTATTCATGATGTGCATGTACATCTCTAAGCTAATGGTTGAGAATTATATTTGCAGAATTCATGATGTTCTTATTGAAATTCATCAATTGTAAATAGATAAACAACTTCTCTAAAACTAGTCACAGTGTATCATAATTCTTTACATTTCACCTTTTGAAACACGAATGACTTACTCCAACTACGTTCAATAATGATAATTTTTCCTCTTAATTTCTTATTCAATTTAATACATGGATATCCCATATATCCCATATATCCCATATTTTGCACATGTATAGGTTAAAAAATAAGATTTAAATTATGAATTTAATAAACCATTCCAATGCAAAATTAACACAGGCTACATACTTCCATGTGGTGCTAAAGCTAGTTTCGGCTATATTAAAGTACGTTCAACCAATTTTGTGCACCGTTTTTTTAATAATTATTATTGATTTTTGAATAATTACCAGCACTCATCCTACAGCATACACTTTTTTTTAATTAAAAAAAAAATATTAAATTAAAAATTCTAGGAGGCAATTAAAACAAATAGTCACACACCCTGGCACTCGATCTTTTCTATTTATCCTTAAATCTAATCTTTTCGAGATAATAGGGGCCGAAAAGTATTTATCGTAACTATGGTATCATTTTATGGACATATCGTATAACATCGCAGTTACATTCTAAGCCCCATGGTAAAAACAAATATTTATTTATTAAAATAACAATCTGTTTTTCTAACAAATGCTTTTTTAATTAGCAACAAATAACTCATATATGATAAGTTTTTAATATTAAAAAAACAAAAAACAAGAAAAAACCTATTGATTAAAAATGCCCAACAAGTCACATAAATACTCACTGAGCATAGCTCTTTCGTCGCACATGTCCTGGATTAATATCCCTAAGTATTCCCATGTATAATCTGTATTTTTTTTATCCTGACATTGTCCTTATTGTTCTTTTCGCTTATGCAATACTTTTTGCATTCTATCTATCTGCCAGAATAAATTCCAGGGCCGAATCCATAAATCTATCATTTGAAAATGTATTTTATGGTCATTTGCTTTTGGTGAATTTCAAATCGAGTTTTAATAGCGCTGCGAAGCTATATATCAATGTCAGATATGGTCAGAACTTGCAACTAAAGTATACTACTAACGACGCGACCGAGAATCTTGCTGCAACAAGAATCCTACACTATCTGGACTGTGCCATCCGATCCAAGGGAAATGCACAAATTGCTCCGTGTCCAATATGCAAAACTCAATTTGTTTGGAAGTCTTAGGGAGAAGGGATGTAACAAATGGCAGCGGACAGAAAGGGTTAGGTCTATGGTTCATCTTGTGTGTTCACATTGGGTACAGAAGGGTCGGCCAAATAGGGGTTAGCTTGTTGAAAACTTTGCTATCTGATAATAGTAAAAGAAATCTAATTTTCCCCGAATACCAGTTTTGTTTACAATTGCACTTGTTAAAAGGGTTCCGTTAAATGGATAAAAGAAAAATATTTAATTTCACTCTCGGCGGTATTTGTTGCCGTTATCTTGATGCGGTAAATGGCTGCTGCGTTGCTCTTTAGAACCAGTTTCCTTGAATTTATAGGAAATTTATGCATTTACCTAGTTAAGCGAATAGAATGGACGACCTCTCTCCGACTGTTGTGGACGGTGAATGAAAAGAAAATTTATGATAAAAGAGATTAGAAATTTCCTAAAAAGAAACATAAGAAAACATTTTTGTATACAATGAATCGCTTTCCTTATTTAAATAAAGTGCTACTGTTGATTTTATTAATATTTTCGGAGCTACGAAGGTAAAAACTTGAATGCTCTTTTATTTTTCTTGTTCTATCTCTACTTAGAATTTTTAAAATTGAGATGATTAAAGAGAATTATTGCCTAATAAAAAACATTTTTTTTCTTTAACTCTGTAATCTCAGAATGATGTTAGAAAATTACACTTAATACCTAAATGGTTTCCTGACAAATGAATATAGAGGGACACTTTGAGCCAGATCTATATATTTGGGTTGACACTTCATGAACAGAAATAATGGTAGATACTGAAAAATATTTTGAATATAAACAATTGTCGTTTGACCAATGAAGTACTGTTATTTTTGTATGTACAGTAGGTACTATAACCAAAATGTATTGTCTGATTAGACAAACTACCGAAAAATATATTCCTAAATTTACAATTGACATAATAAACCTTTCTCTTATAATTAAGTATAATCCTGCTATCGTTAGACTATAGTCGAAATAGGTATTTGTACTTCCATTGATGGAGTCGTACTACGACATTATATTCCTTTCCATAAAACCATAGGACACCCTTTGTAATTATTTTTGGTAAACATTTTATGTATTTTTGTCACTATGCGGGGTTAAAGCTGCACTTGGGATAATTTTATATATAAATTTAATCGTATGGCGGATCCAGCTAGGAGTCGTGCACGCCCCTCCCTGAAGACCACTAAAAAAAATGCAATAGATCTTCTGAAGTTTTCGTAACAAAATCTATTTTACTACCCTTTGTGTAAAAAATATAAAAATTTTTGGAAGCATTCAATTTGATACGTTTAGCAGCCCTTATGGCTAGCGGCTCTGGCTTCGTTCCACCTTAAGTCGTGGCTGTTAAATCCTATAGAGGGAACAGGATTTACAGGGATGGGCGCGTAATTTACGTCATTCTTTACGCGTAGATAACAATGTAATCTACATGGCCTTTAGTCCTCGTAGACAAGTAGATTACGTAAAAGATGATGAAACTAAGGAAAATCATTGGAAAAATTAAGTTACAAGGTTAAAATATAGCATATTTTTATTCTATTATATTTTTTATTTCTTCAAGAAGGAAATTTAAAGAGTAATCTCTACTTTTATTATTATATTTTTTATAAAATGAAATTTTTCATTGTCTTGAATTTTCATCATCATCATCTTCTGTATCATCAACATCATCAGCCAATCGCAATGAATAATATATGTTCAAAAGTTTTTTGGAACGCTCGAAAGTTAACCTATTCCGAATAGGAGAATGCACATGTGCCCAATTTGAAAACATTCTCTCAATTTGAGCGGTTGAAGCAGGTAAATTCATAAGCCGTTTGGCTATGAATGACAATTGTGGGTGCTTAATTTCTGCGATATTCCAGAATACTAAAGGATTCATCTCTCCCGTATCATACAAATCCCTAACAAATCCTTTGGAATTTTTATAACCATCCCAGTCTTCGATTCCTTTTGAATTATGATGCTTAAAAAGAAAATTGTTAACTTTGTCCATGTATTCACTTTGAAGTTTTTTGCTGTCGTAAAATGAATGTAGATAAAATGTAGTCAATGCATACACATTAAAAGCCATCTTCTTCCTTTTTTCTGATTTATCATTAAACCTCTCAGGTAATTCTAACTTCCCTTTGGCAGGTATTTATTAAATGACATATTGGGTTAAATATTTTTATTGCTTCATTTACACCTTCAATAAATTCTTCTTCAAAAAGCAGTTTTGCAATAGATGGTTTAAGCTTTTTCAAATTTCTATCAGCAGCATAAAGCTTCGTGGATTGTAAATTATAAATGAAATTAGCATAACAATCTCTACATGAGCACCAACGCGTTTCACATGGTAATTTTACACGAAGCCCTCCCTTATCAATTATGGCCCTTTCCAAATCTGATTGCTTAAATTTTTTTTTAATAGAAATTATCTTTATATTGAGATCCTTATCCACGACATCTTTTGCCACCAAGTTTGCTGTATGGTTGTTGCAATTACTATGCCTAACTACATCATTCCCATTTTCATCATAGTACTAGCTTTGTCTGAAACTTCTGCATAAATTTCTGTACAATATTTGTCTTTTGCTATATCTATTGATTCGTATACTATATCAGCTAACTTTTCAGCATTTTCTACTTCTCCCGAAAGATCCCATGCACTAATAAATGCTTGTTCTCCACTGGCTTTGTGGATCATTGAAACAACAGTCTTACTATTGCTTGATGACTATTTCCACCCATCAATTAATAACACGGACTCCTTTTCGATAGTTTTCCTGTTAGACGCTATACCATTTTCATATCTTTTATCGAGAAGAGTTGAAGATAATATTTTTCTGCTGGGTATTTTATCGCGAAAAGCAGATCGAACCTTATTGATGAATTTTTTGAAATACTGTGATTCTACCACACTGCGGAAGATTGCATCCGAATATAAATCTTGCTAGTGCATCATTAATGTCATCCTCTTCTTTCAGTGACAATTTATCCATATATGCAGATATCTTTGTTTTTTTCTCTTCTAGCCAGATGAAGATGGCCTTATATTCCTTACAGATGGAGATGACGAATAGAAAGATGATGTGGATGATAACTGCATTCGGCTTACATTTAATGAAGTAAGTGGAGATACAGAAGATGTAGAGTAGAAGCAACGTGCTGAACACCTTTTTGGGACGAAATCACAACTGGTCGAATAGAGCTGTCTTCTGTTTCTGATAACATCGGCCAACTCATTTGATCTTGCTCTTGGATCTTAAATATTAAATTTCTTAATCAAAAAAAGTACTTTAAATTGATAATATTATATTAAACTTATTACAGTGTTATCTCTCAACAACGAATATATTTTGATCACCAAGATTAACAAAGCTTTCAGACACTTCATTGGCATTGTCATCTATAATAAATGCAATCGTGTCGGATCCGGAAGAATAGATACTACTTGTTGTTAACTTACACACATTCCTAAAAGTAGGTGGAAGTGCTGCTGTAAGTAAGAAGAATTATTACCTATGTGCCCTTAAACAGGAAGAAGCAGTATTTGACAACTTTCTATTGCACATGGAGCATATTGCAATAAATTTTTTATTTTGTTTTTCCAAAACAAAGCCTAGTTCATTAAAAGCACTACTTTTTAGGTCTTCCACCAGGCATTTTGAATTGCACAACCTCTTTCACAACTAATAAAATACACTAAACAAAAGTTGATCTTACCTTCTCGAGAACTCACAAGAAAATTAAAAAGTGACAGCAGTTGTATACGTTGTATGCGTTGTCTACATATTGCCTACATTCTTTACGTTGTTTACGCGTTGTCTACTTAAAAATGTAGAGAACCCAAATCTACGCGTAAATGCCCTTCACTGAACAGGAAGTGCTGATACCTGTAAAACTCTTATATGTAACTGAGCGTGGCTTTTCTCAGCGAGTTTGTAGCAGGACACCAGAGCTTATTCAGATAAAAGGAATTTAAGGTTTGTTGTAATTTAAAACAGCTGCCAATATGTGTGCTTGATGTAAAGATGGCTTGTTTCGGCGGTTCAAAGCAAATATTTAAAGAAACAATTTTAATTCGAATTTGGAGAAATTCAGCAAAACTACACAACGGTAAACTAATCATTGTATATTTTTGTAGTGAGTTATTACATTTAAAGCAAGACATTTATTTTAAACCTTCAAGATAAAGGACTTAAATTAAGCTTGACTTAAGCCAGTGATGTGACTTAAGCCTTGACTGTGAAACCGCCCATTATTGATTGTAGCTAGCCACCTACACTATAAGTGACGAACTAGCAACAGAGATGTGTGACGTAATAGGTAGATCTCAGACGTGTTCGAATGCCATACATTTTGTTGGATGTTGTTCGATTGTTGATGCAAGCAAAAATTAAAACCACCTTCTCCAGGCAGTGGTGTCGGTCGTCGTGATATCATAGCCACAGCTCAGACGTGTTCGAATGTCATACTTTTCATTGCATATCGTTCGTTTTGTTCAGATGGAGGTGATTTTATTATTGTTTCTCTTTGAGAGTTTACAGCGAAGGATGAATAAAAAAAAAGCCTTCAGGGAAAATATTTATTAATGAAAATATTTTGAAGAAATTTTTTGTCGCAAATTTTTCATGCTAATTAAATTAAATCGGAAAACCTAAGAAAAACAATGCTAACCTTGCCACGCCACTATTTTAATAAACTACTTTTACTATCAGTAGATGTAAGGAAGAAAAGAATTTGGGCGAGAGAAATTTTAACGGAGGAAAAACGTGAAAATCGTGGACTCTTTTGGAAAGTGTTCCAAATTATCGTAATGAACGACAATTTCGGAAGGCTGTTGGAATGGGCGTGAGCAATTCAATCTTCTATCCTCATTATTAAATTGAAGATTAACAAAAGAATCAACACGGAGAGTATGGTTAGTCTGAGTTATAAAATGGCATAATGTAATAATAATAATATAACTTGCAGATATATCCTAACTCCACAGATATTTATCGCAAGGCTCTAATTGGCAAATGTTTTCTTGGGCTAGGTACGTCAACTGTGCGCTCTATCTGAACTATCGATTGGTAGCACATTCGAATCAACTACTCCCCACACTCCGGTTAAATGTACTGCAATTATAAATGCTACAGTAGTATTATATTGTTAGCTGCATGTGACAGTAATTATTGTTTCACGGCAGTTGATATCGGAACACATGGAAGCCAAAGTGACGGAAGAGTTCTTAGTGGTAGCACCTTTGGGATTCAAGTGCTCAATAAAAAGATTAATTTCTCTCCACCGCAGACTTTTCCGTATTCAAATATCAAATTTCCATTCTATGTTGTAGGGTAGGGGACGCTATATTCCCTTTAAGAAAGAACTGGATGCGTCCAACCGACCGGGATAGTTGTTTTCTTCAGACAAAGAAATTTTAAATAAAATCTTAATATCGAGAGCACCTTTAGTATAAAGACAGCAATGTGGCGAGTCTTATTAAATTGAATCAATTGCTTTCCAAAAAACGTCGAAAAAATCATCAAAGCAGTCGTAGTTTTGCATAATTTCGTAAAAATGCATGATGGAGATCGATCATTTTGAAAATTGTGTACTTGAAGAGGGACCTTGCAGGAAAGAGGTGCAGCCTCTACAAAAATTATTCAGGCGTTTCAACACCCCCCGCCCTTCCCGTTCTTCTTCTTTCAACTAAGAGAAACAGTAAAAAATTATTCAAATGTTAAACTTTTCTTATATGAAATTTAAATAAAAGTCTAGATTTGAATTAAGATTTTTTTTTAATTTCTCTTTTTTTTCATTTTGGGACTTAATTCCCCCATGAACAGCTGTTAGCACTCTCATTTCCAGATTTGCAAATCTTTCAAAACCTAAGTTAGATCGTTCGATTTGTAGATACGATTACTATTTTAAAAAAAAAGATCTAACCACACTGTTTCTACTGGAATCCAAAGATAAAGCTTCTTTGCCCACTTCCATCAGCTCCTGCATATCCTTCCCAGCTTCTTCCACAGCTTCTACTGTCGGATTCCGTGTTTTGGTGAAAAACTTTGCGCTAAAGTTAAAATAGAGGGCATTTCCAGTTGTTCGGGGAAAATTGAACAGCCGGAGAATTTGAGGAAACTGCTAAAAGGATCTTCATCGAAACATTCCTCAATCTCCACTTCCACCGGGTCCTCAACGTCGACTTGGAAATTACCCAACGTCATTTAGAAAAAGGAAAAAAATTATTATTAAAAAGTATTGGAAAGAATGATACCTAAAATAGTGCTAAATAAATTATTTACCTTGGGTTTGCAAATTCATACTCATCCAAGAGTCTCAGAAGTTGAAAAAATTTCCATTGTTGTTTTTTTTTGTCTTCCTTAGAACACCTGTCGCGCAAGCTTTTCCACCACGCTATTATTTTGTTTACTGAAAAATTTTCACAAATATACAAAACGGACATAACATTGCATCTTTATACTGAATTTCCCAAGAATTTTAATTTGGGTAGATAATTCTACCCACTTCTCTAGATCCAGCATATTGACAGCAGTGGAGCGCGGGTGTAAAAATTAGGATTAGAGATGGTTCGACGACCACGCCGATTAGTAATGAGTAATTTAATGCAATTCATACAAGCAGTCTGTCTCTTAATATTTTTGACATAAAATGACGACCAGGAGCGCGTGAGTCGGGGTTGTTAAAGGCCTAAACACAGTAGCGAGGGCAGACGGCAGACTATTACAGTAATAGGAACAATTTTCTCCAGGAACGTTTTATCGAGCGTTTATTACATAGAAATATGCAGTTCTCGTCGGCTTTCTGCCTATCTCGCTGTCATAATTGAATTAATCCAATAAAGTGATCAACAGCGACTGAAATATAATAAGAATGGACTGAGCCATCTTATCTAATTCCTATAGTCAAAAATGACACAAATATTGGCTAAATTTTTTTGTCTCTTTTAAGCTCAAAACATATACTGAACTGTAACCAATTTTGGAAACAGTACGACTGCATTAATTGGAATGCATTAGAATTGACATAAAAATTGAGACAAATAAATTGCTTATACGTCTATCTCTTACAAGCTCAATAAAGTTTGACATCAAATCTGGAGAGGAGCACATTTTTCAGTAACATTAAAAATTAAATAATTTTTATTTAATGCAATTATATTTTTCAACGTCTCTAGTGTTTTCAATCGACAAATTATAACAAATTATGAATTTAGGATTTTCACAGCCTATTTAATATTTGTGCCATTTTTGAAGCAAGAACTGAGCGTTCTTTCTTATTATATGTCAGTGTCAAGAGCCATAGTCCATAAAATGTTCCTAGAGAAAATTGTTCCTATTATTGCAATAGTTTGTTGTCTGCAGTCGCAATATGTTGTTGTTGTAATCCTATAATATTTGAACAGGACGTGCTTCTGTTTACATGCGTTTTGCTCTGAAGAGATTAAGTTTGACCTGATGTACGAAAAATTCATTATTATTAATACTTTTTATGATATTCAAGAAGATTTTACCATTCGGGTCCTATGGTCTCTCAAGCTATGTTTTTAACTCATTGTCCCCGCACTATAATTATGCATAGCTAAGTTCTTTTCCCCCACACATGCAAAATATTAAAGCACGAGTATATGATATTTATGATATGATATTTCTTTCTTTTTTGAAAACAAGAAAAGGGGGAAAACCCAGTTTTCATACAACTTTAGGCCCGACACTTCCAGCCATGTGAGATGTCTTAAACGATACATTATAATACTCTGAACATAATTTTATTAGAAATGTTTATGTCCATTAAGCGGGGGAAAGCTATGGTGTTTGGATATAGTTTGAGCGACAGACCAATAATGGCCATGGAAGAAAGAACTGCAAAAATATATGCGAAATGTAATAACTCGGGTGTGTGCGATATAAGTGCATGAAAATAGGTTTTCCGGCGCGGCAAAAATGTCCCGAGAAAGTTTTCCGAATCGGGAAAAAGTACACCGTCCAATAATACTCGGTGAGACCTGTACTGTCCGTTAGTAGAACGCACACGCAAATTTGATTAAGTGACTGAAATGAATACACTGGTAAATTTGGATCAAGATCAGTGGTCTATTTCCTAACAACAAATCAACACTGCTGACCTTCTTTGACTTTCAAGAAACTATTGCACTTAGTTTTTAGAATCTCCCAGATTATGTATAAAAAGGTTTCAGGTCAACGATTCAAAAGTATGGGAAAACACACTTACAGGATTGTTAATAATAGATATATAAATATATATTCAATATATAGGATTAATATAGAGCAAAAGTTAGAATAATTTAACTTCAAAACACTGGCACACTTGCTTAACTGAAATATCTCGAGTAATTATATTAAGACAGAATAATATAAATTGTTGGGTCAGAGATCAACACACACTAGAAAACACACTTATTGACACCGATTTATAATGTACGATTTTTAGAAATAGATATGTCGAGACAAAACTGTAGATAAATTTGGGTCTGAGATTTTTGTGTTACACTAAAACACTTATTAGCACCAAGTTATAATATGAGATCGTCAAAAAATGTAATAAAAATAAATGTGTAAAATAGATATGCACATGAAATGTAAAATATATATATGTGTATATAAGTCAAAATATAGTCAAATAGATATATGAATAAGTATTAAAATGTTACAAGTGGCTGGTACTCACCGATCTAAACTTGTCACTTAAGATGGTTGACTTTAAGCTAATATACGACCCTTTGTTTTAATCGTTGACTAGAACAATTCTTTATTTCTGTTAAGGGTAGAAATAAAGTGTTAATGTTAGTATGGATTATTTCAGTCAACTCCCGAAATAATATTCTTTAAGTCAGTCAACCCCCGGCTTAAAGTGTTATCTTAACTTCAGTAAACTCCCGAAGTAAGAAATTTTATTTTAGTCAACTCCCAAAATAAAATGTATATTAGTAATTATTATTTCAGTCAACTCCCGAAATAATGTGATTTGTTAATAAGAATTCTATATCACTCGATAGCCGATATAAAATGTTAGTCCCTACCTATGTCAACTTATCCCAAACGATGCCAAGTGTAAAAAGAGATCGAGATCAGTCAGCTTGTCGTTTATATAGCCCTTGCTTGCACGCGACACCACTGATAGAGTAGCAGCGGCGCATGATTACAAGAATTGGCAATGCAGCTCTACTCTTACGGGACTATCGATAAAATTTGCCTAGCAACGAACAAAAATGCATAGCAACAAGAAATTTTGAGCTTCACATGCTGCTGTGTTAAATTAATTATATTTGCAAAAAATATCTCTATCACATTGCGAAGAAATTCCCGTTGGCTGGTACTTGTAATGATGATAATGATAGAGTTGCAAATTGATCGGCTTGATCTGATTGTATTTGTGCCATGCATTGTAGGCTACATGACAACACATGTTTTTGTTAGATGTCGTACCCATTTTAGGAAAATTGTAATTAGATTGAATTTATTTTTGTTTTTCAGATCTCAATTTTAGCATGATATTTTTTAATATGATCCCTTTTCAGGAATGGTTTTTACCACGGATCTAACTGGTTTAAACAAATCGAAATATTATTTGATCTGCTCGTTGAGGTTTATAATTTTGTATTGTATTCGTGCAATGTGTTATGTAAAAGACAAATACATAGCTTTGTTGGGTTGTGTACCTATTTTTTTATCAAAAAAAAAAATTAGATTAGAGACAAGTTTACTAAATTTTTTATGCTTTGTTTTCAGCATACTTTCTTTTCAGAAGTTGTCTGTTTATAAAAATATATTCGAAGCAATTTGGTTCGAACAAGACCCTTAATTTGATATGCAATATGCGGTATTGAAATAACTATGCCACCCTCGCCGGTGGCTCCTACCTTCCACCCTAAAAGTATACAGAGAAAAAAAATTTTCTACGATTAGTAGCTGGTAATGAGTTGAGGCGAATAGTAATACTCGCTTTCCGATCGAACATAACGCTTCCGAGTTACAGCCGATTTACGGAGCGAAAACTCTAGTACCTCATTTGGAAAAAAGAGGGAAATACTAAAAAAGTATGGGGATGGCTATAAGTAGCTACTTAAGCCTCCGAGTATAGGAGTGTGGTTACTACAATTTCTTCTTGGGAGCTAAGGAATTCGGTTCTATATTAGATTTTCCAAAATATAGTAGATAAAACTTTCACCCCCCCCCCCCCCCCCACCCCTCCAAGGATTTCCTGGCATAATTGATATAATCATAGTTAATAAATATCTTGAGAGTATTATAATGTATCGTTTAAGGCATCTCTCATATTTGGCGGTGTAGGGTTTAAAATGGGCATTCCCGTTTGTAATTTTGTTCGGCTGCCTCTTAACTTCTTGTTAGGTAACTTTGACAGAGAGTACGGAATTATTTCGTTGTTGCAGTTGAGCGACGATTTCGGTAAGCTTCTGTTTATGTAAACACCACACATAATCTAGCAGGACTAGAAAGCAAATTTGCTCTTTATCAAATTTCAACCGCGTGTCTCAGCTACAAATGTGGTACCTACCTAACTTCCAAATATTAAGGAAGTTCCTTAATTCCAAATATGTTTGGATCTGCATGTACATCAATCTTTTACCATAGGTATAGGTATGTAGATAAAGTCATATCTCTCCTAATATGTTCAGTTATCATTAAGATTGTTGAAATACATCTAAACCAGACATGCACTTCTCTTACTTTATTTTTCATTTTGTGCTATTCGATTACAAAAATTATTATCCCTGAATATTCTGCTCTCCATGAATGGTCTAAAAAAAAACAAACTAGTAAAACCTAACCCTCTTCAACATCTATACGCTATTTTTTTCTAACAAGGATATCGTAAACTGATAATCTTTAATACAATCTAAAGTGCCTATTACAAATAATGATGCTATTCTCCCCAAACTCATTCGAAGGTTATCAGTTTCTCTTTCCGAATTTGATGGCAAGCAAGGAATTTCTATTATTGAGACCCGATTAGAGCAATATTCTGGTGTGCGTGGCCTATTTAATAAATATTTTAAGCATCCATTCTCTGCCGCAATCACAAAATTGGGTTTTAAAAATTTACGAACGTAATTACTACAACTACCGTCAAGTGCATACGAACCGACTGGATTTCTTCCTGTTTGCTATACTTTAAATGAAGAACGGGGGAGTATATCAAATCAGATCGATTCGCGTGTTCCTTGCGTTTTATTTATGTAACAACAAAAGATACGTCAACCCGCAATCTCCTGTACCTTTTTCCATGATCCTCTCCCAATCAATTACAAAACAAATCTTTTTCCGATTCTAGTTCTTTTCAGTTCATGTGATTGCAATGAAAACCAATTGAGAGTCGTTGGAATTGCAACTGTTTTGCTATTTTTATATAAATGTTTATGTGTATGTATGGAAGTATGCCTGGTTGGACTATTCATGGAGTTTATATGTACAACCTTATAAAGCGATGCTGAGCCATTGTTATACAGGATATCTCCCCTCCAGCTACATAAACTTAATTCAATTTCATAAACTTTAACAGAAGCTTTCATTCATTGCGGTTGATACTCTACGATAGCAAAGCAAATATTGCTCTGGGATAAGAGTCCTTTTGTGGGTAGTAAGCACTCAACGCTTCTTCACAAGCTAACGGGCAAACTGTTAGCATGTACAAATATATATTGTCAGAACCTTGAGTCCTGCTGACTCCTGAGCAGTAGTCCATGATTCACGGGGACTATTGAACCTACTGTGGCCACCCCAGGATTTTTCAACTTTTTCCACTTCTGTGTCGGCTGTATTCCACTTAGTTTGGCCTATTCAAATGAAATTGAGATTAAACGAATCGCGAAGCAAATAGTAAAAGACCACTTATTGCTTATATTTTAAACGATTTCAGTAGACGAAAATACTCAATAAATCATTACCATGAGTCGGCAGTTTAACTATAAAACGTGGGGGTTGTGCCATGAGATAGTCTCCTCTGTAGATAGATTGTTCATTAAAAAAGTTTCAAGAGCTTCTTCGATGACGAAAGTTTTGCCAATATTGATGTGCCGCAGGGATCTGAAGTGCAACTCGATTAATGAATTTTGCCTAACTATCAATTATGTAAGGGTTGGAAAATTAATCCAGTCAATTATTACTTTTTGAGATTTGATTACAGTTGAAGGAAGTTTTTACTCTTACCACACCAAGCGTGAAATATGAATATTCAAACTATTGTTATCTTAGAATAATGCTGGTAATGGTTTGAAAAATATTTAAAAATATATGCAAAATTTTACATGGCTTTTAGTTATCAGTTTATACGGTATTCTATAGACAACATATATAAGAGTCTGTCCGGAAAATAGATTGAATGATTTTTTCCTGTCAACCCGGAAGGCTGCAGTGTTGCGATTGTTGGGGCAAATTTGGGAGGGCGTCTTGGGAAGGCAACGCGTTCCTCGCTACTTGCTTGCCCGTTGCCCAGTGCAGATTACTCGTAGTGTATAGCTGTGTTCGAGTTACGCGTCGGGAGGTCAAAATGCCACGACTCAGTGAACAGCGACATGTCATTAAATTTTGCGTTAAGCTAAGGAAATTAAACTCCGGACCTGTCGCAATGCTTAAGCAAGCTTATGGAGATGATGTGATATCCCAAAACATGATTTACCGGTAGCACAATATGCTTTGGGAGGGGAGAGAAGACGTCGACGATGAACAATGGCCTGAATGCTGGACGCCCATCCACGTCTCGTGTTGACGAGAATTTACGGAAAATGCCGCACACGGATGTATACCACACAATTTTACTTGAAAGCCCTTGAAAGCGTCCGAAACCGGGTGCTTCACGTCAGGAAGGAGATCAATGGAAAATATCGACTCCATCACAAAAACGAGGCATCTCATACAGCCTTCATTGTTAGTGAGATCCTGGTAACGGTGTGGCAACGCTGCCCCAGCCATCATACAGTTCCGATACAGTTTCCTCGAATAAAATGTAGCTTAAAGGGTCATCGTTATGGGACGGTGGATGCCGTGAAAGCCGCCGCGACGAGGTGTCTGTAAGAGGTTCCCATCATCGTATTCCAGGAAGGCTACTAGAGCTGTCAGAATCGCTGAAAACAGTGTATTGAGGCCCAAGGGTGCTATTTTGAAGAATACTAAATGTTTTAGCACAGCTGACTGCCAATTACAATAATTGACGTCTACACAAAACTGCGTTCGCAAAACACAATTTAATGAAAATTGTCAATTCCAATAAAATAAATCAAATAAACTGTGATTACAACCGAGAATCTGCTGTATCCTGGAATAAAATATCTGGGTGGAGTGTAGCGGTTTACAAAATAAAAAAAATAGAATAGAATAGAATAGAATAGATTTTTTTTTTTTATTATTGACAATTTCAGAGAAACTTTTAATTTCACAATTATCTCTAAATGAAGAATTTATTCAAATTATATTAAAAATTACTTGTACGTTCCTTTTACTCGAATTTGTTTTAACAATAACAACGAATTACGCTAAGTTTAAATTGATTAATTTGCAGGACAAATTTGTCTTTATCTATGAATCTACCTATTTTTTGCCTTAAACTATAGCTGAAAGTGAAAAGGTGATTAGAACTCAATGCAAATCTAGGTTCCAATTATTATGTTGTGTAAAAAATGACCTAATGGCATAGTTTCTACACGATGAATAATTGTTTGAAATTTCGATTTGATTGAATTGACTAAATGCAAATGAATTAAATTGCTGAAATAAAGAAAATAGTTAGTAAAAATTCAATCGTTCTTGTTACTTTCATATGTATGACCACCACCTGGCATAAATATACACAATGAATTAAACGCAGATTGAGAAAAAAAATCAGAATAATAATTTAATTTAATTTACCCTTTAAAATTTGACACTGTATGTACTGCTGAAGTTTTGCTTTAACTCTGTATACCAAGTCATAAAAAATGATACACCAGAGGAATATTCCTTTTATAACACTAAGTTCTGGTTATGAAGAAAACTCTCACTATGGCTGATGTCTCTGTTGAAAAATTGCAAAATGTGGGAGTAATGCTAGTACATGTGCTCGCACTTTGACAACTTTGAAAAATATGAAGGCAGAATGAGCGAATAAACCCCCTTTTTATAAGAAATATTGTTCCGATCCGATCCATAATGTTTGATCCATAAAATCGAATTCTTCGATTTTTTAACTAAATTTGGATATGTTAAATAATTTTGTCATTCTCAATTGATGTCAAATTGCAAGTTGCTTTTTTTGACACCTTTCCCATAGATATCCTTTTTAATTTCGAGGAATTCTCATACATTTTCTAATTTTTGCCATAACTTATCGTTTTCGCCATGTTTAATTTCAATTTAAAGAATTCCTCTCAAAATTCATTTTAGTTCATCTTTATCATGTCCCTTTCACACCGTTGTGTCTCTCTCGCACTCATTGGTGTAAAGGTGAGTTTGAAAATTTGCGATTATCCCGCAATCCGTGATAAATATCGCGACGCGAACGCGCCCATTTGATTCGTCGTCTCGTTTTACTCCGGGATGACATTTTGAACGTCGCGAAAATATGAAGTACACGTCGGTGTATATATGCGAAGTGTCAGTCGTGCGCGAGTTTTTTTTTTTTTGTTAAATTTTATGTAAAAAATAGTGTTTTTGTGTTGTTGAAAGGTGGTCATCGTGGGATTCATGGATTATTGCACAGGTTTGTAGAAAAATTTGTTAAATTTATATGTAGGTTTTGTGTAAATTCCCACCTTTTCCAATACCGTGTTTACCTGTCAAGGTGAGTTTTTTGTTTTGTAAAATTCTCATCTCAGGTATTCACGAATCTATTGAAAAGAGGTTTATTGTGTGCCCTGGTATGAGTACTAACATATTCTTTATGTTTTATGTTTTGTAGTAAGAATTTTATTTAGCTTTGCATGTTTTGTTATTGTTTGTATGTGCTTTGAATTTATTAAATCACATAGTTTTCTTGTGATTTTAATTCTTTATTTTGATTTAGTTCAATTTTTTTTTCATTTTTGTTTATTTCAGGTCGTCGTGGGACCGTTGCATTTGTGTAGTCTCCAGATGCTGGTAAGATTTTTTTTTGGTTTACATTAACACTAAACGTTTGTACTTTTATTTTCAAAAAAGTGCTCGCTACGGATTTTTTTAACTTATTTTCCGGACACTCCGTATATCACTCGGATTTTAGAAGCCTACCCACCTAAAACTCTATATAAGATTAAGAGAAAGACGTTGCGGATACCGCGACCAAAGTTGCTCTTTGTATAACTCCCCTAAAGTGATTAGGCCAAATGTGGTCTCTTTACATTTTCGATTATTGTCTTTAAGGTTAGATTGCAAACCTTATTTGTAATGATAAATGTTTTTCCATTGGAAATTTCATATTTTTCGAATAGTTGACGCAGTTCGTAAATTGGGGATTTCGTATGCAATTTTTTGTACCTACATAGATACATAAATTGTAGTGAACTTTTTTCAAGTAGTACCTATTTATTAGTTCTATTATCATAATCCAAACGGAACTGCTGCAGAGCTTATAGATTTCATTCTATACATCTCTTCACAATTTTTATTTATGCAGCCTTTTATGTGTTCCTTTTTGGAGACAATCTTTTCACACGAACAGCATAATAGGATGTTTTTGTATTTTTTTCTTAATTTCGAGGCAGGAAAACCAAAGATCCGAAACACGGAATTCAAGGCGGCGCATTGTGTTAACATGCTAGAAAGAGAAACTCTATCTCTGGAACTTTCGTTTTCTTTTAATGAAATACATTAGGACCATTAGATAGGAGGGCAGACGGCAGACACAACATACTGTTGTGTATCCATCCTGCACTGGGTAAAGGCTGTATAAGTACACAAACAGTGTTCAGTTATCTCAAGCTAACCTGTTCACGTTTGATCAACCGCAGAATAATGGACGACTCGCAACCCTTCTTTAAGCGGATGACTCATTGAAATATGGGCGCGCACTCCAAATCCCTCCAATCGGCAACAAAGAAAGTGGATGATCATATTACCAAGCTTTATGAGTACTATCGTATCAATGAACGTTTTAAGTTCAACTCTCACGCAAAGGGAGGTAGTTGCTAGGAAAGCACACTTTGCACTCAGCATGGTCAGTTCTATAATGAGATATATGGTCTCACTCTGAACACCAAGCTGCTGATGTACAAGCAGTTCATTAGACCCACGCTAACGTACTCATTCTCCATATGGAGAGCCTTGCGAGAAGCGAGAGGAAAACGCTCGGAATATGCACTAGACTCTACCGGAGGCCTTGTAGAAAGTATTATCGCAATCAGCTCCTGTATAGAAAGCTGATATTTCTGCGATACATCAATACCTGGTTGAGATGACGAAGAAACAGGTAGCCATTATCCCAAAGCATATAAACCCAATTATTCAAGAGCTAGACAATTTTCCCCATTTATCCACTAACAAAATGTACTGTCCTTTTGTATATTAAACTGTAAAAGAAAATATTACCGCGAAGAAAGTTTTGCTTTTTGCAGGGAGAAAGGAGACAGCTTCCAAGGCTGCGACGAGAGGAAGGAAGGAGGACTGCAAGCGACAGACGACATTCAACAACACCAAAATATTTAGAAGATAAGGTATTCCCATTAAAATGTTGACACATTGCAGCTGATAGCCTCTGACGTAAGTCTATGACTACTGTATATACATACATTTTTATAGGAAAGAAAGATAGAGGAGAGAGAGTATTGTGTTCTCTGTGCTGTACTTTCCTATACATTTCACAATATTACGTCACATAATAGGAGAACATGGTTCGTAATGGGAATATATTGTATACTATATACCTTGCAACAATACCACAATAGGAAATTGATGCAGTCACAGAAGCAGGGTTAGGTTGCCCTGAAGATTTTATAAGCTATATGCTAGTACCCTTGTGTATAAAATATATAGTGATTGCAAAACGAAGTTTGATTTAGTTTAGTTACTTGTTGTATTCCAGAAGCGCTCGCCTCCCTCCAATATAAAATCAACGAAACCTCAACCTAATACATATAGCGAACACCTCAATTTTCGTAGAAAAATTTGTATTCATTATTGGAGGCCGACAGCGAGCGATTTTGTATTAGAAATTTATAGAACATTTTTCGGCAGAAATTTTTTTCAGTCTGGAGGCCGATTACAGTTATTTTCAGCTACAATACTTTCATTCCTGTGTGCCGTTGTCGGCCTCGAACAATGCATAAAAATTCGAAGGAAGAAATTTCCAGTAAATTTCTAAGAAAAACTTGTGACCTTCCGTTCATCGTGTCGAGACATCGTCGTTTTATATTCTGTATCCTCTTACGGCTTATCCCTTGAGAACTCACAAAATGATACAAGTGGAGCCATTATAATAAGGAAGCATTTCCCCAATCATTATATATTTTATACACAAGGCTAGTACTTAAGTTAGTTAAGTATTACATTTACGAAATATTTTTAGTTAATTAGGTAGCGTTAGGCGTCGTTTAGAAGCAAGTCATGTCCATATATTAAGAAAATAAAATAAGTCATCTAGATTAATTAGGGATTAGGTTTAGATAAGAAAGTTCTGTTTGAGTTATGTTAAGTGTAAATTTTTATCACAAATAAAAAACTTGAACTTGATCTTGAGTTGACTCAAGCTCTCATTCTAGGTAAGTACGACATTAACTCAAGGCTTAACGGCACTACTTTTTTGGATTATTGTACAACCAGATTTTAATTTTAATTTTTGCGTGATCGCAACTTTCTTATATCTTTTCGATATATGTAAAAGTGAGCAATTCATGAATATATCTTAAATTCTTAGAAATTTAAGATATGTCAAATGTATTTTGAGGAAAAAAAATTGTATGACTCCATATAGTTAATAGTAGTTTTGGCCAAGTTAGAACTCTCAACGAGATTTGGAAAAAATTGTATAGGGTGAGGTCAAAACCGACTTTACAATTTAGAGGCAGACAATGTTTATAATTTTTTATTTTAAACCATATTGGTTACAACTATCCCTAGGATGTCGTCGTATATATGGCAATGGTACTTTTATGCTGTTTAAAACGACATTCCGTTTTACCCCTTCGAATTTATGGTAATTAAAACTCAAAATTTCCGAACTTTTCAATCTTTTTTTTTTAATGGGAATTTAATTTTTTGTCTTAACAAGCATCTCAAGCTACCTGAGTGGAATTTTGGATCGAAACAGAATCAGTTTGATTGGCTTACTCGAAGAAACAAAAAACTTTTAACTTTTAAATGAATATAATCTTTTTTAAATGTTACTAATTCCAATAATTCGAAAATTTATTGATAGTTATTTTCTTGATGAATATTTCTCGATATTTTCAGAACATTTGAATTTCCGAAAATATATGTACCACGATACATAAATTCTTTGCCTTATTTAGTTCTGTCGACAGGGTGACTCAAAGTTCTCTACCATTTTAAAAGACATAAATTTGATCCATAATTTAAAAATAAGTAACCTGTTGTAGGGCATTCATGGTCATCACAGGATGTCTCCCTTTTTGCTCTTTTTTTTATGCAGGGAGACAGAAGATACCATTCCATGCAAGGAGACCAAAGCGGCCAATTGTGCTCTCCTGCTAGAAGCCGACTCACCAAAAGCCTACCTGTCCTCTTAATGAAGCGCATCAGGTTTTGGTGAGTAAGGGTTTTCAGCTCATTCATAGATAGAAGGGCAGGTCCTAGAGTTTTCAGGTCGGACATACACACAAAAAGTGTTCGGTTGTCTCAGGCTCTCCCACCAAGTAGGACAGACGCTCAGGGCTGTCAACAACTCCCATCCTTATTAGATGAGTGTGAAGTGAGCTGTGGCCGGTGATGATGCCAACCACAGTTCTACATTGTTTCCTTCCGATCCCCATAAGAAAATCCTAGATATTCCTATTAAGCTCATCAAGAAACAGTTTTGCGCACGTACAAGTATTCAGTACCCGCTCTGATAAGAGACCCGATAACCGAGGTGGCAACGCCTACGGCGGGTTGAGATCCGAGGAACGAACAATCAGAGCAAGCCTTAGCAAAAAGGCAGCCCTTTCATTCTTCGTAATCTCCACGAGACCAAGAATCCAGAGGAAAGATACCTTGTTGTGGATACACAACTTATCCACAGACGACCTGCAATCCCCCAGTAACTTAGACGTTATCTGAGGGCTATTCAGAGCCATCAAGGCTGCCTAACTATCCGAAAGGATAGAATTATCCTTGCCCTTGATTTGCATATCAAGGTTGTCGTTGTTGCCATTGCGATGGCGCAGGCTTCAGCCTGGAAGACAGCGGTGTGTCTTCTAAGTACTCCATCCCAATGTCAGGCTAAGGAATGAGAGAACCTTCAATGAAAATTTTTAGAGCGGACCGGGGAAGGCTAGATAATGCACTTCCCTCAGTCCACAATTTCCTTACAGGAAAGCTCATAGAGAAGCCACGCCCAAAACGGAGCTCAAGTATCATGGCATCACGTGCCATACTGGCCAACGGGTTTTCCAAGTACAGCCTGTATGCCAGAGAGCAACGAGAAGAGTCAGTCCAGCCGTCCCGCCAACATTCCAATAAGCGCAATCTGTACAAAGCCCGTTTGGCTCCGCCTGAATGACAAGATCCAGGGGTGGCAGATTAAGTAGGACCTCAAGATCGCATGTAGCCCGTAATTCCCAAACAGGAAAGCTTTTGCAGTCCCTGCAGCTTCCAGATCGCTGTCCCCACAAGCGTCCTCGGCCACCATACACAGGAGGCATACGTAAGCATGGGTCTAACTATCGAGGTGTAGTCTACATCCAGTGCACAGCCCTCACTCTCATGTCCCCGCAGCCAAAGGTTCTCCTGCATTGAGCGAAGACCCTCATAGCCGCATTTACTTTCTCCTCTACGTTTAATCCCCATTTCAGCTTCGAGTCAATGTAGACTTCAATGTGCTCGACATGAGGAGATAGTTGCAGAGTGTGTCCAACTAGCTTTGGAAGAGCAAAGTACCCTAACTTGCATCTTCTAGAGAAGAGCACCAAGCTGGTCTTTGTTGGGCTCAGTGTCACACCATGACAGATCCAACAGTCCTCCACAATATTAAGTCCTCGTAGCATAAAGGCACAGGCAGCAGCCATGCTGTGCCTGGAAATGAGCAGAGGGATGTCATCCCCATACACTACACAAAAGAGTTCCGACTTTTTAGCACCGTGATTAGCGAGTCAACCAACATACACCAGAGAACTGGGGAAAGCACGCCACCATCGCATCTCTCCACCAGCATACTAAGCGAGGTTCGGCCGCCCACCTCCACAGTATTCCTTACTCCTTCCTCCTTTTTCAACAATGGGCGTTATCATCCTGTTAATGAGTAGAAGGACATTACTGGAGGAACCCTTATCTCTCCAAATAATGTTTGAAATCCAACCCTGTAGACAATAATCGAACTCGTAAAACGCCTTGATTTTGCATAACCACTTTATGGGAAGGTACAATAGATCAACTCTGGTCGCGGTATCCGCATGGTTCTAGAGGCCTAGTCGCCCCTACTCTTAACATAATCCAACCTGATGAATAGAGAGAACAATATAAAAGCAACATATCGACATATCTTATTGTTAAGTCTCAACAGGGGCTTTATCATAAAAACAGGAAAAGTGTCGGTATAACTGAAAAGACTGGATTTGGTTGCGACATATCAATACTTAATTTTGTTTATCATATTTATTTGACTTAAACAATTCAACTTATCCTACTTAGTATTAGTAATAATTCAAGAATGTATCTTTTTTACGCAGTTGTCAGTTGAGAGAAATTAATGGATTCCAGTGCATCGTGCGAGGCGGATTCCACAATAGGGTGAGTAAAGTCTTCACGTTAAAGACTTAGATCGTAAATTATCTGAGCTCTTACTTTTTGTTTACATTTTATTAATCGGATCTTGTTTTATTTTTAGACTGTTTTGTGAAGATGACCATATAGCCGGATGTGGCGAACGTGGTTCCAGGGCCCGATGTGACAGCAAGGGGAACCCTGGTAAGTCTTAGGATTAGATTTTAGTATTTTTTTTTTTATTATAAATTGAAATTTGTTCCGCTATGAATCAATTGTTTAATTGTAATTACTTTTAATCAAAGTTTAAACTTATTATCAGATTTTATCATTAAAGAAATATACCATAAAAAATAAAAATATGTTGGTTAAATTATTACACTCCAAACCATTTTAATCCGTGAACTTACTATCTCATGTCGCATTATGGAATACATCATCGGCCAAAATCCCTGCAATCTGATGATTTTGTAATAGACACCTTAATTACCTAAACTTGAGCAATTCCTTTTGAGTGAATTTAACTACCATAGTTGGAAGTGTATATTTTGTCCACAGCACATACTCTATACCATCTCAGCACTCTGCACCCTGCAAAACCATCCCGAATCCCGGAATTTATGGGATGAGAAATAAAATGACGAGGAAGACAAAGTACAACAGTAAGAGTTCAGCTTTGCTTAAGCACACATTTATGAAACTCTGTGACCTAATTGTGTCTAAAATTAAATCGTTTGCTGAGTAAAATAGAAACTTTTACAGTTAATAATTATTCAAGCTTCGCTTGCTAAAACGTGAAGCTTTAAAAATCAGATGCTCCAGCATATTGCTGCAGTAAAAAAAAATAACGTTAACAATTCAAAATTCATGAGAGTCTTCTATCTACAATTAAGATTACAACTTTCGACCTGAATATCACAAAATCTTTGTACGAAGAATATTTCCTTTTAGTTTTACACTTTCCTGAATAATTAATTAAGTGTGCAAGATGAGCTCATAATAAATTCTAATGGGAAGAGGCATGGTTCGTGAAGTGCTACTCAAGTGGAAATCACTTCTAAAACCACAAGACTGTGCTCGTTTCGTTCTAACATAAAACTCATTATTTGGTATGCATCAAGTTAAAATCTATGGTTGTCTATATACGAATTGAAATGGTATAATCTTCTGTCGTGTTATATGATTAGACCCTGCTTTCATAAACGTATGCTATCCTTCTACACCCTCCATCATCCATGAGAAGAACCATTGAATAAATTCAACGATGGATGTAAATGAAAACTGGTGTAACCAATCAAGCACGGATCCTAGAAGATCTCTGTCGTACAAACTTTAGATTTTATGCCACTTCTGATGGACACAATAATAGACTTACCAAAAAGGTACACCTCTAGGTGACGCCTCAGCCCTACCATCGTGGGAGTATGCAAATCTAAGGATAAAACTTTTAATGACAAGCATGTGCCAATTTAAATTTTCATGAATATAAATTACGAATAAGTTTGGGCGTTTGTTTCAGGGGAGATTAGGAGTTAAATTACATTTTCGCAGGTTATATAGAGCCGCGACAGTCTTGACTGACCGCAGTTACGGCGAGATGGCGTCTAAAATTAGTTCCAAAAAGTCTTTTTACTTTGCATTTGAATTTAAATCGCCTGTTAAATTTGTCTCATTTCTAAGTTTGTGTTAAATAGTTTTTAAAGAAATTTTAAACACTGTTTTAGTTTACCCCCTCACTCAATTGCGTTTCTCATTTTCGACCCTGTTTCAATCCAGTTATGCATGTTTTATACACGAATTTTACGTAATTTTTGTGCTTAGTTGTTTTTGCAGTAATTTCTGCCATATTTTACAGACTAGGCACACTTACATGTTTAGTTATGATACTTTATTTTGACGAGTTCCTTTTCTTTCGTAATTTGTTGGTCATTTAATGTTAACTTAAACAATTTAACACTAATAATACCTGCGGCTCACGACTACACCTATTCACATGAATGTCGTCAAATATCCACTAACAGACCACAAACGGCCATCCATGGTCCATCATGAGTTAGTCATCTGTCAGAACGTTCTCGTGAATACTTCAGTAGTTGACTAGAAATTTACTTGAAACTCAAGTAGGGTCTTTGGTTGAATTAATTCCAATAACTTGACATGAAATTTTCTTGAAATTTATTTGAAGTGGCATTTTAGCTTTGATAACTAACTCTGCATTAGGTTCAATACATTGGTAAAGATTTTTAGATAAATATTTTGAGAAAAGTGCTAAAAATCAGAACCGGAGTTATCAACAATTATCTTCTTCTTGTTCCTTTTTGCCGTTTTCATAACTCGCAGAATTACATGAACTTTTTTAAGTAAATCGAACAAAATTTCGTGATTTGCTTGACTCAAGTTTACTTGAAGTCAATGCGCGTTTACATGATATTTTGATTACTTAATCTCTACTTGAAGTATACTTCAAGTATTCATGTAAACGTACGTACTGAGTGATGGCTACTTGGGTACACTCTTTCGAAACCATTGATCATTTTCACTCAATTTGTAATTATCTATGCTTTCGGTAAACAGGTCATTTCTGATTTTCTGAATTCCGTCAATGCAGGTTTCATTACAGCAAAATCGCAAAATGTTTTCAGCAAATATGTTTTTTTTAAGTACCATTGATAATGTGTAGACAGTTACTATTTGTTAATTAATCAGTTATTCATAATTATGCTTTTGATCATGTGATGATCCTTTGCGGATAAAAATATCTTTGTTTAACTGTCAGGCTTATCTTGTCTGCCGGGTATTTAGTAAGAACAATCGCGAGGGACTATCAGCAAAAATATCTTTTGGCAGATTTTCACTATTAATGGTAATGGACAGTAATGTGTGCTTAGATATGTTGCTCCAAATATACTTTTAATGAGACATAGTGTTGGTTGTAGGTCTAGTGGAACTAAAAGTAGTGGCATACTAGCAATTTTTCATACACCCTGAAAATCTCATTTTAGACAAAAAAAAAACCGTTTTTCGGTAGGTCTATGTATATAATAATTTATAACTCCGCAAGTTTTTATTCGATGTCAATTTGATGGCTTTTTATGCTTTACGATATTTTTTTTCTGTTTATATCATTAATCGCGAATTCTAGTACACATCTAATGAGCATTTCTTAACTAAAATCGGTTGAAATTTGACTAAGTTATCGAATCTTTGCTCATTAAGCAGCTATATTTCCGAATAATATTGAACTACAGAGAAAGTGGAAGAACTGGGTTTTAACAGCGAAAAGTGTGAAAACGTTAAAAATTGCAACATAAGAACAACTAAAACAGCAACACTAATTTAGAATTAAGTTTCATGACACATTCCCAAGCGTATGACACAGCGGTTTTAATGACAATTTTGTTTGGAATGTAAAGCTGTAATACCAAGTATTCTTGTTACTCTTGTGAGTGGAATAGTCGTGCACGAAATAAGTATAAACGAACTGAGTGGCCACCACGTACATTGTTTCAATTTGGATAGTAAAATGTTTTGAGCATTCCATTGGTGGAGCCCGAAGATTTCATCTTACCACCACTGTATTCGAAGATCGACTACATGAGGCAGTTCGTGAAAAAATTAAACATCAACAGTGAAGCATTTCATCAAACCAGAACAAAGTTTCCTAGATTGAGTGAAGCTCAAATCAAAAACGTACCCTACATCTTCATTTGTTGGCAATAAGTACCTACTTAAATATTTTAATTGATTTCCGCTAATTTTAAGGAATATTCTTTAAGTCATAATTTCAGAAAATTTGCGGGACATGCCACTACTTTTAGTTTCACTAGACCTACAACCTACAAAATGTCTCGTCAAAAGTATATCGAGTTTATCTTTTTGTTTTTTTAACACAGTGTAATTTTTGTTTAATTAATATAATATTAATTATGTTTATATTCAGAGTTGATGACCTTTTAGTACTCAAAAACATTAGAATATGTGAACAGTATGAAAATATGAGAACAAATATGTAAATATAAAGGATATGAGTTTGCAGAGTCTGTGAATGATTTTGTTAATAAAGGTGTGAATTTTCTGAGCTACTAATTTAAGCTGCAATTTCCAAGAGAATGCAGCGGCACAATTAAGCTGAGATCAGGAATAAAAAAACTTGTAGTGATGGTTTTCAAAACACAGCATGAAGAAAATACGCTCGGCTTTACGGCCACAATTTCCCTGGGATCAAACAGTTTTTGATTCCGGTGCAATTTAATCGGCGCAAAATTATACATATAGCTTTTTTTGTTAGAATCAGGAGCGCGGTTATATTGGTTACGATGGCTAATTGAATGTTTTACGCTTGGAAACAGGAAACAGAACTTCGCGTAATGAAGTAATAGAGTGAATGCTGTTTCTTAAGAACGCAATTGTAGGAAACAGTACTAAGCGAAGTTACGTCCTAAAAATCGGAAACGCATTACGGTCATGCAATTGGATTGCAGAATTTTGGGGCCACATTCTCTTGAAAATCGTAATTTTAGGCTCATTGCACAGAGTAAATATCATTCTATCTAAGTATTCATTATACAAACGCTCTAAGCCCGAGATGTACTAAGTAGGAAAGTTAAAGTGAATTAAGTAACCAGCGTTAATTGATGTTTGAGAAGCAAATCTTCTTCCAAACTTTATTCTTCAGATGCTTTAAACCAGTGGTCTCAAACTGGTAGCCCGCGGGCCGTATCCGTCCCTTGAAGTAATTTTACATAGCCCGCAAATTTCAATCGTGCATTGGTTGTAAACGCGATGATTAAGCATTAAGCATTTCGTATTGATTTCCATGCCATTTTTGACGAGTTTCTATGTCACAATCATTTAGTCACAAGCCAATTATTGAATATAATCGAATCTTTAAAGTTATAACAATAATCATTACTAGATATGGAATTAAAAGGTAACAGAACAGATCCACGCGAAGTACCGGAACAAGAGGAGCAAAACAATACTTCAACAGAGTTCCAGTACCTACGATCGCAGGAAAACACTAAATACAGTAGGTATTTCGGCAAATTTTCATTAGCTTTGAAGAAATAATGTTATTGATAAAATATATTGCATATGGAGGGGTAGCCGAGAAAAAGTGGTTTTAGCAGGGAGAAAAAAACAGCCCGCTTACAGTAGAGAAAGTTGGCTGAAGGAAGCGAGGAACTATACTAAGTTTGTTTTAGATATTTCACAATTTCTTTTAGTGTTTTACTTACTTGTCATTTATTGTTCCGAAACAAATGTTAGCTCAGTAGATTGCTTAGACCTTACTTTTATTAAATCTTTTAACCGATTTACAACTTTGTTTCAATTTTTATACATTCAATACAATCAAAGTGTAAAACTATACCTACACTCATTAAATTTCATCGGTACACATTTAATTTACTAAGCCATGTTATGATATATTGAAATGTGCTTGTTTATTTTAAAGATATGCAATGTAAAAATTTACATCGTGCGACGTTGTTTTAAACACATTTAAGATCCGTCTTTTAATTCCTCTTCAGGAATTAGAAATAAAGAAAACTCCAACGTGTTGCTCTATAAATACAGATTTTTATTAACCCAAAGAACTACTTACAAATATCCCTACCTATAAATACAAAACGACAATTAAAGTCTATTCTTTAGTTTGCTAATTCCCTTCTTTTAATTTTATTCACTTAAATTGATTTTAATTTTATTTTATGCGATCTTGTTTGGTTTAGTTCAGCGTTCTTTTCACACTTGATTTCAGTCATTCCACATGTGTCAGTTCTCACGTATTTACCGGCAGGGTGCGCCAAAGCTTTAAATTACTTTACACACATATAAAGTATGTATTGCATCTTGAACCGGAACTCATTTAATCACTTCTTGATAATTGCGGAGTATTCGTGGATTTTGGTAATTTGCCTCTAATTTGTTTTTTTACATTGTTAGAACCTTCTGTGAAGCATATTGAATAAGTATATGCAGTTATATTTTTACAAAAGCGTGTTGTGAACAATTACCGCAGTTATTAAAATCTTTAGTACAAAGGATTTATGCAAGTGAGAAGCTGTTACAGTTTTATAGTTTTTATTGTTTTTTGCATTAATTAAAATGAGTGAAAATAACTTGCAAGAAACATCTAATAGTGTTATTGAAACATTTCCAACAGATATTTCTCTACCTGCTGTTGAAACGGTAACAAACTTCGACATAGATTTGTATAATTTGTTAATAGATTGGAAGCTAGAGGATTTATATACAACTCTCCAAGATAAGTATATCGATTAGATTAGAAAGCTAGAATTATATAAAACTGATACTTGGTGTAAAAATTGATAAGAGTAGTAATTGTTTAACAAGTTTTATAATGAGAAATATGCATTCTTCTTTCGGATAGATAAGATAATACCCTTTGTTCGAACCAAATTGCTTCGAATATATTTTTATAAACAGACAACTTCTGAAAAGAAAGTATGCTGAAAACAAAGCATAAAAAATTTAGTAAACTTGTCTCTAATCTAATTTTTTTTTGATAAAAATACAGGTACACAACCCAACAAAGCTATGTATTTGTCTTTTACATAACAGATTGCACGAATACAATACAAAATTATAAACCTCAACGAGCAGATCAAATAAAAATTATTTCGATTTGTTTAAACCAGTTAGATCCGTGGTAAAAACCATTCCTGAAAAGGGATCATATTAAAAAATATCATGCTAAAATTGAGATCTGAAAAACAAAAATAAATTCAATCTAATTACAATTTTCCTAAAAATGGGTACGACATCTAACAAAAACATGTGTTGTCATGTAGCCTACAATGCATGGCACAAATACAATCAGATCAAGCCGATCAATTTGCAACTCTATCATTATCATCATCACAAGTACCATCCAACGGGAATTTCTTCGCAACATGATAGAGAGAATATTTTGCAAATATAATTTATTTATCACAACAGCATCTGCTGCCGTCTGTTTCTTGTTGCTATGCATTTTGGTTCGTTGCTATGCATATTATCACTAGTACCGTAAGTGCACAATTACTGCCAATTCTTGCAATCATGCGCCTCTGCTACTCCATCAGTAGTGTCGTGTGCAAGCAAGGGCTATAAAAACAACAAGCTGACTGATCTCGATCTCTTTTTGCACTTGGCATCGCTTGGGATAGGTTGACTAGGTAGGGACGAACATTTTATATCGGGTATCGACTGATATAAAACTTTTATTAACAAATCATTATTTCGGGGATTGACTGAAATAATCAGTTACTAACAAACATTTTATTTTGGGTTTTGACTGAAATAAAGAATCTTACTTCGGGTCTTGACTGAAGTTAAGATAACACTTAAGTCGGGTATTGACTGATTTAAAGAGCATTATTTCGGGGATTGACTGAAATAATCATTTACTAACAAACACTTTATTTCGGGTTTTGACTGAAATAAAGAATCTTACTTCGGGTCTTGACTGAAGTTAAGATAACACTTTAAGTCGGGTATTGACTGATTTAAAGAGCATTATTTCGGGGATTGACTGGAATAATCACATACTAACATACACTTTATTTCGGGTTTTGACTGAAATAAAGAATCTTACTTCGGGTCTTGACTGAAGTTAAGATAACACTTTAAGTCGGGTATTGACTAATTTAAAGAGCATTATTTCGGGTATTGACTGAAATAATCGTTTACTAACAAACACTTTATTTCGGGTTTTGACTGAAATAGAGAATCTTACTTCGGGTATTGACTGAAGTCAAGATAACACTTTAAGTCGGGTATTGACTGATTTAAAGAGCATTATTTCGGGGATTGACTGGAATAATCACATACTAACATACACTTTATTTCGGGTTTTGACTGAAGTTAAGATAAGACTTTAATTCGGGTATTGACTGATTTAAAGCATATTGTATCTCGGGTCTTGACTGAGATCAAAATTACTAACATTAACACTTTATTCCTGGTCTAGACGGGAATAAAGAATTGATCCAATAAAATATTAGAACAAAGGATCTCAACATTAGCTTAAAGCCAACCTCCTCAAATGCCAAGTTTAGATCGGTGAGTACCAGCCACTTGTAACATTTTAATACTTATTCATATATCTATTTGACTATATTTTGACTTATATACACATATATATATTATATATTTCATGTGCATATCTATTTTACACATATATTTTTATTACATTTTTGACGATCTTATATTATAACTTGGTGGTAATAAGTGTCTTAGTGTAATACAAAAATCTCAGACCCAAACTTATGTACAGAGTTTTGTCTCAACATATCTATTTCTGGAAATCGTGCATTACAAATCTGTGTTATTAAGTGTGTTTTCTACTGTGTGTGCATCTCTGACCTAATTCCTTATATTTAATCTAATCTGAATACAAGTTGTGAGAAAATCCAAGAAACAAGTGTCAGTTTAAGGAGCGTTAAGTTACAGTGTTAAGTGGACAATGTTTTGTAGTTATAAGAAGATAGACCACTGATCTTAATCCATAATTATCAGTGCATTCATTGCAGTCTTCAGTAAATTCAAATTTGCGTGTACGTTCTAACTACGGGCAGTACACCCTTACAAAACACAAAAACTCATAATTAACTTTTTCGGTATCGAAGAACCTACTAATCCGCTATAAATTACAGGATTTATCAGAATTATGAAACAAGTCAAAAAGGGGAAAAGCGATACGGGATTTTTATTCCAAAAACGATTACTTGCTGGACTTTCACTGACAAGAGCTAATATCTGTTATATTTATTATAGGACGTAAACTATAGTGGGTGTAAAGTAAGTCCAAGCTCATTTCCGTCTTTTACCAAACAAATTAGGATCCTTTTTCCTAGTGAATGTGAAGTATGTCTAACATGTTAATTTCATACAAATTTTAAATTCTAACAAATTTATTTTTTTTATCAGGAATACTACTTGGTTCTTATACAAGGAAAACGGGATCCAAGAGGAAAGCTTTATGATAAGTATTCAAACATAAAATTCTTACTATGACGTATACTTACGGAATAAATCTAGGAAAAATTTACAAAATTGATACATTTAAAAAAAATAATTGATATTCTGTTTAGTATGTGCATTGTACATATTGTATTCATAGTACATATTATATTACTATATTATAATATGTATAAAGTGGTATATGATCAGTACCAAATAAACAAAATTTGTTTACCATAATATCGCCTTTTTAGTGTCATTTCTATACCCTAGATGGATGAATTAAGTTGTTCTAACTTTTACAACATTTATTGTTTCTCGGCTGGTACTGGTTAAGGAGGGCATCCAATTTTGAATCACCATATAAGTTGCATATATAAATTAACAGTGTTGGATGTTAAAATAACCGATGTTACTATTTATATTCCTAATATGGTCGCTATAAAATTTACCTTTAGGATTTGTTAAATTATAAAGGAAGATGCTATAACAACATTCAAGAGTCGTACTTTTATAAAGACACAGTCATCTTTTCATAGCCTATAATCTATTAAACTAAGGTGTAAACATTTATTTTATACAAAATGCGCTGTTCTTTTAATTTTGTGGCAAGCTATAATTGAAATTGAACAGCATTAGTTTCAATGTGTGAAAATTTTGAATTTTGAATAAGCAACACTTTACTATTATCGATATTAATTTAATAAGAAACATTTATGGACCAATTTTATATGGAAAACATGTAAATCATAAACGATTTCACAATTTTTTTCTCTGGGTGTACCTACGCTTATGTTATTCGCGCTATCTTTGCAAGTTGTTGTATATACGTTTAATTTTTGGATTATTTGTAGTTATTAGATTTTGTTGTTTTAGGTACAAGCCATGTTTTCATGCGTTACATCTTTAATATTCGGCTTAAATAGCTCTGATCCACTAATCACAAAGCTCAGGAAATTGTCTCGAAGAAGAAGTCCATTTTATGAAAAGCTGGCCTGGAACTAATAAGTTTTTGAAATTAATTACTATATTTTTATTGTGTTAGTAAGTAATTCTAAGCGTATAGAGATAGTAATTAAGATGTTTTATCCTTTTTAATATTCATTAGTAAAAATATTAATTTCCGTGATTGTAGGCGAAATTTTAGAAGGTTTCCTCTATTGCAAGTTAGCTGCTCAAGATCTATCTTTAGCATGTAAAAACCTATTAATCGGATGTGCATTGCTGTTAATAATATAGCTGAGCATTTTGTTGTTGACATCTCTTAGCATGTTTTAAAAAGACATCTACATAATATATAATTTTTTTGTTTTATTTAATTTTCTTTTTATTTTCTTTTTTAATAAATACCTATTATGCCAAAATGCTTTTCTTTTACTCATAAAACCATACGTATCGTGCCCTTTATACTTTTGTCGCACCTTACCATGGACGGGGAACCACTGTGCAATGTTACCATTTTGTGGAGCAGATCCATTGTCACATACATCCATAAATTTCAGATCGCCTGGATTAATAGAGTCAATCAACATGTACGGAAAGTTGCGACATATAGCACAAAATATCCTATCCTCAACAGGGGCATTCAAAACGATAAAATGCCAGTCATGACAAAAAACCAAGGATGCGGGACAAAAGTCAACTTTCCTCCAGAGATTTTAACAAGGGTCGAATTGTTTTCGAATTGTTTCAGGATACACTTGAAAAACGAAAATCTATTTGAGAATCCAATAGAATCCATAGATATTATATGTTCACTAGAAACACGAGATCTCTGATAAATCTAAAAGTATCTACCCACGCTTTGAGTATGGTAGCGCTGTCGACTAATTGAGGCACAATCAGCAATCCAAAATTTTGAGTGATAGCCAACGGATTAGCTGGCAGATGAAGTTGAGACAATAGCTTGTATTAGAATGTTTATTTCGTGGTTTTTAAAGCCAATGAGGATATATCCCTGCTAGTGCTTGTGGTACATTGTCTGCATTACAAAAAGCTAAGGAAAGTCTAACTGACAGTATCTATAATGCAGGTCTTCATATTGCTCTTATTCAAGTTCTCTAATTAATCATCAAATAACGTCATTATTAATCATTACATATTGAATTAGGTACAAAAGTAGTTATGTATATTTCACCTTCCAGCTGATTATTATAATTTTCAATAAAGATAAAGATAGATTCCAGTAAAAATAAATTTTTAATAACCAATTGAAATCGATTGAGACATTTACCTCGCCCCCTTCCCCTCACTTGAAGAGATCCATGCAGACTACTTGAGAATCCAACGTTAATTCGAGTGAAAAACCCCGAGTACATGGGAGAACGTGCTGCTCTGATTCAGAAAATTTCCACTTGAAGAAAAATTAATGAAATAAAATGTTCTTGAGCCCCGATATTTTGCCGCTTCCCTGACAACATTATTACTGCTATTAATCTCTCTCACTGAGAGGACCCAAGTGCTATTTTCCTGGGCACGAACGTTCCCTCAGGAGGGTAGTCTTCCCTGGGTGGTCGAATAACTATGTTTATTTTACCACGGGGGGTAATTTGATTGAAAGTCTATTATTACCGTACATTACGATACCCTGATCTTGTGCCATTCAAGTAGACTACTATCAATTTCTGTAGTGAATTTTCATTGCCGGTGCTCGTGCTCGTGCTCGCAAGTTAACTGGTGGATACAACATGAAACTCCGGATATATCCACTTTTCATTTTGCTCTATGACGTTAGTTTGGTGGAACAATTTTCAAGAGAAGCACACATAGCCCAAAGGAGCTAATAGATTGAACCTTAGTCGCCACTTTTATTGTGAAATTAATGAAGGATTTGGTGCTTGCTTACATATTATATGCATGTAGTCAGCGAATAGTTCACTTTATTTGAGTCATGGCAGAAAGGTAAAGGCTTGTAGTAAATTACAAAATCGTGTGGTTTATAGTGGAATATACAGAAACTGTGGAATATTCTGATAGCTAACTGCTGACTTTGGGAGCAGTACAAGTGGGAACACATACTTTTGTTGTTCCTCTCTGGTGTAAGTAATATTAGAATCTTATAGAGTACGTATCAGTCAGACGAATCAAACAGAAATATATAAAACATCTGCAGATAAAAAGGAGCGGAAAATTACAATTTTAATAATGTATGTCAACAACAAGAGGAGGGAGCAGGAATGGCGAAACAGATTTTGAACACTATAGTGATAGCACAGGATGACTAAAACCATAGATGGCACAAGAACTAGATATCTCATGGTATACCAGAGCAGAGTATACAGATTGTAAAATAAGTAGTGCATTCCGGAATGGACCACAATATGGTTTAGAGTTTAGAGCGTGCCAGGAATAAATTCTTCTTTAATAGCAGTTTTGTATACATTTAATCGACTTGTTGAACACGGCAGATGCTAGATAAAATGAATCACTCGACGTATCCATCATTTCAAATGTTGTGATCCATTCCGGAATAGACCACCCACTCTGCATTTGTGAGATATAGTCTCAAGCGGTATGCTAGAGCCAAGGAATTTTTGTTCGTATACAAAAACTATGTAAAAAAAAAAGTCATGGAATGCTCAAGGAATAGTTTTCTTTGCCGATTCCTTGAAGTAGTATGCTAGAGACAAGAAATTCGAACAGAAAAACTCTACTTCACGATTGACAAAAAGATGTCTTTTATCGAAAAATACATTTCTGTCAATATTTCTTGAAGAAATAAGTACCGGTATATTTATTTCTGTAAGGAATTTCGACGTTGGTGGAATAATTGCAAACTTGAACGAAGGAACGGCGATTTTGCACTAGATTTGATGCACTTATTATCAATTGCAGTTTTCCGAAATAATTTATTCCGCAATCCATCCATTTCTTTATTTTCTTTATTATTTTTATATTTATTTTGAGATATCTACACACAATTGTCAAAAATTTCTTCACCAAATGTCAATTTTTCTTCTAGAAATAAGTGCATAAATTCCTTGACCTAATTCCTTGGCTCTAGCATACCGCACTTAAGGGAGGATGCCGGATAGACAAGATAACTCAGTCTTTATTTAAATTTAAATATAAAATCTATTTCATATACCCTAGTCTAAATATCACAATCATATTTCAGTTATTCAAAATAAAAATTAAAATATACTAAAACTACTAATACTATAAAAATCCAGTAAAATCCAACATTAAAAAAGACAAGTTAAAAATTCAAATAAAGCAGGATTTACATTATGATGACATCCAATTTTTACAGAAATTGTGAGGGAGATAGTACATCGTATACGGAAATTTATTTATGAGTGACGAGAGAAGCTAACGCGTCCGGAATTTTTTCCGGACGTCGATTTGTCACTGTATACGTGTCCGGAACCATAAAAAGACCTCAAGCTTAGGGAGTTTTTATAGTTACTGAAACTAAAACATTGTTATTGGCAACCTTAATGTGTCAATTTCGACTACTGGAGCTGCCATATTGCTGTTTTGTTACTATAATTTTATGGCATATACATACCTGTAACGTAAAATTATTTGTCGAAATAAACAAAAGTAAGGTTTGAGTTTGTAATTAAATATTGCGAAATAGAAAGTTATTAAATATTTCTTTATAGAAAATATTGAAGTTATTTCTGAGATAGTTTTCTGTCCACAAGCAGAGAATAGTGTTCAGAGATTGACTGCAGTGGTCCTTTTCCTTTATAATTTGCTGGAATTATTCCGCCTTTGAGATAATCCGTCATGTCATCCGTCACGAACCGGGCTGGAATTATCTTCACCGGCGTTAGTTCGGTGGAGTGGAATTATTTTCATATGAGCACTTAAGTGAACTTTTTTGTTTATTATATGAAATAAATATTAAATAAAAATTTCGTTATCGTACAAAATGATGATTGCAGAACTGAATTACAGTACCACCTGATATTTTGCGAGAAATTTTTTCGATATAATCTCATCCTTTGCTTCGAGCTCCTTGTGCTTTTATGCAATATTTTAGAAATTGTAAAATTATAATTCTTTTCATGATCCGTCTTTGAATATCTACGAAAAAGGCGATTAAAAACTTGACAATTTCCAAGTAGACAATTTAAGAGTTTTGCCATAAAAAGTAGAGCGGACTGTACATACGTGTGAGGTATTGCGATGATTGCTTCCGCAGCATTTAAATTTCAATAAACTATCTCCCTCACAATTTCTGTAAAAATTGGATGTCATCATAATGTAAATCCTGCTTTAAACTTCAATATTTAAAAATCTAATGTGAAAATTAAATTTAAATAACCGGCCAAGTGCGAGACTGGCTCGCGCACGAAGGGTTCCGTACCATCGTACAAAATTTAACAATATGTACCTTTTATTATTTTTGCAAATGAGAGTAGGCGTCATGTGAAAAAATAATGCTGTCATTTGAAAAGCTATGCCTACTTATGAGAATAAAACTAGGGAAAAAATGCCAAATAATCACGTTTCTTGTATTGGGGCCCCCTTTAATTTTTAATTTAATTTAATTTTCATTATTTGTTGTTATATTGCCAATAGAAATACACAGTCTGTGAAAATTTCAACTGTTTACCTATTACGGTTCATGAGATACAACCTGGTGATTCACGGACGGACAGCGACGTCTTAGTAATAGGGTTCCCGTTGTTACCCTTTGGGTACGGAACCCTAAAAAGGTGTTCCTGTCTCATTATTTCTGTAAATAAGAAGGAAAGAGTCTGTTACTTTTTTGCAGTTAAACTTCTAGAAAATAAAACGGTAATTAATTCTATCAAGCAGAATTATACTTCTGCTGCAACGTGCTGAACCATCTAATAACAATTATACTTCTGTTATAGCGCATGTTGAAACGTATAAGCAGAATTATACTTCTCTTACAGCGAGTGTTGAAGCGTGTAGGCAGCATTAAGCTGCTACCACATGAATGGGCACAAATATTAAAGTTTTTAGGAGATTGGATTTCTGTAGAATTAAACTTCTATATGAAGGCGGGGCAAACAAAATTAGGCCTTTGTTTAAAGGATAGGAATTCGAGATAAGACTCGGGCGGAGGATACGTTCAGATTAACTCTGAAACGAGAATGGGTAGCAAAATAAGATCTTTATGAATTTTGTAGAATTATACTTCTACATCGAGAGAATTAAACTTTAAATGAAAGGGCAAACAAAATTATACTTTTGTTCAAAGGATAGAAAACTCTGATTAGACTCTGGAGGAGGATACTTTCAGATTAGACTATGAAAAACGAATGGGTGATTTTGTTGCGGCTCGTCGCATTTTTATACACGACGTGGGCTGTAGCCTAATCGTGTTGCCCTGGCAACGCTTGGTTTCGTTTAGTCCATTTCTTATATCAGATTGACGTAATGTCACTAGATGACATTACAGAATTGTAAACATGATGGACGTGTATATGGTTAGGTGAGTTCAGGATAATTTTAGTTAATTTACATATTATGAATGTGCTTTTGTTTTAATTTCAGCTTCACTAATACGTAGAAGAGCAGTAGGCAGGACTGGGATGACGTTTTGTTTTTTATACCCTAGATGAAATCTAAAGGGGTATACTAAGTTTGTCATTCCGTTTGTAACACCTCGAAATAATGATGGTAGAGCAAAATGGATTGGACACCCACGCATAATATTAAAAGTTATTTTGATTTTTGCATGTCCGTCCGTCCGTCCGTCTGTCCGTCCGTCCGTCCGTGCGCACGATAACTCGAGAACGCGTACTCTTAGAGAGCTGACATTTTGTACACGGACTTTAAAAAAAAAAGTAAAATTAAGTTCGAAAATGAGACAAATCGGGCAACTCCTTCGTGGGGTTGCCATACAAAAATTTCGTTTTCCGTTATATATTTGAACACTGCCTGAGAACGAGTAGCCGTAGAGAGCTGAAATTTAGTACATGGTGTTTTCATTGTACTAGCAAATAAAATTTTAAAAATGGACTAAATCGGGGCAACCCATTCTTGGTGTTGCCATATAAAAAATTAGGTTTTTATGTATACTGTGAAAACGATCAGTCCAAGACATTTTTATTGTACTAAAAACTTCTTCAGAATATGAAGTCCTATAAAATTGGTTAAAATCATTTTTTCTGTCCGACGAACCATTCTAGAAATATATGCGAAAAACCGCTGCAAAAATCAAAATTGCTCAAATGGGTACCCATACGAAATTTCATACGGGCATTCATCTAGGGTATCATAAGAATTGGGCTTAGACCAATTCTAGCTTTTTCACTTGTTTATTATTTGTTCAGGACGTTGTTTGAAGCTGAGAATTTAAGATAAGTTTTGCATTGATTCTTTGTGTTGTTTCTTTTTGTATTTTTAAGAAAAGTGTTTTCATCGAGCGATGTAATTTAATGTTGGGAATTCAACGAGGGATTTATAAATGTGTATGCGGACCAAACAGCTTTGGTGTTGCCTGCGACATCTAGTTCTTGTGTCATCTATGCTAATACTGTTCGCATTCAACCATTGAATAAATAACTATAAAAAGGAAGCAAAGTATCGTGCGAATACTGTGACGTTTGTAAGCAACTCAGTGATAGTCAGACCAGATCAGGGGAAATGATAAGAGGGCTGGGTTTTATTTGACAATTCTGTTCGATTTCTAACTTTTCAGATTTTATGACAAAAAAGTTCGGGTTTGATTTAGCGATTTTGTGGTAAATAAATAATTAAAAGTGATTTTTATTTAACCCTTTTAGTGCCGAGCAAAAAATTGAAGTTGTGCGTAAAACGCCGAGCCAAATTTATATAATTTACAGAGTTTTAGAAAAAGAGTAATAAAAAAGTTGATTTAAAAGATAATTACATAATTCAAAAAGGAAGATGTTGAGAACTAAAAAGACAAGAAATGTACGATTAGGGTATATCAACATTTGTTGAAAATTATATAAATAATGCTTATTAGAAATGAGAAATTCTTATTTTGAAAAGTTGATAATTTTTGAATTAACATTTATGAGTAAAACACATTGTTATTCAAACATGGTGCAATATTTAATATATAACATAAAACGTAAATATCCTATATAAAAATAAAAATAATAATCAGATATTTAAAATGAAAATATAATAAGAATAGCCATTCCACACGAAACCGATCACCTTGGAACCCGACCATCTCCGATTTGGATGAAACTTTCACAGTTTGTAGAAAATACCAAAATAGTTCACCCGTATTTTTTTGTTTTGCCTAGTACCTCCCACCCCGTTAGGGGGGTAGAAATTTTGCGACTTGACGATGAAGTATCATTTTCAAAAAATTGTATCTCGAAAACGGAGCAACCAATTTTTATGATTCAAATTCAAAATGAAGGATAATACATATTACCTTCTATAAAAAATGTTATAGCACCAAATGAAAAAATACTATTATTCATTAAGAGGATTTCGAGCACTTTGTTTTTCTATTCTTATTTTAGAGCTACAAATCTTATTTATCGATGTAAAAAAACCTGCGGTGGCATTCGGCGTATACCCAAAGTAACTGAATGGGAGCACTGCACTGAGAGGAATGTATTGTTTTTTTTTCTACGGGCGACCTCTAGTTCTTTTTTTATATTTTTATATTGAAACTAGAAGCCTTGTCTATCAATGTACAAAAAATTGCGATGGTGTGTTCGGTTTCTTTGGAACAAGTTGCAATTTGGCCGCGATAAAAGGTGGTGATTTTCCAGTAGCAACTTAATTAGAAATAATTTAGCGAACAATGCAATCTAATTTTGTTGATTATTCCTAAACGAGTAGGAAAAAGTGGCTTAACTAATGCAAAATTTAGCACAAAGATGGCGTTGAAAGTAATGTAATGACTGGAAACGTAGTATGTAACTGAAATCAACGTAAATTCAGTAGTTAGAATAGCATCGAAGTTTAGTGAAATGAATTATTTTTAGAAGATTTCAAAATAATAAGTTTTTAAAATATCGGAAAATTTTTGCCGTTTTAAGTTCAATTTCAAAGTTTCATTATCTCGGAAATATTTTGATTTACCTGTCTCTAATTTTTTTGTTAGAGATGATGGAATATATCGACGCTGGAAAACATAAACATCGTAACCGATCAAAATATCAAAAATACGTTATATACACCATTTGAATCAGAAAAAAAACTGCGTTGAATGGTCTGGTTCTCATATCTCTACGATGAAACAAAATAATTTACGCCATTGAAAACACCCCTACTTTTTTCAGTAACTTCGACTTGGTTAAAATCCGCTATTTTTTAAGCACATGTCACTTAAAGCAAAGAAAGGTTTGCAAATTTTCAAAGCGATTTACATACAGCATCCGAGGTTTGACGGCTGGAGAGGCTTACGCCATTTTTGCGGATCGTAAAATTATGACTTCTGTATTAACCCTTGATATTGTTCAAAGTTACTACATTTTGAATGACTTGTTGTCTATGAATAGAATAGAATAGAATAGAAAAGCATTTATTAAAGAACCTCAGCTTACGCTACGTTACAACGTTAGGTACATCGAGTATATAATAGATATAATACTTATTGCAAATTGTGGGTATAATTTTTAAAACAAATCTGTTCAAAAATAGCATTTCTATCACAAATAGTTTAGACGTTATGATTTTATTTTTTCTGATTTTGAAAAAGTTTTTGGGCTCTAGTGAAAAGTTTCATTTGGTCGGTTACGACGTTTATGCTTTTCAGCGTCGATATTTTCTCTTGCTGTGTAAAGTACCGATCAGAAACGTAAGTTTTTGAAACAACGATCTTGCTAAGGGAATACTTGTAAAGAATTTATCTGCAACTACACGATATCCCTTCATGAAATAATTACCCAAATTCAATATTTTATCAATTACCACATGGCTAAGTCCCTTTTCCTTTATTTAATTATTTTTCGGCTTGTAGATGTTGTTTAGCTCCCCGATAAGAAAACAAATCCCAAACAATATCGAGTATCAGTTAGCATCCAGAATTTGATTCCCCATCAATGATGCTTTTTATTTGGTAAGTACTGCGTCATGCCTGATCTACACTTTGTACTTACCAACGATTCATCGACGCTTAGATGCTCGTTAGGTGTATAATGGAATCTAAAAATCTTATTTGCATGATCTGCGACAGGTTGAATTTTTGCTGACGGATCATAATCATGACTATTTCATGGTGATAAATTTTTCTTGTCTGCAGCATGGAAGAATTTCAAAATTAGTTGAAACTTATTTCTTGAAAACATTTGCCCAAATCATGCCATATGGTTTCTTGACCAATAACTGAAAATTTTTGGTTTTCGGGTAATACCTATTCCCAAAATAACGGCAATGAAGGCCCTCATCTCTGCAATTGTAGTATTTTTCTATTCTTGTACTCTGGATTTATTTGCTGGTTCAATATTTCTCAGAAATTTTCTTGCATACCGATTTGTCTCAGTTTTCAAGCTATCTAAGAATGCATCCGTAAAAAATAAGTTGAAATGATATTGGTTCGGAATATTTTGCTGGCATATGTTTTGGATCATGGGCTTCCAAGAATAACTCATTTACACGAATTTTGATGAAAATTATCAAATGAGTCATTATCACTTTCATCATCATTGTCGTAGGTATATGTGTGAATCATTTTCACTCTCCCTAATAATAATTTGACGTGGGTGCCGATTTCTCGGTGCAAATAAAATTTCATTACCACTGTCACTAATTTCAGGTTCACTATACATCGTTGCTAAAATGTTCGTCTAAATTCTTTATCAGTTCCATTAACTCTGAGTCATCAATAACGGTATAGTCAGCGTTACCCGTCTACATTTTCAAATTGCTGGAATATTTAGGTGAAAATTCCTGGCATTTTCAGAATTTGCTGGGAAGAACATGCAGAATACTCATTTTCATACATATCCTATATAAGGTTCGTTTTCTTTTAAATGTATACATAGTAACCATTAACATATTTCAGAATAAATTTAATATTCTATGTTAGGCTATCAGAGATAACCATATGATGAGATCTCTGTGATCGCTGGATCGAAAAGGTCAATTATTGTTGCATTTTTTGCAATTGGTAAATTCAATTAATTTTAGTCAAGTCGACAATAAACATTTTCATATTATTCTAATTACCTGTAGACCGGATAAACAGCTAAATCCAGTATAAATTGATATACTTCATTTCTTGTCTTTACTTGAACTTAACAGGATTATATCATACTTCTTCCAGAAAAGACTATTCAAACAAATATGTAAATTGAGCAAATAAAAAATATATTTAACGCAAAGGAAAAAAAGGAAAAACAAAAGTGATTACATTAAAGTATCAAACCTTAACTATTCAGGATTTACATACTTAAATATATAATGGACGAGTTCACTAACGCATCATGATCGTCATGATAAGTTAACATTGTTAAAAAATATATCATCAATTACTTTTCTCGTTAGATAGGTAGGTAGTCATTTTAACAAGTATTGTATTTGTATTGTATTGTTTCAGTATTTTCCACTTAACGGTTGATAATGTGGTTTCTCGGGTCTGGTCTCCAGCACTCGTGCTACGAGTGTGAATGTAATATAATTACTTTCTAAGTAACTTCTTTTTTCTCTTTTATTTGCTTAATTATCTTAAGTATAACTATAATTATAACTTATACAAACTTTTAAACTTACGTATTTTTTTTTCTTTTTCGCTTTTAATTGAATTTTAAATTACTTGTAGTTATTGTTTATTTTTCGTTCTTGAAATGATATAGTCATTCCCTCTTTAGAATAGTACAGAAAAAGATTATATTATCTTGTTGTATGTACAATCTCCTAATAAAATGAATTGAATTGAATTGAATTGAATTGAATTGAATTATTGTACACATTAACAGTAGCTATTATGATGGTCATGAGGTGTTTATGAACTTACCTTTACTTTGCATTTACTTTATTAAATATACATAATTGTAGAAGGCACAGGTTGAAAATTGTTTGTATTATTCGATATTATTGTTGATATTTAGAAATTATATTTCTTTGCCATGTCGTTGGTAATGGGAAAATTGAAACTCGTGTCAGTCTTTTGCAGTTTCACTTGCGAAAAAGTTCTTTCACAGTTTGCTGAAGAATGAGGAAGAGAAAAAAATTTGAATACAAAATTTGTCAGAAATGGGAAGCCAGGAAGATTGTCGCCTGTTTTTATTTCACTTACTTTTTTCCAGAACTCCACAATATCCTCATGGGTTGATTTTGAGAGTATATCGGAATTTCGAAGTAATCACCACTCTGTATCTACCACTGACTTATAACAATGGACTGAGCGATTTGCTATTTCATGTGGCACAAAAAATATTGTGTTTCTGTATACCACCGTTAGAGCACCCTTTAAAACGATTACATAAAAAACATGTAAAACTCAGCCAATCAGATGAAATTTTGCACCCGTTAATCGAATTTAATTAAAAAAATATTTTTTCTTGTGCCCAAGCGATATTTTAATCGCTTATAAGGAATTAAACTCATTCCCACTTTAATTTTCAAAAGTTATTCTTAACTGAATCCTGCTTATGGGCAAGAGAGACGGAGCATGGTAAACACCATCTTTACCTTACTCCTTCTGCGGTGATTACATCTGTAGCCAACATGAAAACATCAAATGGCAAACAGCAACAGCAAATGTTCCTGCATGTAATTTTGTGTTGGTAGCTCCAACTCTGCCATAGGGCGAAAGAGAGAACTATAAAACTTGTGCCATGCTTTCCTATAGGAAAATGACAATACGCTCAGTCCATTGTTATAAGTCAGTGGTATCTACATACATATGTTCTGACCTGTTGTGTTTTCAGGCAGAAGTTTGGGAAATATTTTCTGGATCCAGTAAAGAAAGACATTTGAACCTTTCATCATTAAAATTAAACCTTGAATAAATTTGTTTCAAGCTCTCAATGTAAAAATCTAAACAACGCCGCCTAAAGTTGGTTATTTTAGTTTGATCTTTATAGTCGGATAACAGTATCTGAACATTATATTTGTTCTAAAGGGAGAAAATGATTTGGATTAATAAAATCAAGTTTTCTATAGGCGTGCGTTTAATGTAATTAGATTGAAGATAACAGTCGGCAATCGCTATAACGGTTTTCGATACTTCGAAATAGAGTCTATGTATTTTAGGTTGTTCACTTTGCATTTGCTTCTTTAGATCATGGAAAAAGGGCAACACCAATTCAAGAAATGAAACGAAGAACTTTGTTGAGAAGTCAATCAAAGTATGATAAACTATTTCAGCAGTTAAAATTCTGTCCTTTTCAACTGCTTCTTTGAAAAAAGGTATGAGTGCTTCATACTGCTCAAGTATCCTAGAAACGAGGAAATTTTCGTAATATTTCCCGCATACTTTAAAGCGTTTTTTCGTTTTAAATGACTACTTGAAGCAGAATGTCTCAAAAGGCTTTGTTTTCCAGAAAAAATACTTAAAGTTTTATAGCAAATTAAACACTTTGCTCCATTTTTAGTTTTCTTTATCCAGTTTTTTAATGTTTCATCAGTTTCCCAATTGTAAGAAAATTTTTGTCTATAAGATTTTTTCTTTTTAAGAAACTCAAGATAATCTGTGTCGTTTGATGAATCACATTTTGTATCACATTCAGAAATTGCGATATGTGTGGTATGTTCCTGGTTATATTCTAATCTGTTTAGACTGGACAGATTTTTTTCCAAATTGGGTATATTCGAACTTTCTTTTGGAATTAAAAAACGACGCATTTTTAAAAAATTCATGTACACGATATTCGCAATATTTTTAAAGAATTTATTTTCTTCTTTTAGTTCAACACTAAACACTTTTCTAACCTCTTACTTTAAAATTTATGAAATATGAACCACTGACTGTACTCTAATTCCTATTTGAAAAATAGCTATGCAAAATGCCAAAATAATGTCGCTCACCCACACTAATTTATAAAATTCCGGCGAAATTGGATGTTAATTGTTTACGCAATAAAAAAAGGAGTTTAATGAACATATCTGTACAAGTGCAGCCAGCAGGTTGACGAAATGAGATTTCCATTCCACACTATAGTAGTCAATTGCATACAAGTTTGTGATCTGTGTATTGTGTTTGTCAATCGAAAAAATACCATACGCCATCATGACTGACTGTTTTGTGTATGTGAATGGGAATAAATAAAAACATTACTGCTGGGTTGGAATTAGTAATGAAATTAGTAATGCAAACTTGTTGGAATGGAAATGTACGGTAGCAAAGCATATTAGAGTTCTGGTGCTGCCAAGTTTAAATTATGAATGAGAGAAAAAAATTTTGCTGGAAAAATTATGCTTAAAAAATTCTGCAATTTCTGGGAAGCTAGCAACGCTTAGTATATAATAGTATTACGGACCTACCACAAGAGTAATTATGTTTCTAACTGCTGCCTTTAACCTCTAAGTGCATACTGATTCACGCACAACGATATATCGTCGTCGGCACTTTTCGCAAATGTACTCAACACCGATATATCGTTGTTCGACACTAAAAGGGTTTTAATAGTAGTATGATACAATAGTGAAATATTGTCTTGTGAACGAGATTGTACATATTCGAGACTCCGGAGTATTGCAATTATGGTGTTGAAGTGCGGAAAAGATTTTACAAGCAAGTTTTATAGTTTTACTAATAAATTATAGTGTTTTAAGTAAAATAAAATAAGTAAAAAACGAGTCTTCAAACAAAACTGAGTCCAAGCCGCATGAAAAAGTAGAAAATAAACATTTTTCACACACAGAGCTGGACTCAGATTTTTTGATTGGGACATTTCTCTTGAATAACCTATCTCTTCATGAATCAAGTCACTTATTACGTCTGATTGATCATACTGAAATATATCGGTGATTGTCAGCGAATAAAATCTGAATCCACCTCTGTGTGTGAAAAAAATTTTGTTTTCTAATTTTTCATGCGGCTTGGCCTCAGTTTTGTTTGAAAACTCGTTTTTTTACATATTTTATTTTCTGCCTTTTTCACGTTAACTAAATTGTTATTACGTGCTGCATGGAGATATTTTAAAACAATTTTATGACGGCTGAATAGACACTGATTTACCAGTTTTTCAAAAAATTTATTCGAGTACAAATTATTATGCAACTCATTTCGCTCTACAACTTTGTCTTAGGTTGCAAAACGCTCAAACCTTGGTCGAAAAAGCGTTTTGCATGAATTTTCGTCGATTTTTTCTGCAAGTTTTCACCATTGTCGGTGAGAAAGTAATGATTCCAGTTGATAGGGAACTTGATCCTGCATAATTTAGAAATCTTTTTTACCAGAAAATTTTCCGGAAAAGACGGAAAATTCTGGAAAAGACGGAAAATTTTCCGGAAAAGTCGGAAAATTCCGGAAAAGTCGGAAAATTTAGGAAAAGTCGGAAAATTCCGGAAAATTCCGGAAAATTTGTCGGAAAAATCGGAAAACTCTGCATTTTTCTTGAAACGGATTTATCACTAATCAAATTTGTACCAAATTTTCAAATCATTTTCCCGATTTTCCGGGTTTTCCATGGAAATTTCCGGTTCAAATTTTGATAGATTCAATTGTCACGCGTGGGTCTACGAGAGTGTCGCATATAGTAAAGAAATAGACAAATTCGTGTACGAGTTAAAGGGAATGGCTGGCCTCAATAAAAGGGTAATATTTATAAAAATAAACATATACCTAAGGCAAAAAATTTAACATTTTCCAATGCCGGTTTGTTTGGCAATGCCAAGAAATATTACCTAAAAATAGAGTGCTAAAAATTTGTTTATTTTACATAACAAATTGGATTATAAAAAATGTCGTCAAAATATCACGATTTCATTATTGCCATGATGAAACGAATACAAACACAACACACTAATCCATTTCGCCGAGTGACTTAGGTTTTCGCCCGATATGCCGTTTCCTTATTAGTTATGTTTTAAATGCATTCAAGGTACTGTGAACTGTGGTAGAGTAACCAAATACAAAATGCCCTGCTTACAAATTTTATCAATTAGTTTTTAAATGATCTGTATGACAAGCACCAAATGGGTACACACCAGTAGAAAATATTAAGAAGCTTAGACCTAAAATAATTTGCAATGAATCTATCCTGCAGAACGGAGCGCACTGAATATAATCAAATTTTACACATGACATATTTATAGTTATCCAGGTTGGAAACAAGGGCTACTACGTATAACTTGGTGAAATAGCGAAATAGTTACGGCGACAGGGAAGGGCAGTTGATAAATTCGTCATACTTTTTATCCTATAAATCTGAAGTTTATTCACTGCAAATTAATTTTGGTTATTTCGTGGTAAATGAAAATGATAAATTAAAATTACCTAAAAAGCCAAAGTACAGCAAAATCGTAATGAAATGTCAAAACATGTGACACAGAAAAGGGGAAGTTATTTATTTCAGCAAAATCACTATGAACTCGGATAAATACTCTGAAAAAAACTAGATAAAGAATTTCATAATAATTCAGAATTATGTATTGATTCAACTGCGGAAATACACTTCTACGCTGACCCAAAGGAAATTATTGCAAATAATGTTGATGAAATACCTGCTACCGTAGATGGCACAAAAACTAGATGTCGCATGCAGTACGAAAAAAGCATACAAAATTTATATGGCTGAAGTGTTGAGGAAGTCGATCAAATATATACTAAACTGCTATTATAAAAACATTTACTTTCGGCACGCTCTAAGACATATTATGATCCATTCCAGAATTCACTACCCCTTGTACAATCTGTATACTCAGCTTTAGTATGCCATGCCACATCTAGTTCTTGTGCCATCTATGCTACCACACTAGGGCAGGATGTAGCATCTGAGGTTCCAACATCAAACTTTTCTCTTAGCAAGGATGTACCATTTTCATTTCAAGAAATTAATAACGATGCTTTCGAGGTTGAAAATCATGGGAAACTAAATAGCCAGTAATTCTTATATACG
>OZ005740.1:54070084-54162441 GCA_963930735.1 Dioctria linearis
GTCTAAATATCACAATCATATTTCAGTTATTCAAAATAAAAATTAAAATATACTAAAACTACTAATACTATAAAAATCCAGTAAAATCCAACATTAAAAAAGACAAGTTAAAAATTCAAATAAAGCAGGATTTACATTATGATGACATCCAATTTTTACAGAAATTGTGAGGGAGATAGTACATCGTATACGGAAATTTATTTATGAGTGACGAGAGAAGCTAACGCGTCCGGAATTTTTTCCGGACGTCGATTTGTCACTGTATACGTGTCCGGAACCATAAAAAGACCTCAAGCATAGGGAGTTTTTATAGTTACTGAAACTAAAACATTGTTATTGGCAACCTTAATGTGTCAATTTCGACTACTGGAGCTGCCATATTGCTGTTTTGTTACTATAATTTTATGGCATATACATACCTGTAACGTAAAATTATTTGTCGAAATAAACAAAAGTAAGGTTTGAGTTTGTAATTAAATATTGCGAAATAGAAAGTTATTAAATATTTCTTTATAGAAAATATTGAAGTTATTTCTGAGGTAGTTTTCTGTCCACAAGCAGAGAGTAGTGTTCAGAGATTGACTGCAGTGGTCCTTTTCCTTTATAATTTGCTGGAATTATTCCGCCTTTGAGATAATCCGTCATGTCATCCGTCACGAACCGGGCTGGAATTATCTTCACCGGCGTTAGTTCGGTAGTGGAGTGGAATTATTTTCATATGAGCACTTAAGTGAACTTTTTGTTTATTATATGAAATAAATATTAAAAAAAAATTTCGTTATCGTACAAAATGATGATTGCAGAACTGAATTACAGTACCACCTGATATTTTGCGAGAAATTTTTTCGATATAATCTCATCCTTTGCTTCGAGCTCCTTGTGCTTTCATGCAATATTTTAGAAATTGTAAAATTATAATTCTTTTCATGATCCGTCTTTGAATATCTACGAAAAAGGCGATTAAAAACTTGACAATTTCCAAGTAGACAATTTAAGAGTTTTGCCATAAAAAGTAGAGCGGACTGTACATACGTGTGAGGTATTGCGATGATTGCTTCCGCAGCATTTAAATTTCAATAAACTATCTCCCTCACAATTTCTGTAAAAATTGGATGTCATCATAATGTAAATCCTGCTTTAAACTTCAATATTTAAAAATCTAATGTGAAAATTAAATTTAAATAACCGGCCAAGTGCGAGACAGGCTCGCGCACGAAGGGTTCCGTACCATCGTACAAAATTTAACAATATGTACCTTTTATTATTTTTGCAAATGAGAGTAGGCGTCATGTGAAAAAATAATGCTGTCATTTGAAAAAGCTATGCCTACTTATGAGAATAAAACTAGGGAAAAAATGCCAAATAATCACGTTTCTTGTATTGGGGCCCCCTTTAATTTTTAATTTAATTTAATTTTCATTATTTGTTGTTATATTGCCAATAGAAATACACAGTCTGTGAAAATTTCAACTGTTTACCTATTACGGTTCATGAGATACAACCTGGTGATTCACGGACGGACAGCGACGTCTTAGTAATAGGGTTCCCGTTGTTACGCTTTGGGTACGGAACCCTAAAAAGGTGTTCCTGTCTCATTATTTCTGTAAATAAGAAGGAAAGAGTCTGTTACTTTTTTGCAGTTAAACTTCTAGAAAATAAAACGGTAATTAATTCTATCAAGCAGAATTATACTTCTGCTGCAACGTGCTGAACCATCTAATAACAATTATACTTCTGTTATAGCGCATGTTGAAACGTATAAGCAGAATTATACTTCTCTTACAGCGAGTGTTGAAGCGTGTAGGCAGCATTAAGCTGCTACCACATGAATGGGCACAAATATTAAAGTTTTTAGGAGATTGGATTTCTGTAGAATTAAACTTCTATATGAAGGCGGGGCAAACAAAATTAGGCCTTTGTTTAAAGGATAGGAATTCGAGATAAGACTCGGGCGGAGGATACGTTCAGATTAACTCTGAAACGAGAATGGGTAGCAAAATAAGATCTTTATGAATTTTGTAGAATTATACTTCTACATCGAGAGAATTAAACTTTAAATGAAAGGGCAAACAAAATTATACTTTTGTTCAAAGGATAGAAAACTTTGATTAGACTCTGGAGGAGGATACTTTCAGATTAGACTATGAAAAACGAATGGGTGATTTTGTTGCGGCTCGTCGCATTTTTATACACGACGTGGGCTGTAGCCTAATCGTGTTGCCCTGGCAACGCTTGGTTTCGTTTAGTCCATTTCTTATATCAGATTGACGTAATGTCACTAGATGACATTACAGAATTGTAAACATGATGGACGTGTATATGGTTAGGTGAGTTCAGGATAATTTTAGTTAATTTACATATTATGAATGTGCTTTTGTTTTAATTTCAGCTTCACTAATACGTAGAAGAGCAGTAGGCAGGACTGGGATGACGTTTTGTTTTTTATACCCTAGATGAAATCTAAAGGGGTATACTAAGTTTGTCATTCCGTTTGTAACACCTCGAAATAATGATGGTAGAGCAAAATGGATTGGACACCCACGCATAATATTAAAAGTTATTTTGATTTTTGCATGTCCGTCCGTCCGTCCGTCCGTCCGTCTGTCCGTCCGTCCGTCCGTCTGTCCGTCCGTCCGTCCGTCTGTCCGTCCGTCCGTCTGTCCGTGCGCACGATAACTCGAGAACGCGTACTCTTAGAGAGCTGACATTTTGTACACGGACTTTAAAAAAAAAAGTAAAATTAAGTTCGAAAATGAGACAAATCGGGCAACTCCTTCGTGGGGTTGCCATACAAAAATTTCGTTTTCCGTTATATATTTGAGCACTGCCTGAGAACGAGTAGCCGTAGAGAGCTGAAATTTAGTACATGGTGTCTTCATTGTACTAGCAAATAAAATTTTAAAAATGGACTAAATCGGGCAACCCATTCTTGGTGTTGCCATATAAAAAATTAGGTTTTTTATGTATACTGTGAAAACGATCAGTCCAAGACATTTTTATTGTACTAAAAACTTCTTCAGAATATGAAAAAGTCCTATAAAATTGGTTAAAATCATTTTTTCTGTCCGACGAACCATTCTAGAAATATATGCGAAAAACCACTGCAAAAATCAAAATTGCTCAAATGGGTACCCATACGAAATTTCATACGGGCATTCATCTAGGGTATCATAAGAATTGGGCTTAGACCAATTCTAGCTTTTTCACTTGTTTATTATTTGTTCAGGACGTTGTTTGAAGCTGAGTATTTAAGATAAGTTTTGCATTGATTCTTTGTGTTGTTTCTTTTTGTATTTTTAAGAAAAGTGTTTTCATCGAGCGATGTAATTTAATGTTGGGAATTCAACGAGGGATTTATAAATGTGTATGCGGACCAAACAGCTTTGGTGTTGCCTGCGACATCTAGTTCTTGTGTCATCTATGCTAATACTGTTCGCATTCAACCATTGAATAAATAACTATAAAAAGGAAGCAAAGTATCGTGTGAATACTGTGACGTTTGTAAGCAACTCAGTGACAGTCAGACCAGATCAGGGGAAATGATAAGAGGGCTGGGTTTTATTTGACAATTCTGTTCGATTTCTGACTTTTCAGATTTTATGACAAAAAAGTTCGGGTTTGATTTAGCGATTTTGTGGTAAATAAATAATTAAAAGTGATTTTTATTTAACCCTTTTAGTGCCGAGCAAAAAATTGAAGTTGTGCGTAAAACGCCGAGCCAAATTTATATAATTTACAGAGTTTTAGAAAAAGAGTAATAAAAAAGTTGATTTAAAAGATAATTACATAATTCAAAAAGGAAGATGTTGAGAACTAAAAAGACAAGAAATGTACGATTAGGGTATATCAACATTTGTTGAAAATTATATAAATAATGCTTATTAGAAATGAGAAATTCTTATTTTGAAAAGTTGATAATTTTTGAATTAACATTTATGAGTAAAACACATTGTTATTCAAACATGGTGCAATATTTAATATATAACATAAAACGTAAATATCCTATATAAAAATAAAAATAATAATCAGATATTTAAAATGAAAATAAAATAAGAATAGCCATTCCACACGAAACCGATCACCTTGGAACCCGACCATCTCCGATTTGGATGAAACTTTCACAGTTTGTAGAAAATACCAAAATAGTTCACCCGTATTTTTTTTGTTTTGCCTAGTACCTCCTACCCCCGTTAGGGGGGTAGAAATTTTGTGACTTTACGATGAAGTATCATTTTCAAAAAATTGTATCTCGAAAACGGAGCAACCAATTTTTATGATTCAAATTCAAAATGAAGGATAATACATATTACCTTCTATAAAAAATGTTATAGCACCAAATGAAAAAATACTATTATTCATTAAGAGGATTTCGAGCACTTTGTTTTTCTATTCTTATTTTAGAGCTACAAATCTTATTTATCGATGTAAAAAAACCTGCGGTGGCATTCGGCGTATACCCAAAGTAACTGAATGGGAGCACTGCACTGAGAGGAATGTATTGTTTTTTTTTCTACGGGCGACCTCTAGTTCTTTTTTTATATTTTTATATTGAAACTAGAAGCCTTGTCTATCAATGTACAAAAAATTGCGATGGTGTGTTCGGTTTCTTTGGAACAAGTTGCAATTTGGCCGCGATAAAAGGTGGTGGTTTTCCAGTAGCAACTTAATTAGAAATAATTTAGCGAACAATGCAATCTAATTTTGTTGATTATTCCTAAACGAGTAGGAAAAAGTGGCTTAACTAATGCAAAATTTAGCACAAAGATGGCGTTGAAAGTAATGTAATGACTGGAAACGTAGTATGTAACTGAAATCAACGTAAATTCAGTAGTTAGAATAGCATCGAAGTTTAGTGAAATGAATTATTTTTAGAAGATTTCAAAATAATTAGTTTTTAAAATATCGGAAAATTTTTGCCGTTTTAAGTTCAATTTCAAAGTTTCATTATCTCGGAAATATTTTGATTTACCTGTCTCTAATTTTTTTGTTAGAGATGATGGAATATATCGACGCTGGAAAACATAAACATCGTAACCGATCAAAATATCAAAAATACGTTATATACACCATTTGAATCAGAAAAAAAACTGCGTTGAATGGTCTGGTTCTCATATCTCTACGATGAAACAAAATAATTTACGCCATTGAAAACACCCCTACGTTTTTCAGTAACTTCGACTTGGTTAAAATCCGCTATTTTTTAAGCACATGTCACTTAAAGCAAAGAAAGGTTTGCAAATTTTCAAAGCGATTTACATACAGCATCCGAGGTTTGACGGCTGGAGAGGCTTACGCCATTTTTGCGGATCGTAAAATTATGACTTCTGTATTAACCCTTGATATTGTTCAAAGTTACTACATTTTGAATGACTTGTTGTCTATGAATAGAATAGAATAGAATAGAAAAGCATTTATTAAAGAACCTCAGCTTACGCTACGTTACAACGTTAGGTACATCGAGTATATAATAGATATAATACTTATTGCAAATTGTGGGTATAATTTTTAAAACAAATCTGTTCAAAAATAGCATTTCTATCACAAATAGTTTAGACGTTATGATTTTATTTTTTCTGATTTTGAAAAAGTTTTTGGGCTCTAGTGAAAAGTTTCATTTTGGTCGGTTACGACGTTTATGCTTTTCAGCGTCGATATTTTCTCTTGCTGTGTAAAGTACCGATCAGAAACGTAAGTTTTTGAAACAACGATCTTGCTAAGGGAATACTTGTAAAGAATTTATCTGCAACTACACGATATCCCTTCATGAAATAATTACCCAAATTCAATATTTTATCAATTACCACATGGCTAAGTCCCTTTTCCTTTATTTAATTATTTTTCGGCTTGTAGATGTTGTTTAGCTCCCCGATAAGAAAACAAATCCCAAACAATATCGAGTATCAGTTAGCATCCAGAATTTGATTCCCCATCAATGATGCTTTTTATTTGGTAAGTACTGCGTCATGCCTGATCTACACTTTGTACTTACCAACGATTCATCGACGCTTAGATGCTCGTTAGGTGTATAATGGAATCTAAAAATCTTATTTGCATGATCTGCGACAGGTTGAATTTTTGCTGACGGATCATAATCATGACTATTTCATGGTGATAAATTTTTCTTGTCTGCAGCATGGAAGAATTTCAAAATTAGTTGAAACTTATTTCTTGAAAACATTTGCCCAAATCATGCCATATGGTTTCTTGACCAATAACTGAACATTTTTGGTTTTCGGGTAATACCTATTCCCAAAATAACGGCAATGAAGGCCCTCATCTCTGCAATTGTAGTATTTTTCTATTCTTGTACTCTGGATTTATTTGCTGGTTCAATATTTCTCAGAAATTTTCTTGCATACCGATTTGTCTCAGTTTTCAAGCTATCTAAGAATGCATCCGTAAAAAATAAGTTGAAATGATATTGGTTCGGAATATTTTGCTGGCATATGTTTTGGATCATGGGCTTCCAAGAATAACTCATTTACACGAATTTTGATGAAAATTATCAAATGAGTCATTATCACTTTCATCATCATTGTCGTAGGTATATGTGTGAATCATTTTCACTCTCCCTAATAATAATTTGACGTGGGTGCCGATTTCTCGGTGCAAATAAAATTTCATTACCACTGTCACTAATTTCAGGTTCACTATACATCGTTGCTAAAATGTTCGTCTAAATTCTTTATCAGTTCCATTAACTCTGAGTCATCAATAACGGTATAGTCAGCGTTACCCGTCTACATTTTCAAATTGCTGGAATATTTAGGTGAAAATTCCTGGCATTTTCAGAATTTGCTGGGAAGAACATGCAGAATTCTCATTTTCATACATATCCTATATAAGGCTCGTTTTCTTTTAAATGTATACATAGTAACCATTAACATATTTCAGAATAAATTTAATATTCTATGTTAGGCTATCAGAGATAACCATATGATGAGATCTCTGTGATCGCTGGATCGAAAAGGTCAATTATTGTTGCATTTTTTGCAATTGGTAAATTCAATTAATTTTATTCAAGTCGACAATAAACATTTTCATATTATTCTAATTACCTGTAGACCGGATAAACAGCTAAATCCAGTATAAATTGATATACTTCATTTCTTGTCTTTACTTGAACTTAACAGGATTATATCATACTTCTTCCAGAAAAGACTATTCAAACAAATATGTAAATTGAGCAAATAAAAAATATATTTAAAGCAAAGGAAAAAAAGGAAAAACAAAAGTGATTACATTAAAGTATCAAACCGTAACTATTCAGGATTTACATACTTAAATATATAATGGACGAGTTCACTAACGCATCATGATCGTCATGATAAGTTAACATTGTTAAAAAATATATCATCAATTACTTTTCTCGTTAGATAGGTAGGTAGTCATTTTAACAAGTATTGTATTTGTATTGTATTGTTTCAGTATTTTCCACTTAACGGTTGATAATGTGGTTTCTCGGGTCTGGTCTCCAGCACTCGTGCTACGAGTGTGAATGTAATATAATTACTTTCTAAGTAACTTCTTTTTTCTCTTTTATTTGCTTAATTATCTTAAGTATAACTATAATTATAACTTATACAAACTCTTAAACTTACGTATTTTTCTTTTCTTTTTCGCTTTTAATTGAATTTTAAATTACTTGTAGTTATTGTTTATTTTTCGTTCTTGAAATGATATAGTCATTCCCTCTTTAGAATAGTACAGAAAAAGATTATATTATCTTGTTGTATGTACAATCTCCTAATAAAATGAATTGAATTGAATTGAATTGAATTGAATTATTGTACACATTAACAGTAGCTATTATGATGGTCATGAGGTGTTTATGAACTTACCTTTACTTTGCATTTACTTTATTAAATATACATAATTGTAGTAGGCACAGGTTGAAAATTGTTTGTATTATTCGATATTATTGTTGATATTTAGAAATTATATTTCTTTGCCATGTCGTTGGTAATGGGAAAATTGAAACTCGTGTCAGTCTTTTGCAGTTTCACTTGCGAAAAAGTTCTTTCACAGTTTGCTGAAGAATGAGGAAGAGAAAAAAATTTGAATACAAAATTTGTCAGAAATGGGAAGCCAGGAAGATTGTCGCCTGTTTTTATTTCACTTACTTTTTTCCAGAACTCCACAATATCCTCATGGGTTGATTTTGAGAGTATATCGGAATTTCGAAGTAATCACCACTCTGTATCTACCACTGACTTATAACAATGGACTGAGCGATTTGCTATTTCATGTGGCACAAAAAATATTGTGTTTCTGTATACCACCGTTAGAGCACCCTTTAAAACGATTAGATAAAAAACATGTAAAACCCAACCAATCAGATGAAATTTTACATCCGAAAATCGGATTAAATTAAAAAAATATATTTTCTTGTGCCCAAGTGATATTTTAATCGCTTATAAGGAATTAAACTCATTCCGACTTTAATTTTCAAAAGTTATTCTTAACTGAATCCTGCTTATGGGCAAGAGAGACGGAGCATGGTAAACACTATCTTTACCTTACCCCTTCTGCGGTGATTACATCTGTAGCCAACATGAAAACATCAAATGGCAAACAGCAACAGCAAATGTTCCTGCATGCAATATTTTGTGTTGGTAGCTCCAACTCTGCCATAGGGCGAAAGAGAGAACTATAAAACTTGTGCCATGCTTTCCTATAGGAAAATGACAATACGCTCAGTCCATTGTTATAAGTCAGTGGTATCTACATACATATGTTCTGACCTGTTGTGTTTTCAGGCAGAAGTTTGGGAAATATTTTCTGGATCCAATAAAGAAAGACATTTGAACCTTTCATCATTAAAATTAAACCTTGAATAAATTTGTTTCAAGCTCTCAATGTAAAAATCTAAACAACGCCGCCTAAAGTTGGTTATTTTAGTTTGATCTTTATAGTCGGATAACAGTATCTGAACATTATATTTGTTCTAAAGGGAGAAAATGATTTGGATTAATAAAATCAGGTTTTCTATAGGCGTGCGTTTAATGTAATTAGATTGAAGATAACAGTCGGCAATCGCTATAACGGTTTTCGATACTTCGAAATAGAGTCTATGTATTTTACGTTATTCACTTTGCATTTGCTTCTTTAGATCATGGAAAAAGGGCAACACCAATTCAAGAAATGAAACGAAGAACTTTGTTGAGAAGTCAATCAAAGTATGATAAACTATTTCAGCAGTTACAATTCTGTCCTTTTCAACTGCTTCTTTGAAAAAAGGTATGAGTGCTTCATACTGCTCAAGTATCCTAGAAACGAGGAAATTTTCGTAATATTTCCCGCATACTTTAAAGCGTTTTTTCGTTTTAAATGACTACTTGAAGCAGAATGTCTCAAAAGGCTTTGTTTTCCAGAAAAAATACTTAAAGTTTTATAGCAAATTAAACACTTTGCTCCATTTTTAGTTTTCTTTATCCAGTTTTTTAATGTTTCATCAGTTTCCCAATTGTAAGAAAATTTTTGTCTATAAGATTTTTTCTTTTTAAGAAACTCAAGATAATCTGTGTAGTTTGATGAATCACATTTTGTATCACATTCAGAAATTGCGATATGTGTGGTATGTTCCTGGTTATATTCCAATCTGTTTAGACTGGACAGATTTTTTTCCAAATTGGGTATATTCGAACTTTCTTTTGGAATTAAAAAACGACGCATTTTAAAAAATTCATGTACACGATATTCGCAATATTTTTAAAGAATTTATTTTCTTCTTTTAGTTCAACACTAAACACTTTTCTAACCTCTTACTTTAAAATTTATGAAATATGAACCACTGACTGTACTCTAATTCCTATTTGAAAAATAGCTATGCAAAATGCCAAAATAATATCGCTCACCCACACTAATTTATAAAATTCCGGCGAAATTGGATGTTAATTGTTTACGCAATAAAAAAAGGAGTTTAATGAACATATCTGTGCAAGTGCAGCCAGCAGGTTGACGAAATGAGATTTCCATTCCACACTATAGTAGTCAATTGCATACAAGTTTGTGATCTGTGTATTGTGTTCGTCAATCGAAAAAATACCATACGCCATCATGACTGACTGTTTTGTGTATGTGAATGGGAATAAATAAAAACATTACTGCTGGGTTGGAATTAGTAATGCAAACTTGTTGGAATGGAAATGTACGGTAGCAAAGCATATTAGAGTTCTGGTGCTGCCAAGTTTAAATTATGAATGAGAGAAAAAAATTTTGCTGGAAAAATTATGCTTAAAAAATTCTGCAATTTCTGGGAAGCTAGCAACGCTTAGTATATAATAGTATTACGGACCTACCACAAGAGTAATTATGTTTCTAACTGCTGCCTTTAACCTCTAAGTGCATACTGATTCACGCACAACGATATATCGTCGTCGGCACTTTTCGCAAATGTACTCAACACCGATATATCGTTGTTCGACACTAAAAGGGTTTTAATAGTAGTATGATACAATAGTGAAATATTGTCTTGTGAACGAGATTGTACATATTCGAGACTCCGGAGTATTGCAATTATGGTGTTGAAGTGCGGAAAAGATTTTACAAGCAAGTTTTATAGTTTTACTAATAAATTATAGTGTTTTAAGTAAAATAAAATAAGTAAAAAACGAGTCTTCAAACAAAACTGAGTCCAAGCCGCATGAAAAAGTAGAAAATAAACATTTTTCACACACAGAGGTGGACTCAGATTTTTTGATTGGGACATTTCTCTTGAATAACCTATCTCTTCATGAATCAAGTCACTTATTACGTCTGATTGATCATACTGAAATATATCGGTGATTGTCAGCGAATAAAATCTGAGTCCACCTCTGTGTGTGAAAAAAAGTTTGTTTTCTACTTTTTCATGCGGCTTGGCCTCAGTTTTGTTTGAAAACTCGTTTTTTTACATATTGTATTTCCTGCCTTTTTCACGTTAACTAAATTGTTATTACGTGCTGCATGGAGATATTTTAAAACAATTTTATGACGGCTGAATAGACACTGATTTACCAGTTTTTCAAAAAATTTATTCGAGTACAAATTATTATGCAACTCATTTCGCTCTACAACTTTGTCTTAGGTTGCAAAACGCTCAAACGCTTCCTTGGTCGAAAAAGCGTTTTGCATGAATTTTCGTCGATTTTTTCTGCAAGTTTTCACCATTGTCGGTGAGAAAGTAATGATTCCAGTTGATAGGGAACTTGATCCTGCATAATTTAGAAATCTTTTTTACCAGAAAATTTTCCGGAAAAGACGGAAAATTCTGGAAAAGACGGAAAATTTTCCGGAAAAGTCGGAAAATTTAGGAAAAGTCGGAAAATTCCGGAATATTTGTCGGAAAAATCGGAAAACTCTGCATTTTTCTTGAAACGGATTTATCACTAATCAAATTTGTACCAAATTTTCAAATCATTTTCCCGATTTTCCGGGTTTTCCATGGAAATTTCCGGTTCAAATTTTGATAGATTCAATTGTCACGCGTGGGTCTACGAGAGTGTCGCATATAGTAAAGAAATAGACAAATTCGTGTACGAGTTAAAGGGAATGGCTGGCCTCAATAAAAGGGTAATATTTATAAAAATAAACATATACCTAAGGCAAAAAATTTAACATTTTCCAATGCCGGTTTGTTTGGCAATGCCAAGAAATATTACCTAAAAATAGAGTGCTAAAAATTTGTTTATTTTACATAACAAATTGGATTATAAAAAATGTCGTCAAAATATCACGATTTCATTATTGCCATGATGAAACGAATACAAACACAACACACTAATCCATTTCGCCGAGTGACTTAGGTTTTCGCCCGATATGCCGTTTCCTTATTAGTTATGTTTTAAATGCATTCAAGGTACTGTGAACTGTGGTAGAGTAACCAAATACAAAATGCCCTGCTTACAAATTTTATCAATTAGTTTTTAAATGATCTGTATGACAAGCACCAAATGGGTACACACCAGTAGAAAATATTTAGAAGCTTAGACCTAAAATAATTTGCAATGAATCTATCCTGCAGAACGGAGCGCACTGAATATAATCAAATTTTACACATGACATATTTATAGTTATCCAGGTTGGAAACAAGGGCTACTACGTATAACTTGGTGAAATAGCGAAATAGTTACGGCGACAGGGAAGGGCAGTTGATAAATTCGTCATACTTTTTATCCTATAAATCTGAAGTTTATTCACTGCAAATTCATTTTGGTTATTTCGTGGTAAAAGAAAATGATAAATTAAAATTGCCTAAAAAACCAAAGTACAAATCGTAATGAAATGTCAAAACATGTGACACAGAAAAGGGGAAGTTATTTATTTCAGCAAAATCACTATGAACTCGGATAAATACCCTGAAAAAAACTAGATAAAGAATTTCATAATAATTCAGAATTATGTATTGATTCAACTGCGGAAATACACTTCTACGCTGACCCAAAGGAAATTATTGCAAATAATGTTGATGAAATACCTGCTACCGTAGATGGCACAAAAACTAGATGTCGCATGCAGTACGAAAAAAGCATACAAAATTTATATGGCTGAAGTGTTGAGGAAGTCGATCAAATATATACTAAACTGCTATTATAAAAACATTTACTTTCGGCACGCTCTAAGACATATTATGATCCATTCCAGAATTCACTACCCCTTGTACAATCTGTATACTCAGCTTTAGTATGCCATGCCACATCTAGTTCTTGTGCCATCTATGCTACCACACTAGGGCAGGATGTAGCATCTGACGTTCCAACATCACACTTTTCTCTTAGCAAGGATGTACCATTTTCATTTCAAGAAATTAATAACGATGCTTTCGAGGTTGAAAATCATGGGAAACTAAATAGCCAGTAATTCTTATATACGTAACTAATTTTTCTCTTTTCTCTTCCATTAGGAGCATGGGGCTTCCAAATAGCATCCTCACCTGACCCTGTTAAACACGAGGCTCTGTTTCAGTTTCTTGAGTCTTTCTGTTCACTATATTTTGGTTTCTATCAATAATTTTCTTTTCGGTTAACATCTCTGTTCACAGTAAAAGTCTTACAAATGTTTAAATTCCTCTTGCAAATATTTCTCTGTTATATATTGTGCTGCCGGAAGCTAGGAGTAAGGGAATTGTCATATATAGAATTGTGATAGATTGTGATTTCGATAAATAATATCGGCATTCAATTTAATATCTGAAGGACATAATAACTTAATATATTTGTCTGAAAGTTTGAATATGGATGAGTGTATCGCCTCACAAAAGATATCTCGCCAGCTATGGATGAAGGTTGGAGTAATGTTTATTACATATATAAAGAAAAACAATAAACAAATGAAAATTGAAACTTTACGCTTGAGTGTTTTACTCAAATTGATAAATATGGTTCTGGCTAAAAATAATAAGGCTTTCAGGGAAATCTCGGACAAATTATAAGGTACCCGAAAAATGCAAAATACTTCGAACCAGTAAAATTATTAGGTAAATTTTACCCAGTCATGGAACAACATTAAAGTGGCAATGGCAATGACCATTATTGTGAATATTCAACATGAAATAATCGAACTATGACCCTTACAGTTCCTGGGTAACGAGGGCATCTTTCGTGCTTTACTTCAGAGCTCGAGCGATTTATTGATCAGCAAGCTCACCCAGGCAATGGACCAATAAGTTTCACTTCGTTCCTACTCAAAATCTTCGAACACACGTGCGAGTAGGAATTGAGATGATCTATTCCTAGAAGCAGGTTGTCACAACATCAGCAAGCTCAATTGAGGTGAACTACTCGAGGTTATTCATCCACTCGATTGAAATGGATTTTCTTTTGAAACAATCTAAACTGGATGGTTTTATAGATGCCTAAGGCGCATTTAGTTATGTACTTCTACATAAATACACTGACAAGCTAATAAGATATGTAGTGAACTATCTTAAGCATTGGATCGGACTCATGTTGGAAAATACAATAGTTTCAACCAATCTGGGCGGGGATAACAGAGTGAAATGAATCCATATGGGTATTCCTGAACGCGCAGCATTTTATCATCTTTACTGTGGGTACTCATTATGCATGATCTCTGGTAATAGACAACCAAATGGGGAACAAAGCGATAAGCTATGCTGAAAACTGATCTGTGCCTTTTTAATAAATAAAAGAAATGTTTTTACAACGAATCTGCCCTCCACATGGCTCCATATGTTTACAACTAAAGAACAGTATAAAATACCTAAGAATTGAATTGGAAACCACACCTAGAAGACAAAGCGAACAATGCTTTTAGGTCCTGCCTTCGCAATACCAATACATGAAGACTGAATCGTAGTTGATCCTATTATATACACTAGCGTTATCAGACTCAATCTAATCTATGGCTCTGTAGTGTGGTGGAAAGCAATGAATGCTGTCCAAATGTGAGAAATACACCACAGCATAACGGTTTGTAACAAACCTTTTGATTCCTCATAATTTAATATCTAATTTTCTGGTAAAACAAAATACGGCCCTGACTTTACTTTACCAAATACAGTCCTGACTTCACATATGATCCCAGTTGCATTTGTTTCGCCATTCAACACGTTTCCAGTTAAATATGCCCCGCCACTCAACCAAGCTTTGAGAAAAGCTTTAGAGCCTTGAAGCTTCCGAGGGTATATAAGTCCCAGCACAAGGCCTGACACGGGAGTCTGTTCCTGGACTCAACCGAGTGAGGTCCTCTCGGTACCTTACATCTAGCTGCTATGCCGTGTGGCAGTAGCTATGATCCTAGATATTCCTCCTCCAACTGAAGTGCCGTATGGCTGTAGCTATGTTCCACATAATATTCCTGTGTAATTGCCGAGACGTATGGCTGTAGTTATATATTTTCTCGTACCACTTCCTCCTCTAGGTGCCGTGCCGTATGGTTGTAGCTATGTTCCACGTAATATTCTTGTGTAACTGCCGTGCCGTATGGCTGTAACTATATATGTTCCCGTACCGGTTCTTCCTCCAGCAGCCGTGCCGTATGGCTGTAGCTTTGTTCAACATAATCCTGTGTAACTGCCGTACCGTATGGCTGCAGTTATATATGTTCTCGTACCACCTCCTTCCCCAGCTGCCGTACCATATGGCTGTAGCTATTACCCTGCCTAATTATTCCTCCAGCTGCCGTGCCCTATGGAGGTAGCTTTCATCCTACCTGGTTCTTCCCTCTAGCTGCAGTGCCGTACGGCTGTAGCTATGTTCCATATTAATATTCCTATATAGTTGCAGTATCGTATGGCTATATCCCTATATCCCTTTTATCTCTCCTGATCACGTCGTTAGGTACCTTATGGCTGCAGTTTTGTTTCGTATGCCCAGTTTAATAATCACTATAACGAACAACTGAATCTCTCTAACGAACACCTGAACCACTAAATCTCTCTCTCTCTCTCTCTTCGGCAGAAATATATGTATATATGCATAAATAAGATTAAGAAAATAGTACTCTGTATAGGATAAGATCTGAAAAATAAAGAAATATTCTATTTTGTAACTAAGTCTTCTCAATCATTCAAACCTTTTACTACTCCAGAGATCCCGGCAACCCCAACTATTGGGACCACAGTAGTGAAGGTCGTTACAGGTTTTCAAGCCAGATAACAAGGCCAAAAGAACTGTGGGGTAAACCTAACCCAAGCTCAACGAAAAAGCTAGTTAACAAGCCAACCATCGTTTCAGTTCTTACTGAACACTCATTTCTCAGGGGTCACCTTCATAGGATGGAATTTGTTGACAACCTTGTATCTGTATATAAAGCAAATGGAGAGGAAACCGAAACGATGAGCTATATCACTGACTAGCTCTGTCAGGTAAACTTTATAGAGTTTTTGGCTCACAACTCCTAGATGAGCTGTATGAAGTGGTAAAGGAAGGTTGGTTGGATCAATACTAAACATTGTTAGAGCATCTAGTTGGAATTTTTGAGCAATAACCTCAAATCTGGAGCATGAACAATGAGACTTGTAGTGACTGTAGAGTTCTAGAGTTCTCAAGCTCTTTTCAATCCAATGGAACGAAAAGTGATTTCTGCAATTATGTAAACAGAAATAACATCGAAAAATCACATGGGGTAACTTTCTCCAACAATTAGATTGTCGACTTATCAAGATATTCACAACATAAAGACATATTTCATTTTACTTACATAAGTTAGTACTAAACATACTAAATATTATCAAGGCCTTAAACTAAGCAATTGTAGCCCTGACATAATTATGGAATAATGGAATGAAGAAGATCTACTGACCATAATTGATAAAGTAAAAACTATAATTAAAATTTCCAAAAAATTGCTGTAGTGCCTATACAGATACAATCCACAAAATTCAAATTTCCACAAATTCTAAATTTAATTTTATTCATAAAACTAAACATACAAGAAAAACAATTCATTTAATTAAGTTTACAGAGCACGTCCTAGGTGGGGTATCCTGACATATCTCCGAATGTCAAATGTATTCATCCTGACAAATGGCATACTGTATCAGACCCAAAGTTATGTACATATATGCATTGTGCAAAAACGCAACAAGATTGTCGATACGAATATATACTCCATAGGAGCTCGTTTTATTAATTTAATTCCTTGTGTTTCTGTTTGCACAAATATAGTGGATAACGGTAACAGTCTATTTCTATTCCTTAATCAAAGTTCCGCCACCTGGGCATATACATAGACTTAGACACATTTACAGAACGATTCAGATATGGTTGGCTGACCAGAAAGGAAGGACACATACACAAAAACGGACAGATCTGCCACTTAAAATGCACGAAGCGATTTCCCTTCTAGACGTATTATTTCGTCATGAATGGGTTGCCCATTGGCATCCCCTTCTAGTTCCTCCCACTAACCAAGAAGTTTCCAGTTGTAGCATCCTTGAGTAGAGACAGAAAGTGAAGTTTGTGTATGCAGAAAACGTAAAAAGCCAATTTGTTGGACCCTCATCGGATTGTAGGAAAAACGTTAATTTGTAAAGTATACCAGGGTGGATGTAGTCAGATCCCCTTGTACTCAGTGCAAGAGCATTCCACAGATTAAACACACAAAACAGATGAACCCAGACAACTTCTGTAGCTTATAATAAATTATGTGGACGCGCTCTGGAAATTCCAGGTTTACTTTAAATAGAAGAGAGAAATTTATTTCTTCTTTAATTACTTTTACATGGAATCTATAAAAATCTGTGCTTACAAAGAATGAATAGTATGGTAAAAAAAAAGAAATTTTTATTTTGCCCCAAATGTCTTGAATGGTAGACTTGTAGTCCTTCAAATCACATTCAAAATGTCGAAATTCTCCAGTTACATGGGCTTAAATCAGATTCCCTCTGATAAATTGGTTTCACTAAGGGTCAAAGTTAAACTTGTTCAACTGGAAATTTCCTTTAAGTTCATTGTTATGTCCGGAAAGGAAAGGAAGGTTCTTTATATCTATTTTCAGTAATCTTCGAAAATTCTGAGATTTCTATGCGGGCTTCAATCGCTATTAATTTATTCGAATTTAATACGGTTCATTCAAAGATTGTAAACAGATTGCGGATATTTTAAGAGTTATTAAAGATGAGGCTATTAGACATATATTTTATGTATTTAAATAGCTTCGATCATTTGTGAGCATCGGTGGACCTTGAGCTCAGACCAATAAAATCATGGACAGCCAATGCCTTCATATAATTGAACATTAACTCATAATTCAGAGAAATATTATATGTTGAGGGGTGGTTTTTAATACATCTTCTAAAAGAAGAGAGGATACAAAATTATTCCGTCCTGCACCTGGGAAAGCTAAAAATTATCAACAGCACCCATTTAAAAAAAATTATCTTGAAACATACCGTAACCGCACCACCTAGTAGCTCTGTATTGCCTCCTCTCGAAAGATTTTTTTCATCTACAAGTAGTTCAGTCCACCCAAATCTGTTGACTAACAGTAAGAACACCTTCTTTGGTCAAAGACCTAATAGCTTTGGTGAAAAAACCTGCAACCAGGCCATCGTCTTTTTTTCCTTAATTTTATTATGTACAAGTTACCCATTGCAGAGATAGTGTCGCGGTATTTCATAGACGATCCTGTGTTTCTCGGTAGTATTTGTAGTATTTTACACATTATATCTCCTAATTTTCAGCTGGGATATAAACATTCGCTGGTATCTTTTGTAGCTTAGACCATATGGATATCGAAGCAAGAAGCCACACTTGCGCTTTTTGACGCTTTTTTTTGAACGGCAAATAAAATCAACATAAACATTAGCCAGCTTCTGTATTGGTGTGAGCTGAAATGTGGCGCCTATTAACAATCAGAAACCTTTCATAGATAGACGATTAAGTTTTCAATATGACTCTGCACCACCTGAAAAAGCTCTCTCAACACAAAAAATCCACACATCCAAAGGCCTTAGTGTATGTGTCTATGCTCAGGAAGTCTAGATCTGATAGGACAGTATCGAAATGTGTGTTTAAGTTCCGCAGCCAGAACAACTCTTGTATACTTCCCAATGTACACAATCCAAAATACCATTATTGCCCTCATAAAACTTAACAAATTCAGGGGAACAGATGAAATGAAATCTAAAAATCGTGGGCGTTGATAGCATGATGCTTGGGTCATCAAAAAACGTCAGCGCTTGCAAGTCCATTATCCTTTTGTACGAGACCCCAACTATTAACTCAATTTTTAATTTTCAATTCAATTTATATACAGCCTGGTAATGTACGCAAAACTGCAATCTTATAAATGTACATGATAAATTATAAGGTTACAAAATGAACATACTATGACTCCATATAAAAAATACGATAAAAAAAGAACATAATAAAAAATTGGAAAATCAGTTCAATAAGTAATTACATAAATCTTAAATGATACAATATGTATATATAAAAAAAAAGAGATAGCAAATATAGAAAAGTAAATAGCAGAAGCAATCCCATGTAAGCTAATAGCCAATAAATAACAGTACTAATCAAACTACCAAAAGCACCCATAGTGCCCACACTCTGTATGGCAAATTGTTCCAAACTCGCGCTATTTGCACAAAGTAAGAACCCTCCTGAACTCTGTTGTTCTGTCGGGGAATCAAAATGTTATGATGCCGCGATGACCGCAGAAACTGAATCTGGTCAGTTAGTAGGTTGGTTTAAGATTTGAGCTAACAGCCACAGCCTGCGAAAACCGCCATAAACTTTTCCAACAATAGCTGCAATGTGACCGCAGCACGTTAATCTAGAGTTCATCTTTACACCCAGATTAGTAATGGTTTCTAAAATCGGCAGCGCTTGTCCTGCAAGTAATATTGGGGGGATAGATGATAATACAGTAATGTGATATAATACAAGATATTGCTATTTTCCAGGGTTTAGAGAAAGTTGGCTGTGTAGCGATCAATTATATACTCTGTCAAAACCCTCGAGAATACTTCCCAAGCCCTGAAACAGAAATCTATATGTGTGCGTTGGGAGTCCGTTCTCTAAACTGTTCTATATTGCTACTTATGGAAAAGTACCAAACAACTAATTTATATATGCTATAGAGCCTAAACTAATATCCATACAGGAAAATTGTCTTCTAATAATTTACAGCTTGCTTCCTTACCTTCCCAAGGGCTACACTTACTATATACCTTACTTCACAAAATAATAAAATAGTTTTGATTACAAAGTAACCTTACCATTTTAGGCTCACTAACTTTCAGCTGAGTAATAACTACATTTGCGTATGTGCAGCAGAAGTCTGAATCTGCAGGCATCAGCCCATGGCATGCCATGACGACATAGCGGCATACAATAATTACTCAGCTGAGAGTTTTTGTTTGAGGAATCGTAGTCATGCTTCTTTTTTAAATAATTTTGTTAGGGAAGGTATAAAAATTTTATTTCGGTTCGAATGATAAGAAAGCAAGCTTATGATTATCAGAATACCATTTTACTGTATGAATAGGAGTTTAGAGCGGAGTAGCTATTCAAATCAAACTTTTGTCAGTTTTACATAAGAGCACTGCAAATATTTTAGAATGGGAGGACTCCGTCGGGGCTCTCATGTGGTAGGGAGGAAGTCTGTTTCATGGCTTGTTAAGTATTCTCGAGAGTTTTGACTCTGTCCAAATTATCATTTATCCAAGCCACACAGTGCTCCATAAGCCCAATAGGCCTGCTATAATATAACTGAACAACGTCGACATACATGTGGATGTTAACGTCGAGAATAATATTAGGTAAATCATTTGTGAACATACTAAATAATAAGGGCCCTATGGCAGATCCTTGAGGTTCCCCTTGTGCAATGATAACATATCAGAGTGCAAATCATTTACATATGTATATCTGCTGAAATCTCCCATCAAGAAAGCATCGAATCCAATTAGTTGCTGAGACTGAAAATCTAATATTTGAAGACATTTTATTTAGCAGTAATCGATGGTTAACGCTATCAAAGGCCTTTGAGAAACCTAGCATGACAAAGACACCAACCTCATCATTATCCACGCTTCTCCTCAGATCCGATGTTACCTTCAACAAAACAATGTCACAACTATGATTCTGTCGGAAACCAGATTGCCAACGTGATATCGAGTTGTTATCTTCAATATACTTGTGAATTTGATTAAAGATCACCTTTTGCAGAACTTTAGAGAGAAAAGACAGAATGCTAATGGGGCGAAAGTCTGCAGGACTATTAACCATCTTTTTCTTTGGGAAAGGCAATTCTTTAGCCAATTTCCATCTTGATAGAAAAACAGACTGAGTCAAACAAGAATTATGTATGTATTGTATATGTTGTCCGATGTAAGGCATTGTCGGTCCAATAGCATCCAATTTAATAGAGTATAGGGCGCCAATAAGCTCATCATAGTCAATACAGCGAAAGTTGAAAAAGCTATTATGGTTTTGTGGCGAACTACTGATAGACACTATAACATTATTTAAGGTTGATTGAATCGGATCAGTAGACGCAAAAAAATCGACCGTTCTGTGCTGTATATTCCCGCCTGTCTGAGGTTTCTCTAACATGTAAGTATATCCAGTGAACTGTCCTTGATTTTATCCTAAAAAGTGTACTAGTTCTTCACCTTATCATTTAACTAGAACTATTGTAAGAACATTCATATCATCTAGTACCCACGTTGTCTCTTCTCTTCTAGTACCTAGTTGTTTTTGGTTGTAAGTTCTTTAATTGTTGTCAAGTATGTATGAAAGTCCAGAGCAAAAACCCATAAAAACAAAAGCGGCTATTATTTATTACATCCCCCTACCAAATACTTATTACAGCGGTTCTTTCTTTTTATCGATATGTATCTTAAACTTTGAGATTATACCTAATATGCTAATGATTAAAAGTATTCGTCACTTAACGATAGCTACACCAATCCTCAAAAATCTCTAAGCCACGACAAATGCACATGCAAAAAATCGCCATGCTGAACCTGATTCTAAGATAAAGGACAACATCGGAAATCCTTATTTCTTAACGACATAATCAGAAAATCAACCATAATGTACCAGGGGAAGAACACTACCTACTGGTGATGATTGCGAATGATTCGGTCATTTTGACCGGGTCAGTACACTGACTGAAAAGACCTGCGTTATCGTTTCCAAATCATATCGCTTAATCGGTCACTTAGACTCAAGGAGAAAATAAACCGATTTTCTTGACTTATGAAAACAAATAAACTTTTGCATCTAGTTCGCATTTTATATATTCCATCCACAACTCTGTTTCGGCAGTGTAAGAATCAACTAAAAGTTGCTACTAGGCATCCAAAAAGGTATCCTTTCTGAATTAATTTTTATTCCTACTAGTCCCTCAACTGCCACCGCTGTCGGTAAATCGTAGTTTTGGTATACACATACACATGGGTGCAAAGGGGTGCCAATGCAATGAATCTTTATAGTTTACAATATTATCAGGTATTACTCACCTGACAGTTTTTGTTTGAGGAACCGTAATCATTTGATTCAGAAAATTGTTTTAAACAATTTTGTTAGGAAAGGTATAAAAATTGTATTTCAGTTCGGAAAACAAGAAACCAAGCAGATTATCAGAACACAATTTTTCTGTATGAATAGTAGTTTCTGACGAAGGAGCTATTCATATCAAATTTTTGTCAGTTTTACATAAGAGCACTGCAAATGTTTTATTATGTTAGGACTCCGTTGAGGCTCCAATGTTGTAGTGTAGTCAGTCAAAACTTTGGGTATCCATTGGTATCCAGGAGCTGATTACTTTACCTTACAATATAGACAAACAACAGATAGTCTATCTACTACAGGATCTGTTTTATCAGAAATTGCTACAGTGAATCTCACCAATAGTAATCACTGCAAAGGTTCTGATGCAAACTTTGTGACGCAAGCTACGAAAATGCGTGGCAAACGTTAAAGGATAGATACGACAACAAGCGAGTATTAGTCAATGCTTGGCTGAAAACTCTGTGTATTCTATCTAAAATCTAAATATCTTTATCTCAGTCGGTACACAAGATAAAGTTATGATGTTATATCATGATATTCTTTATTCTAGTCGTTACCCACAATAATAGAAAATTGTTAATAATGTTAAGATACTACCACTAGCCAAGTCGATTCCAAATGATGCACAATCTATGAAAGCTGGGTGCGAAAAAAGAAAGATTCGAGTTGGCCTGCGACTTATATTGCCTCTGAATTGCGCACGGCACCAACAAATTATTTTACATTGCGCATAGAAATCAAAGTCTGTTGACCTTAGCAGCTGTGCGTAGGTCAGAAGAGTACATTGACCCTAGCAGCTGTGCATAGCAATTTTGAGTATTTCTGTTGCCGTTCCTGATTTTGCCTAGCTAAAATTATTATAATTACAAATTATACAATAGGATACGAATTGTAATATTGCTAATTTGTTACTTTAAAAGATATATTTAACGGCACAGATGACTTAATATAATTCCATTTGATTTGCGTAAAGTCAATCGAAGACAAGTTACTTTCCTCTCATTGGATTGTGTCTCGGATTTGTTTATATGGAATGTAGCCATAATATGTCGATTGTTGTCGCCACTAAAAAGAAAAACTGCCTTAACGACGTGCTTTTAATGACGGTAGGTGGCACTTTAACTACAATTTCACCAAATGGAGTAAAATTTGGTCCATTTGAAAATGAAGCTGAATGTTGCAAATGGATCCTTTATGGACTTCATTTGTGTGACACACTGCACATTTGACTCCATTTAATTAAAAATTAAATCATTATGGTGACAGTCTGTCTAGGGTAGATTATATGCATTAGTTCCAAAAAACAAACCTATTGTATGATACATATTTAGAAAGGATATCTTTTGTACATTTAGAAACAGTTATTAATATTATATATCGAGATAAATATACCTATCATAATTTTTATTATAAAATGCATTTAATTTCTTGCACAATACTATTATCTATTATATATATATATATGAAGGTTATTTGCGGTTTTTGAAGTTAAGAAGTACCATGTGATAAAATGTTCCAAAATGGATTATCTTGGGAACTAAATAGTTACTTGTTTTTTTTAGTGTAATATTTATCGTGTTTACGTACATTGCAGGTATTTGATATAGTTTTGCACTACTGTTGCGGATGAATAAAGTCATCTGCGGTAAGGGTGATACATGGTGAACACTACCTCCATTTGTTTCTCCTATATCAAGCTTGGATACAAAATACGTTTTATCACAATCGTTATTTTACGTTATTAGTTTGCAATACATAATATTCATTCTGTTCAATATGTAAATTGTTACTTTTCTACATTGAGAACGGAAAAATCTTTCAGTCCTGAGTACATTTTTACATGAAAATTATCAAATTTCAGGAGACAATATTGAATTGATAATTTGTGATTTTCGGAAGAAATTATTACCACAGTTCAATAAACGTTGGCCTCAAGCTTCACGCAAGAAGGACCAATTTCTTAGAACTGATAGCAATTGGCTTAATACAGAATATTCTATAACTCTTCGTGTTCCAATTTAAGAAGACAAATCAATTCTACCATGCCTTCAATTTCTTCTGACAAACAAAAGCTGAACTAATTTCAGATGCAAATTTATTCATTATTTCTTTTATTCTCATAAGGTTAATTGATGAAACAACTGGCACTATTATCTGGCAAAATCCCGTGCCTTCATCTCTAAGGTTTTGTCGGCCTATTTTGATCGAGTTTTCAAACGAAACTCCTGACAAAACTATAGTTGTTGTGAGTAATATTCAAAGCCAAATTGACAATTTATATCCATTATTGATTAATAGGTGAAGGAGTAAAGGTCAAAAATAAAGTTTTCCTAACAATTCTAGACGAAAAAGTGACACTCCTCTAGAACCACATGAACTATATGTGATGGTAATCCATGTCTAATGAACAATTTAGAGAAAGTCAGTGCCAGGTCAGAAGAAGAAAATTGTTTCCAGTATGGATTAGGAACAATACATGTCTGGATTAGGTGCATGGAGGTAATTTTATATATTATCATATAATCTTTCTTAAAAAAAAGAAAAGAGCAATTAAAAAAGCCAATTTGGTCTAAGACCAATTGATACCTTAAATCATCGTTTCTCAACCTGTGTGCAGCGGCACATCATTGTGCCATGCGAGGTTGTTAAATGTGTCGCGAGATTTTCCGAAAAATAACTAAAATTGCATGGGTTTTGTATGTTATTTTGAAATATTCTAAAAAAAAGAGAATTTATAAAAAAAAATCGTTTTAAACATAAGTTCCTTATATTTTTATTCAATATTCACCCTTGTTATGGTTGCCACCTAGTTCAGAGTTGCTAGAATTGAACAAATAAATTCTTGTACCAACTTTACAAAAATCTCGTACAATATGAAAAATTCTCGTACACTAGGTTTACCGCGAAATTAATCAGAAAGGGAGGCTAAATAACCCCCTGTATACACTGACCATGAAAAATTGCTCACCGTATTTTATGGTAACGTCCATCTTGGAAAATAAATTTTTGGTGTGGGCAAATTATTTTATGACATTTCAAGGCGTTATCAAGAATTCGATCAGTGCTTTGATTGCATTAAAGAATTTGGAGCTCGCCTAGTTAGAAGAGAAAACCAATATTGCCTTTATTCCTTTGCCTTTGTTCCATAAGCACCTTTAGTTTCTAAAAATTAATTAATTTAATTAGTTCCGAATGCGTTAGCTTCATTTCAGCCATTTTGATGATAAACGTCAAATTTTTGCAAAGAATTTTCTTGGCAATATATGGTAGGCAATATGGTATACCATGAATTATTGCCATGACTACACGGCCTATACTGGCAGTTCTGTAGCAATCACTTATGGTGTATCATAATTTATTGCCACTCTAGACAGGGTGTTAAAACGAGGCAATTTAGTAACATTTTATTTTACTTTTTATGGATATCTTTCATAAAGTTATATTTGAAAGAATTTTTAATACAATTTTTTGTATTCAAATTTAATACAGTCTTGTCTGAGGTGGTCACTGTTCCTAAAATAAAAGAGAACGTGCACTTAAGCTTTATTAGTTTTTATCTTTAATTTGGAAACTCAAATAAAGCAGGAAATTATCTCATTTTGTAACAAATTTAGTTCTGTACAAAAGCTAGGCTCGATATTTGGTATATCGAACCGTTTTAATTTATAAAACCCATTTTATGAAATTATTTCAATACACGGTATTGCCCCAAGGGCTGGGGTAATTCCGTGCTCTATTAGGGGCAATACCGTGCAAAATTTTTATAGTGGCCAAGATTGCGTAAAAATAAAAAATAAATATCCAAAATTTACTTACACATTTTATTTTAGCTTGAAATAAGTAATTAGCTTATATAAAACTACAAGAAATTCAAAAATCCTTCTTGGTGGTAATAAAAGAAAAGAAAATCATAAATCCTTCTTGGTGGTAATAAAATAAACAACAAAATTTATTATATTTCAGTTTTGAGTGGCTTTTATCTGACCGAGTCTATTGTGATTGACTTGCACCTTGCGCGGTATTGCCCGGTGATGACATGACGCCACATTTTCAATCCTAACCTAAAAACAAAGAAGTTTAAGTTCTAGTATTTGATTTTAAAATATAGCTCAGGAAATCAGCTAGTTTAAATAAATAAGTGTCATTAATAACATATTCGGCTTACCTCAGTTCTAGTAAGCTCTGATATTATACGAAAACTGATGAAATAACATAAACATTCGTCACAGACACATGCGTAAAACTGCAAGTTCCCCGACTGTCTCTATCTGTTTCGCATTCTTCACGCTACGCAGTAGCACTCACTTCCCGGCGCTCATTACTCCCTCTAGCAGATTCAAAAACACGGTGCACGGTATTGCACGGTCCGAGTTTTTGATCAAGGTTTTCATAAGGTGTGCCACGCAAGAATTCCAGATATTTTACTGTGCCGTAAGTAGAAAAGGGTTGAGAAACATGAAACATGACATAAATGAATGCGCGTATGTAATTTCATTTGGTCACCTTTCTGTGTAAGTTTGATTGTTGAAGTGGTTTTTGTCGGACAGTTAAAAGAATTATACCTAATTTCATATGATTTCATATTCTGAAGAACTTTTCAGTACAATGAAAACATCCAGGACTAACTGTTTTCACAGAACATGAAAAATTCCTAAATTTTTATATGGCAACACCAAGAAGTGGTTGTCCGATTTAGCCCATTTTAAAAATTTTATTTACTATTGCTATGAGAAGGCCATGTACAAAATTTCTGCTCAGTACCTCGACTCAGTCTTAGGCAGTGCCCATATATAAATATAATGAAAATAGCCGTATGAAAAATTTCAAGTCAATATCTTCAAAAATAAGAAAACTATAGATTTTTTAACAACAACTGACCCATATATTCCATAGTGCATGGTATAAGTATTGCACTAAAGATTCACTAGATCACCTTCAACCTTCCACCTTATCATCATTTAAGTATCTTAGTTGAACTGCCTTGTACCGGGAAACGAATGATATCCGTCATATCTAGAAAATGTGCCAGTACGTGAGGAACGGAAAGCGGAAGCTTCTGGAGTATATGTGTTCAACGAAAATCCATCTTCCTCAAACCAAACCCGTCGTATCTCTCAATTAGAATTTTACATTCACACCAGGGACACTTGAAATAAAACAAAAAATTTGAAGTTAACCAACAATTTTCATTTGGCCCTTCTTCTTGCTTCGCTGGAGCTATCCAGCGACAATTCAAATCATCATACTTTTTTTTTGTGAGAGTACATGTGCCAGGTTGCCTTTCTCTGCTCTTCCGTTAAATTGTATTTAGTTTTCTAAATTTTTCCATAACACATAGAACTAATACCTACACATACTGAAAAAATTTATAAAAAATAACAAAAATAAATAAATTGAACTTTTAAATTGAAACACGAACATACCTTTTGTCCATCCAATAAAGAATTCTGAAAAAAAACAATTCCACTAATCCACTCTAAATCCATGAATGGACGCAACCTAATGAAAATGCCATTCAAAAGCCTGTCAATGGCAACATACCATAAACCCAGAACACACAATAAAAGCATGTCACACTTGGCAGGTAATTTTTTACGTGATTTGCGAAATTTCAAAGATTAGTCGTTTTATGCATGTCACTAAACAAGATGAGTGCACATTGGTACATAGAGAAATCATAGGCAACTTGAGCTCCAGCAACATGGAAGCGGAACCCAAGCAACCTTCGCACTCGACTGGGAATATCAATAAGTCGTTTGTTCATGACAGAATTTCTGGCATGTAACTCACTCTCGAATTGGCTGGCATATCATGTCAGGAAGTTAGAATTCCCAGAATTCTGGAAATGTATTCCAGAATCGTTAATTTTGCAGTCTTCAACTGCGTAGGACCAGAAGCTCTATGTCAATAAGCCCATTCATACGGGGTTTCGTATACCATACACCAACCAATATACACCAGGCAGCAGTACGTAAGCTCGGATCGTTATTTCACTTAAACGTAAAATTCAATTAGCAGTCAGTTGAGGAAGTTGTGTTTGAATATGCACAGTGGTCCTGTTGCCTTTGAATTAGGACATGAGTTGAAACATAATGGTCACATAAATCCCAAACAAGACCTGAACAGAACTGTTAATGAAAACTGATCCCTAACCTCTGGGACTTTTACTCTAGTTCTGTCTTTATTCTTTCGATTATATATGTTTAGGATATTTCTGTGTATGCAACATTAAAACGGCAGAAAGTAATATCAAAATAAAAGTGACCACATTCGAAAATATTATAAATATACATGCAGATTGCTTCTTGGTTAGAGGTTCAAAGGGAAGGAAGTGACAGTACTCACCTATACAGACAATAAAATGTTTAGTAGAGAGGCATCTAAGTTACAGGGTGATTAAGAAAAGATGCCGATTTTTCACGAAATATCCAGTATTTTAGAAAGTAAAAAGGAACACTACACGGTCACGATTAATAGCTCATGTAGACCCTCATGGCCTACCCAACGACTGCTTAACCAGCCACGTACTCCTCCTGTGAGATCTAGTCTCGTACGTGGGAGAGGGTGCCGGTTGTAAAATAGATAACTCAACCTCTGTAAAATTCAGTTTTAAAATTTATTCAATACGTATAGCTTACACAAATATCACAAACATACAAAATTCAAGATATATTAAATTTAAGACTATTAGTCAATAAAAATTCACTATAAAATTTAGATTTATTATAGATGACATCACACGGACTGCTATTTCCGCACTTCTGAAAAGAGGAAGATGAAGAACAGAATTTGTTCTCTATTAGAATATACATATTTCTTTGAAGTATTCGGAGGGTGCTGCTACGTGTAGGCAGTAATGTAGCAAAATGATACATAGAACCAATTTCTGTTTAAAGTGGGAGGTATAGTGTTGCAGATTAATCTCTGCGGCAGATTATCTTGTGCTTAGATGTTGGCAGGAGGTTAGCAGATTTATCTCTACAATAAAATTATCTTCTGTATGATAGTTGGAAATAATATTTCAGATTAATCTCTGAACAGAATTATCTTCTGAATATGAATAGGAATATTTTCAGATTTAACTCTTAATAGAAGTAAACTTCTGTACTAAAATACGGAATATTATTTTAAGTCAGATCAGCTCTGATCCAGATCAACTCTGTAAAAAGAATAATTTTGTGGCGCAGCTCGCCGGCTTTATATAGCCGCTGTAACCAGTTATATTTGCCTCGCATCTTGGTGTTGTTCTAGCGACGTTTGTTGAATTTGCTTTGACTGAGGCGAAAACACATGATTTGACGTAATGTTATTTGATGACATTACGATATGTAAATATTAGGAGGTATGTGGGATTTTAGGTAAGTTGATGATATTTATACCCTAGATGATCTAAGTTTGTCATTTCGTCTGTAACACCTCGAAATAATGATCGTAGAGCAAAGTGGATTGGACACTCACGCATAATATTAAAAGTTATTTTGATTTTTGCATGTCCGTCCGTCTGTCCGTCTGTGCGAGAACGCGTATACTTAGAGAGCTGAAATTTAGTACACAGACTTTAAAAATAAATAAAATTAAGTTCGAAAATGAGACAAATCGGGCAACTCATTCGTGGGGTTGCCATACAAAAATTTCGTTTTCCATTATATATTTGGACACTGCCTGATAATGCCTCGACATAGAGAGCTGGAATTTGGTACATGGTGTTTTCATGGTACTAGCAAATAAAATTTTAAAAATAGACTAAATCGGGCAATTCCTTCGCGGTGTTGCCATATAAAAATTTAGTTTTTTTACGTATAATTTGAAAACGATCAGTCCAAGACATTTTTATTGCACTAAAATCTTCTTCGGCATACGAAATCCTATAGAATTGGTTATAATCATTTTTTTGTGCGACAAACCGTTCTAGAAATATACATATGCGAAAAACCACTTCAAAAATCAAACTTGGTCAGTAGGGTGACAAAATTTCTCTTAGACCAATTCTAGTTTTTTACTTTTTTTGTATATTTGTGTTCATAATTCTAATAATTTTGTATGTTTCAGGGGATGAGCTTTGTTGAAAGGATATTGGAACGTCGGTGGATATAAAGGGGAAAGTTTCCAACTATCAGATAAGTGTTTTTTTATTGATTCTTTTAAAGTTTAAATTCTTTGTGGGTTTTTCTTTCTTTCCTTTTAGGAATATATGTCGAGAAATGTAAATTGGGAGTATGTCGGGGAAGCAGTGTGTTTGGGATTGAGTTCCAGTTGGATAATTGCGATTATAGTTATGGATGCCCAAACTTTTACGATTTAGTCTAAGTTGTGGCATTTCTTATTTTACAACGAAACTTTTCTTGTGTATATCACTGAGAAAGAAAAAATTATTTTCTACTTTTTTAGGGCAATTTACTTACTAAAGTTATTTATTTTAAAACATTTTATTTTATTATTTTGGCCTTTGTGTTTTTGTTTGCAAAAATTGTAAACTGTGCACTCTCCTCTTTAATTTGGCACATTACGTCTATGTCCTAACTGAAAATAGCACTTTAGCTATAGGTCAAAATAATTTGTTCCCTTATTATCTGAAAACACGTAATGTGAGATCTTAGTCTCGAACTTAGGAGGGAGGATGCCGGTAAAATGGACTCACTTTTTTTAAATTTCAAATATGAAATTTTATTCAAAACTATAATTCAATTGCTTAACCTAAATATCACAACAAAATTCACAATTCAGATAAAAAACTTCAAACGAAAAATCAAAATGAAAATTCTTAAAATAACTACACTAATTTAAAAATAGTTCAATAAAATTCAAATTTAAAATTCAATGGAAATTCAAAAGAGTCCAATTGTTGATGACGTCAATACGTCCGCACAATTCGAGATTTCCATTTTCACTTCTGAAAAGAAGAAGAAGAATAGAATAAATCTACTGCAGAATGAATAAATTTTGTGAGGTAAAACCTTGGTGCTAAAGCGTGCGTGCACGAAGACAGCAAATTGCTTCTATAAAGAAATAATTCAGATTATTCTGTGAATAAAGACTTGTTGTACGCAAAGGGGTATCAATCTGTTCCCATAGCTTCTTGTTAATGCGTGAGGGCACAAGGGTAGCAAAATGATGTAGAGGATACAAGTGTTGCAGATTAATCTCTCCGCAGGATTATTCTTCTGCTAAGGTTGTGGTAGCGGTATTGCAGATTAATCTCTGCGCAGAATTATGCTTAGGTGTGGGAAATGATAGAAATTTTCAGATTAGTCTCTAAAAAATAGAATTAATTTTCTATAATGGAGGTTGGGAATATTATTCTTGTTACTCGGATTAGTCTCCGAATCAGATGAACTCTGAGCCAAAAATGATTTTCTGTTGCGGCTCGTCGGCTTTTTATAGCCTTTGTATCCACTTATGAGTTCGCGCCTTTTGGTGTTGCCCTAGCAACGTTTAGTTCGATGTCTGAATGTACCACTGCTGACGTAATGTCACAAAGCTGTCATTAAAATTTGTAAATGTAAGAAGGTAAGCGTATTTTAGTGCATTTGTTGTTTTTTCATTTTATTAATGACTTTGGATTATTTTTAGGTGAACTGCAGCTTCAAAGGTTTTTTGCGGATGCTTTGCGGCATGAAAGTGAAATGTTTGGATGAATCTAGTTAATGTCGTTTTCGTTAGAACATGAGTTTCGCTCTAGAGGCAACCTAAGTGCTGTCAAAGTGTTCGTTTGAACCAAAATGACGTCATGGGTTGTCTCTGGTGGCAACCCAAAAAGCATCAGGTTCGCTCTGAAAATTAGCTCGGGTACACTATACTTCACTCACACAAACAAAGTCTAGTTGTGATTTGATATTAATGTCATTTGACATTTTTACATTTGACATTATCTTAAAGGCAAAAATTATTATTAACACCATTCTACTATTATTATATTATATCATCCTCAAAATTATTCTGCATCCAAATTACCATCCACTTTCCGCACAAAATTCATAGCGTACTTTGACGTTAGTTTACATACACAAGCGAACTTTTGCAGGTGCACTCTGAAACCGTTCGATTGTACGGGGTTGCATCCAGAGCGAACCTGGATGTTCAAACGAAAACGACATAAAATTTTTCGCCATATAAACACGATACAGGTTGCTAAATTTGATTGCGGTTCTTAGATAAATATTAAGTTTACGCTTTTTGTAACTTAATACTTTGTATTCCCTTTATTTTTGTATTTTAGGAAATATATCAACGAAGGATCACATCGGGGAAACGTCATATGGATCGGTGGACTGAACCTTAGATCATATAACAAACAGGATGCTGTGTAAAATTCGTTTTTTTGTAGACACGGGGGCGAAATCACAAGAGGGCTGGTTATTTATTTGGTGTCAGTTCGATACTTCTGACATTTCTGAAGTTCTTTGAATTGATCGAAAATAGTCCGGTGTTTTCGTAGTGATTTTTCCTTAAAGAAGTGATACAAAGTGATTTAGTTATACTTAGTAATAGTGAGAAAGAGCAGTGAAGTATTTGTGTAAATGACTTTATATAATCCAGACTCCGGGAGTCTTGAATTATGGTGAAAAAGTGTGCTGTGCTGTTTTGCAGAAATAACCGAAGCTATTGCCGTAGGAAATCATTTTCAGGCAAGTTTAATTTTTGCAACAATAAATTAAAGTGTTTTAAATAAAATATATGTGAAATACTTATAAAAATAAACAGCCGTGGCAAAAAATTTAACATATTCCAATGCCGGTTTGTATGTTTACTATTGAATTTTCATTGTTAGTTGACGGAAAGTATAGGGTCATTTATATTATGTCAGCCATACAAAGGCAACGCCAAGAAATATTATCAGAAAATAAATGGGGTACATAAAAATTAAAAATTAATAAAAACTGCGATATAATGGGATTCTTTTACTAAATTTTGTTTATTTGCAACTTATCTTTAATTTTTCCAAATTTTGCAAATAAGGTTCCCTCAAGATAATCTAGAAATAAAATTAGAGATAAAAATCCAAATTTTTTAATCATATAACATCCAATATAATATAGTTTTATTCGCAACTTTTTTGTTAACATAAGATGCCAAAAGCAATAGAAGCTAAAAGGCCTCTGGGGACTAAATGAGGTACACGATTCGTCCAGGAGCAAAGAGAACCCATTTTGACTTGGCTAAAGAGAAGGAGGACCTATTCCACTTTGCTCAATATGCACAATAATTATATAAACATACATATAATATTCTCTAACAAATAAATTATTCATAAAATGCACATCGAAAGTCATAATGAGTAAAATAGAATAGAGTAATAACAAATCAAATACATATTAGGGCTTTGTACTTTTCCCTATGCTTATACCGCGAATAGTTTTTTGTTTGTTTGTTTTTATTTTGAAAAATAATTCGAGCCATAGTGACAGAAAATTATAATTCTTCAACTATGTAATAAAGTTTCAACCACTAAATTATGTCCCCCTCTGAAAATATCGTAGTTTACGACTTCCACGACTAAACAAACACATCGATGCGATTCTACTACATCAAGAAAAATCCTTAAGTTTTTCTTCCTCATAGCCTATCCTGTTTGTTATATGATCTAAGGACTGAACACGTAATTTTAAAAGAATATCTTCTAATTTCGTTAGTATCTGAATAGAAATAGGACTAACGGCTACAGTTAGGATATTGATATAAAATTAAAGAGAAGAGCCCATAGTTTACAGTTTTTGTAAATAAAGAACTTATGTTAATGAGATTTTTTAAATAGGAACAGTGGTCAAAGTAATAGAAAAAGAAAAAATTTTATAGTTGTATTTTAGACCACCATAACTCCAAAGGGGAAGGAGTACGAACCCAGTTGAGCTGTCAATAGTAAGGCCATGCGGCTTTACATACATAGTTGTCTTAATACATAGTTAGAGTGCCCTGTACTTTTTAAGATATAGAGTGATTCATTAAAACTAGCATATTTTCTTAATCAGCCTGAAACTGCGAAAGAGCTCCCCCACCCTCTTCCATACAATTAATTGTTTTCCTGGGTTAGTGCTACCACCTCCTTCACTTTGGACCTTTCACCAGAATACACCCTGTATATACAAATATGTAATGTTATAGACTAAATATCTTACAGACACATAAGTTCATTACAAAAATTGTAAAGTGGAATGTTAATTCAGCGCTCAACGTGGCTCTCAGGTGAACTAATTATTATTATTTAGGGTACTTATTGGCAATTGTATGAAATTTCTGTGTTACGATTTTCAATTTGCCTGTCAGCACGATAACTTCGAAACATATTGGCCTGACGAGCAGAAATTTTGTTCAGTGTTTTGGGACGTAGTCTACGTGATGTTGACTACATTATTGTCTACGCGTCGACAATGATCTGTAGACAATAACCTCTTGTCTACATATTTATATTTTAAAAGTGTAGACAATGTAGAGAGTAAAAAATTGGTAGAAAGTTCAAATGGATTTATTATTTTTTTTAGTTTGAAAATAGATTATGAGTACACTAAAAATAAACTTGTTAAATTCACCAAATAAGCTTAGTTACAATTAAAATTTAAAATGCACAGATTATATCAGCGCACAATTGCGGAAAATTTATTCTGGTCTGCGGATGTTGTGGTTGTGTGCTGATATACTACCAATCCGCACTCGTGAAAGACTTGTCAAGGTTCTCCTCTTGCCTCACTTCTGCTTTGGAAACTTTGTTTACCCTAAGCTAGATAGTACAAGTGAACGTAGAATGGATGAAGGATTTAATGATTGTCTTCGGTTTATCCATGGACTGCGACGTCACGACCTATAGAACTTCGTTGTTATGCTGTACATTGCAGACATACTTGCATCGCAGAGGGTTGACCTTCCTCTTCGGCCTTATTACCTCACGTAAACCTAGATATCTATATGATCGCTTACAATTTCTGCGTTCAGCAAGACACCGAAAAATCCTTATTCCTAGATTCTCTAAACGAGTCATAGAGGGTTCTTTCCTTGTTTAGTTGATTCCTCTTTGGAATAATTTAGCCACACATATCCAAGCGGCGGAAAGCATGCATACTTTTAGAAGGTTACTCCGGTTACATAATCTTTAGTCTTTTATTATTCCTTTCATTTTTTTCTCATTTTTTTTTTTTATTATTTATATTTTTTTTTTATATATATATTTTAATAATTTGCTAAATTTTTCTTTTCTCTTTTTGCTTTTCTTTTCTTCTATCTTGCTTTTATGATTTCTTCTTTTAAGCTGAATTAAATTGAATTTGAATTAAATTTATTTATTTAGTCTGTAAGTAGTATAAGTTCAATAATAATTAATTTTAGAATTATTTCTTTTTATTTTTTTGGTTTATTAATTCATAAGAAAGTACTATATAAGATAAATATCTTGTGTACAATTTTTTAATAAAGATGAATATGAATATGAATTTAAAGTAGGAAAAGATATTCAAGTTATTTCAAAAGTTGTCCGATTTCTGCTTGGAGAAGGCACGTGCTACCAACTTGAAAATAGTCTTTCAATTTGGGCAGATGATGCTCGAATCTGCAACAATTTTATGGCAATCCGGGACAGAGTTGGGTGATGCATTGCTGCCATATTCCAAAAAACTAATGGTTTTTTTAAAAAAAATAAATAATTGTTGATTTTTCCTTTATAAGCTTTACTCAATTTAGCATTATCATATGTGGAGTGCAAATAAAAAGCTGACAAGGCATATTTTTTCATCTCTAGTCAGGATTTTAAGCTAGCACCGAACTTGAGTTCAATCTTCTCCGTAAATGTTAAGCAAAACCAAAGATTTACAGCATCTGCAGCTGAACATTCAGATGATTGACAAGTATTTATAAGTTCACATATGGATCAAAAAGTTTTATTTTATCTTTAACATCTTATACAAATTCATCGGCAAGAACTGTCTTAGCAACATATTGCTTATTTTTTTTAATTTTTTTATTCAGCTGTTATACATTTCATATAGTTGCATAATTTTTCCTAAAGAAAACTTGGAAAAAAGAAAAGTTATATGTGGGAAATGACATTAAGCACCAAGGACACTTATCTTTGCAACGCCGAACGCATGAACCAAAAATGTCTCGCGGCGAATCCAACTTCCTCTCGATGACCATAAGCTGACTCTTCTTGGTTTTCCTTCTGTTTTTGTCAATTGGCTTCATTCTTATTTATCGGATCGTACGCAGCGAGTTATATTTCGCGAAGCTCTTTCTGACGTAATAGATAATACTTCTGGTGTTCCTCAAGGCAGCCATCTCGGACCACTCCTTTTTATTATTTTCATTAATGACGTATCTCTGATTTTGACTAATTCAAGAATACTTTGCTATGCTGACGATGCCAAAATCTTCCGTATTGCTTCTAATGAAAACGAGTGTGGAATTCTAAATTTGGACTTAGACACCTTTCATAAATGGTGTGCTATTAACTGTCTTCCTCTCAACATCAACAAATGTACTGCTATGTCCTTTTCTCGTAAAAGGAGGCCATTGAACTTCAGTTATACCTTAGATGGATGCTTATTATCTAGACTTGACAAAACCAAGGACTTGGGTGTCTTCCTTAACACACGTCTTTCCTTCGAGGATCATATTAATACAATCGTTGCCAGGGCTAATGCTACTCTGGGGTTTATAAAGAGATGGTCAAAGGAGTTTAATGATCCATTCATAACGAAGGTCCTTTACTGCACATTCGTTAGACCTATGCCAGCGAAGACGGTTATCCTATATATAAACGGCCAGACAATGGTCGGTATATTTATAAAGGGCATATTTATGAAGGGCAGTTCAATTCGAGCAATTAAGTATCTTTATAAATACATTTATTAGGGACATGATATGGTATCATTAGAATTTATTGATGATAATGGTACATTGACATGGGATGAGATTAGAGCATTTGAGTTATCCCGATATGTCGCATCAATTGAAGCTATGTGGCGTATTCTCGGGTTTCAACTCATGTATAATTCTCATCGTGTCGCACGTTTGCAAGTACATTTGCCAAACAGACAAAGTATCATATTTCGTGCCAATCAGGTAACAGAAGCTCTGGAAAGAGCTAAAGATACTAGTTTAACTGCATTTTTTAAGTTAAATGAAGTAGATCCAGACGCTCGATTACTTCTATATATTGATATTCAAGAACATTACGTCCGGACTGAAAGTAGAAATAGAAATTATTGGAAAAAGCGAGTAACTTGATTTGGTAAAATTCTTTCCCGTATGTTTTGTGTAAGTGTACGGGATGTTGAACTGTACCATTTACGGATATTACTCCATCACGTTGTTGGCCCTAAAAGTTTTAATGATGTTAAAACGTATAACGGCGTTTTGCATGAAACTTTTAAGGAGGCCTGTATTGCAAGAGGATTATTGCAACACGATCGTGAATGGTTTAATGCTATGGAGGAAGGAGTAACATTTAAAATGCCAAATAAGTTGAGACAACTATTTGCATTTATTTGTGTATTCTGCTCTCCATCTAGCCCAATTGAACTTTGGGAAAGATTTAAGAACGATATATCCGAGGACTATATTAGACGTTTAACGATGAAGTCCAAGGATATGAAAAAGCTATGATTGATATTGGTCGAATATTGCATCAACATAGACTTAGTTTGGAAGATATGGGTTTGCCATCTGTTCCCCAAACTGAGTTAAGATTTGCTGATGCTGACCTTTATGTTCTTCTTCAAGAGAATATTGAATATCAAAGAGCTTATAATCGTTTAAATCGGGAACAAAAGATTTTCTTTGATGATGTTATGCGTGAACTTGATCGCACAACATCAAAAGGAAATTGTTTCCATTTAGAAGCTTTTGCAGGTGCAGGAAAGAGTTTTGTTTTGAATGCCATTCTCAACAAAGTTCGATCAAACGGCAAAACTGCAATTGCGTGTGCTTGGTCTGGAATTGCTGCCACACTACTTAAAGGTGGAACAACAATACATTCAAGATACCACTTCAAGTCAATGAAAGTTCCGTTTGTAAAATAGCACCTACTTCACCAGAGGGCATGTACATCAGAGATGCACAAATTATTGTGTGGGATGAATGTACGATGACCGATGTGAATGCTTTTAATGCTGTTGATGTCGTTTTACGCGATATTATGGGAGATAGTCGACCTTTCGGAAATAAAATTATCATTATGGCCGGCGACTGGAGGCAATTACTTCCAGTTGTTAAACATGGTAATGAGTTATCTATAATAGAGCGTTGCATTAAGCAATCTCATTTATGGGTACATTTCCGAAAATATAAGTTAACTATAAACATGAGAACTAATCCATGGGAAATTAGATTTTCTAATTGGTTACTTAAATTAGGTAATGGAAGATTATCTAATAGTTTTAGATTAGGTCGAAATATTGTTGAGATTCCCACAATTAATGTTGCATCTGACAATTTAATTGAGGACGTCTATGGCAACAATATAAATGATCTACCAGAAGAAGATTTAATCAATTCGGCTATTTTAAGTAAAAGAAATAGTACCGTACTTGAATTAAATGAGCAAATTCTTCAAAAACTTTCCGGAGACATTCGCACTTATTATAGTGCGGATTGTATTATTACTTCTGATGATCCTAATGAGAATCAGAATAATAATCAGCATAATGAGGAGAATGTCTATCAACTGGAGACAGTTTATGCTTCGACACCTTCTGGTATGCCACCGCATAAACTGAATTTAAAAGTTGGTGCAATTGTTATGTTACTACGTAATATGGACATTATTGCAGGCTTATGTAATGGAACGAGGTTAATTATCAGACGATTGGTAACGAACCTTATTGAAGCGGAAATTGCGAATGGGCCTAATAAAGGCCACCATGTCGTTATACCGCGATTACATTTGAGTACATGTGATCCGACCATAGCATGCCAATTTACCCGTGTACAATTTCCGTTAAGATTGGCCTTTGCAATGACTATCAATAAGGCTCAGGGACAGAGTCTTAGGAAGTTAGGTATATTGCTTAGGGACCCGGTTTTTCCCACGGAATGTTGTATGTCGCATTATCGAGAGCCACAACTCAACATTGTGTTCATGTTGCTGTTGAAGATAGCGACAAACAAGGTAAATTAATAGCTGGCCGTGAGAATGTGTTTACTCCAAATATTGTATATCATGAAGTTTTACGTTAAACTCGAACAATATTTCAAATTTCGTTTTTTTCGATATTTTTTTCCAAAAGTATTTATTTGAAATTTTTCGTTTTTGCCACTTCATGGTAAAACTTTTTTTTAAATTATTATTGATAAATTTTATGTTTTACATATTTTATTAAATTATAAATTTTAAAAAGTATTAACGTAAAGAATCTTTGAAAATTCACATTCATTTCTCCTCCACACCCCCCACCGCAATTTACATGAATTCGGTTCTGTTTGTGGATGATGAATTGAGTTAACTCGAATCGCGGTACCTAAACGGATAGAGTTCTACAATTTTGTGTGTGTGTGTTTGTGGTGTGGACAGTGTTTCTGAAATTTCGTTTTTTTCGATATCTTTTTCACAAAATATTTATTTGAAATTTTTCGTTTTTGTAAAACTTTTTAAAATTATTATTGATAAATTTTATGTTTTACATATTTTATTAAATTATACATTTTAAAAAGTATTAACGTAAAAAATCTTTCAACATTAATTTTTTACGCATAACAACTAAAGTTGTGTTTATTTTTTTTTCTTTATTGAAAAAAAAATTACATTGTTTTGACAATTTTCGTTTTTGCCACTTAATGGTGAAAATTTTTAACATTTTAATTGATAATTTATATAATTTAATTATTGTATAATATGATATTATGATATTAAAATCCCACACGTAGATATTTTTAAATAAATACCTACGGCAGTGATTTACATTCATGACCCCCCCTCCACCCCCGCAATGTGTACGAATTCATTCCTGTTTGTGGACGCAGATTTGGCATAAGTCGAATCAGTTGAACCTAAACGGATGAGTTCTAATATTGTGTGTGTTTGTAGAAGGTTTGTGTGTGTGTGGAATGTGTGTAATTAATTACTGGGGCCCCCACTTCATTTTGAGGTAGGGGGCTTGGCAAAGTCCGACCACCACCTCCGCGCGGTGCCAGGTGGAAACAAAGGTTTTCAAATAATTTATAAACACATTTGAAAACTTTTGGCTAACGGTGACGGCAATATATTTAGTTCCATGGTTTATATGCCTACTGGGGAACTTTCCATGAAAAAAAAGGGCAACGTGCTTTTGGGGACACCTCTTGGGTAGTATGGAAGCTCCTCATTTACTAAAAAACAAAAATCACAAAACAATTTTTCTTTATGGTGCGGTAGTATTTTTATGGGTTATATGTATTTCATTTTACGGATACTAACAAATAGGTCCATAACTTTTTTTTATTAAAATATAAAATAAATATAATAAATCTTTTATCGAAAATGGGGGGTTCGGGGGTGTAACGCCCCGTTACGCGAAAGGCTTTCCATTAAATACAGTGATTAGTGCTACTCGAAGTTAGCATGTTAACGAGCATCCACATTTTTAAATTTTTCCATCCGTCCACTATTGGTATTCATTAGATTTTATCATATGACTACTTGATTATAATAACTCTTTTATCGAAAAAGGGGGGTTCGGGGTGTAACCCCCCATTACGCGAATGGCTTTCCATTAAATACAGTGATTAGTGCTACTCGAAGTTAGCATGTTAACGAGCATCCACATTTTTAAATTTTTCCATCCGTCCACTATTGGTATTCATTAGATTTTATCATATGACTACTTGATTATAATAACTCTTTTATCAAAAAAGGGGGGTTCGGGGGTGTAACCCCCCGTTACGCGAAAGGCTTTCCATTAAATACAGTGATTAGTGCTACTCGAACTTAACAAGTTAACGAGCATCCACATTCTTAAATTGCACCATCCACCTTCCATGCCTACCATCCATCCTCCACCACACCCACACTACACCCCACCACACCCCACCACACCCCACCCCACCCCCACCACACCCCCACCACACCATCACCCTCCACCCTCCATTCTCCACCTTCCACCCTCCATTCTCCATCTTCCACCATCCATTCTCCACCTTCCATCCTCCACCTAACATCACAATTTGTAAAATTTAACGCTCCATACTGGAAAAATGACGAAAATTTTTGCACAATTCTTCCGACACTCTTTCCCCCATAACTTCTCACCATCCCAACCGATTACCTTCATTCTTTCACCATATGGTAGCTAACCCTCTATACCACCCCACCCCCTAACCATAGGCAAGCGTCTTCACCCCCACTCCACCTTTCAGCGCAGCAAGCAGACATACTGGAAAAATGATGAAATTTTTTGCACAATTCTTCCCACACTCTTTCCACCATAACTTCCATGTATCTGAACCGATTACCTTCATTCTTTCACCATATGGTAGCTAACTCTCTATACCACCCCATCCCCTAACCATAGTCAAGCGTCTTCACCCCCACTCTACCTTTCTTTCCAGCAAGCACACATACTGGAAAAATTATGATTTTTTTTCCACAATTCTTCAGACACTCTTTCACCCATAACTTCTCACCATCCCAACCGATTACCTTCATTCTTCCTTCCTACGGTAGCTAACCCCTTGCCCATAGGCAAGCGTCCCACCATCACCCACCCCCACCATTCAGCGCAGCGGAGCAAGCATTCCACCTGCTACTCTGGGGTTTGTAAAGAGATGGTCAAGGGAGTTTAATGATCCATTCATAACGAAGGTCCTTTACTGCACATTCCTTAGACCTATTTTGGAGTATGCCAGTCCGGTTTGGTCTCCTTTTTATGCTGTATACATAAATCGTATTGAGGCTGTGCAGCGGAGATTCGTTCGTTTTGCTCTGCGTGGACTTCATTGGCATAACCCTATTATTTTACCTCCATATGTTGATAGGCTTAAACTCTTTCCATTGGATTCTCTTGAAAATAGGCGAAAAACTTCCAGAGTTGTTTTTGCGTTTCAGTGTACACAGGGAGCGACAAATTCTCCTGAGCTCTTAAATACTTTCAATATATCTATTCCTGCGCGCTCCTTGAGGAACCACGACTTCCTCGTCGTTCCTCATCATAGTACGAACTATGGTTTTCACGAGCCGATTTCATCAATGTCTCGTCTCTTTAACAACCAGTTTGATTGCATTGACTTTCATCTTTCAAAAAGTCAATTAAGAGATCAGCTTAGTTAAAGTTACTTTTCATTTTATTATTATTGTTTGTTCACTTTTGGTCATTATCATTGCTTACATATGTATAATTTTTTTTTTCTTTTTGTAAACTTAGTAGTCAGATCTTTGATGAAGTTCTAAATAAATAAAAATAAATAAACACTAATTATAACCTTGTCGATCATCGATAAGGTCATGACACAGGCCGATGATCTTGTTTCTCGTCACTCTACTAGTCTGACCTTCATGTGAACCACATATAAAAGGTTAAACGAGAAGTTAAAATCTTGTAAGAAAAAATCGTAAAAGTAAATGAATTGTTTTAATTAGTGGTTTTGTAAAAAAACAGATTCTGAGCTTTCGTAGTGAAGAAGTTTAACAAAAAACTAAGGGATCAATTACTTAGAGCAACATGTTTGGAAAATGCAATGTAATAAGGACTAAATTAAAGGCTGCTGAATTTAAGTTTTGTAAGTTTTTTTTTATTCCATTTTTCTTGCATGCACACAAAAAAATTGCCAGGGAATTTATTATTTAAAACTCGGCTCTTGTCTATCGAGGCTATTCATAAAGATTTACTTGCTGCATCAAAAATTTGTTTTACCAAGATATTAGATTATAATCTATTAGTTAATTGAAGTAAAAACTAGATTAAGTTAAGGTACTTCTTTTTGTTTTAAAAAGGCCGAGAAACAAATATATCAGCTGGCCAGTTACCAACTAATATCGCAACCACATTATCTCATGCGATAGAATGGGTGCGAGTTAGCACTGACAGAAATCTAGGCAGAAGCTATAAAACTAGCACGCTAGAATCTACTCTCATGCCGTTGACGTTGCATGACACAATTATAACAAGATCGTAATACCTCATTTGGTTCGCTTCAACGCACAATAATTTAAAAACAAAACATAACCTAATTAATATAACCATAACCAGAACAATTTATGTTAATAAATGGAAACTGTTGGTACTCACCATAGTTATCAGGCTTGAGTATACTTGAATTGTTGGCTGATCGTCATCCGATATATATCGGAATCCCTCTCTGATAGTTCCAGTTTAAAAATCCGGGAGCTCTAGCGCTGCCCTTCACAAACACACAAACACAACAACTGCCTCAAGGCTTCCGGAAATATTGCGTCTAAACTAAACTGCATAGAACAGAATTTAGTTTAATTCTTTCAATAAATTACCGCACTGCACTACGCGACGATTAAATTGTCAGCTTCGATCACTATTCATAGGCATTCTCACTTAGTAAACAACAAGCTGACAGCCAAATATTAAGGGACTGGCCCACACTCTCATATCGTTTGCACATTACACGTAGGGTGTAGTAGGCACCGAGCACCCACACAAAACTCGAGATCGACTGTTTTGAGGCCAAGTACAGTCACCTACAACTAGCAGCAACAAACAGCTTTTAAAGAAATTGACCATTCCACTCTAGTCTATTCTTACTGCATAATTTTACGAAACCCAGAAAGTTAAAAAAGAAAGTTAACAATATATAATAAGTTTTGTGCCAAACATTGGTAAGAATCCCGGTATGAACACAATCTGGTATCACATAGCAGCTAAATCCCACTTCCACCTTTCTCAATAACATACTTTTCAAAGTCGGCTTATTTAAATTCCTTTTGGTCAAGAATATAATTGGCACTAGCCATTTAATTATGAACCTCAGTGCCTTCTGAAGCATAATTGGTCTTAGTCCATCCACTCCTGATGCCTTAGGTGGGTCAAACGAACAGACCGCCCATTTTGTAGCTTTTTCGCGGACTATGGAGTTGATTACCTCTTCCTTTCCGCATTTTATGGGCCGTTTCGCAGAACTCAACACTGTCGGACCTATCTCTCCACTGCCAGGAAAGTGACCGTCAAGAAATGCATTTAACAGCTCCTTATTTGAGGTTGTCCAGACACCGTTCTCCCCATTTATGAAGGAGGAAGTACTATGGTCTTTAGAAAGCACCCTCCGAAGTCTGGAGGCTTCTTTATTAGATTCTATTGATTCGCAAAAGTTCCTCCATGAGGATCTCTTTGCTAGTCTTAACGCCTTCTTAAAAGATCTTAGACCGTCCTTATAACGGGCCCATACTTGATCCCTACTGCGCTTGGCTGCATTAAACAGTCTTCGCGATATTTCTCTAGATCCGCATTCCAACATGGTGGCTTCGATTTGCCACTGGGATTGCTACGAGGACAAGCTTCCTCGTCCTAATTTCTATTCATGTTAATATGCTAAGAGCCTCTGACGTATAGAGACTCATGCTTCAGGACATTCAGGTTGTCTTGTGCCAGCAATCAAGATAATCGTAATTGCTGACTCGTTTATTATGTCAAGGACCTCGAGCATACAGACTCAACCCTCAAGGCATATACTTTCTTATCTTACTCATTTGAAACCTCTACCTCAAGGCAGCGAAGGAACATGAAGAAATGACGTCTCAAATCTCCAGTTCGCAATCCAAACGACGCGTTTCAGTTGGGCTGTCAACCGCAAAGCAAAATATCTGGTGGACCCTGGTAAAGCTCCACTTTTCTTTGTTCCAGTGTCAACCTTTGACGTTTTACTTCCAAGCACTCCTCCATGTATGTGTTTTTGTCGTTTGGCGATAGCGCCTCCTACGAAGCAAGTCTTGGCTTTCTTTTCTCCTTTTCATTTACTCTGGATGAAGTGCTGCTCCTTGGGGATTGTGATGAAGTCCTACCTTATTATTAGATTATATATGCCTATACCTAGGATATAACTTGCATTTTTAGCTGTACTTAATTCTTAAATAACACGTACAGACAAACCTTAGTTGCAAGTTATTTATTAAATTATATTATTATTTACTATATATAAATTATATGTATAGCCAGGCGATAAAATATGCTAGCGATCAATTGTAGGCTATACATTGTTTACGCGATAAACTGACGCGGCGGTAAACTGCTGGCGATCAATTGCGGGTGATGAATTTTCCGGACCCCTTAAATTTTACCCATACCCGAACTCCATACTAGGCTTTAACACCGAAGCTAAAACAAAAACACCCACAGAGTAATAAGATATGCGTTCTAATTATTATTCTGATAATTGAGCTGTGTCATCACGGAATCACAATTCAGAAAAATTTTTAAAATAAATTATATGGTAGCAGCTTTGAAAAATAAAACCGATAATATCATAGTAAATAAAATTACAATATTTAAAAGTATTATAATTACCCGTCAGCTTAACAGAGAAAAGTTCTTTTTGCAATTTTTTCAGTTAAGAAATTACGGAAATTTTAATCCGCGCATTAAACTGTTAATATTTTGTTTTGTTCATGATTGCTGAAATTATTATGAATACAAAATATAAAATTAATTAATATAAATTATCTTTAGTGCAATCATATGGTACCGTAACGCTCAAAATGGTTCGTAGCAGTCATATCTTGTTACTATCAGTATACTATGGTTGAAAATAACAGATTTTATCATGCATGTGTAGGAAATAGTAATAAAGATTCACTTGTTACCAACTTAATGGAGCTATTATGATTCAACCCCCACTAAACGCAATACAACAGTCAAAAATAATCGAGTTATTTTTATCATCCGAAGCAAACCAATTTAATCGCGGAGTTTATTCCTTTTATGAATGAACCGTCTTTGTGCCATTTTCATGTTACACAGCGCAAATTCCAGCAAAGGAAAATGGCATCTAACGTAAATCCCTTTAAGCTGTGGAATTTGCGAAAGCTTTTCAAGAAAATCATAATACTTGAAGAGAATTTTTTGGTCATTTTATGTTATTGTTGGCTATGCATTATCATCGGCAAAACAAAAATCCGATCCTTGGAGCAGTCAGTGGCTAGTCAGATTTCCTGTATGGCAAATACAAAAGAAAAATTTAAAAGGGACAAATAGATTGAGATTCCCCACTGATAGAATGAGAGCGATATTTTATGCGAAAGTAAAGGACGTCGACTTTAAGTTCATTTTTGTTACGTCTTGCAGCAAGCTTATGCAAATCGCTTTGGTGATTCAATTTCCTGTCTCAAAAGGACTTTTCTCGTAACAAGAGGGGTATGTACATTGAATTATCTCATGCTGTCAAATATCTGGAAAATGTTAATCTCCTTTGAAGTATCTGTATATGCCCGTTTTATAATATATTAAGCCCTTACGACATTAACAAGTCGGTTTTTCTAAACAAACACGATATTTGAACTTTAAAGCGCGTTATCTTAAGCTATGCTATTCTATCTCTAGCCTAGTTAAGCATATAGAACTCTCAATGATCCGTTTTTTTTTTTTTTTGTAAAATCCAATTTGTATTGGAAAATTTTCGTAGGAAACAAAATGCAATTAACTCCTTCAAACTTCATTCACGATTTTATTGTAGGATTTAACTTACACCCGTGACTTTATACCAGGATGTCGCATGTGCAGCAAAGAGATTGTAAAATTTATAATTGGATGAAAAGCAATTTAGTTGCTTTATTCAACTACACTTGTAGCGCTAGATTTTTCTATAAAAAGCTGTGTAGTAAAACGAAAAACTAAATTCTATTTTAAGCAGTTTTATTAGTTCTTAGTGGATCTTCTGCGTATGGAAACCTAATTTCGGTTGGAGCAAAAAAATATATAACCTTAGGAAACTCATATTCCGAGTTAAAAATTACACTAAAAAATGATATTTTTACTGTATACTGATACTGATGTCACTACCTAACTTTTCTAGGTCATCAGAACACAAGAACGAAAGCAGCCTCCAAAAGCGCACATGGGAGTTCTGAACACAATTTTCCTAAGAATAAAATTAATGATGTAGTACATTTTTGAGAAGAAAATTCTTTTGGTGTCGTCCATGAATAGTGCACAAATAATTCGAAGAAACATTTTCAAGTAAATTTTAAAGAAAAGTAAATTATTTTAGCACATGACATGAACATACTGCCCATCTCTGTAGCAAGAAAGAGAGAAATTTATGTTGGCAAAACACATCCCCCTTCTGATTATCGCTGACACCAAGAAAAGATTTGCCATTAGGACGGTACTTGTTGAGTAATTTGAGTAATTCGATAAAATGAGTATTGGATGATTTTAGACCGTCATTTCGCCTTTAGATAATTTATTCAGATGACAAAAAATTTAGCCTTAATGGTCCAGATGGTCTGTGCGGATACTAGAGGGATCTGTGGAAAGAGACCCGGAATTTTCAAATAAGAAATTTCTGGGACGGGTTTTTGATGGTATGAGTTGCATTTAGAGATCATGGATACGTAAAATTGGGCTACTCTTCCTATCGTATGAATAGCCTGCAGTACCGAAAGGTGCTCAGACAAACAGTCCTTCCGTATCTTGGCGACAATCCTGATGATCATTTAATTTATCAACAGGATAACGTTACAATTCTCATAAGCAACTCCAATAAAGCTGGATCTTGGGACATAATATCAACCTCCTCCACCACCCGACATTTATGCAAACTCTATGTGGGATGGTTAGTTCGAACAATTTATAAAGATACCAAGCAAGTTAACACCATTAGGGAGATTGAATGTGCCGTTGAAGCTATTTAGTTAACCTTGACCCCGCAATGCTTAGGCCCTACGTGGAGTCAATGCCAAAAAGGCTTCTGAACATCGTAACGAATAATGTTTGAGCTACTGATTTTTAATAAAACTTGTTTATTATTTATTTTTATGTGGCTTCATTATTGTTAAATTAAATTAAGTTCTGTGCGTCTCTAATAATGCAACATTCATTTCACACATTCCCACAACTTTTTATCGAATTACTCCACAAGTCCCCTTGCTAACGGAAATCTTTTCATACATCTGTCTCTTTCTTACTACAGAGATGGGCTACCACACTATTGCATGGTGCGTCTATACCTTTGCAACGCAGTGTATGTATATTAAGAACGGGCTGAGCGTCCTATGCCCATGCCCCTGATAGCACGACTTCAGGGGTTATCACTACAATTATTATTCTTTTATTCTATCGGTAAAACTGCATGTACTTCAGCCCGTAAAAATGAACTGAATCACTACGGAAAGTTCTGTCATGAAATGAAACAAAACGAAAATCGTGATATACACCCTTTCGCTCATTATTTCAGCATCTTTTCAGCGTTGATTCAGTATCTTCAATTTTCAGTATCATAAATGCAACCCAAGAACTCCTCTAGACTCTTGGCTTACAGTTTTGGTTCTACCCAGACGTAGTGAGCACGAAACACGAGCATATTGCTGCACTTGTGACCAGATGTATCATGGTCACAAGTATTTGATCCAAATTAGCTCGTTATATGATTAATTGTGGGCGTTTTCAATCAAGTTACACTTATTGATAGAAATAGTAATTGTATCACAAATTCATAGGACGAAATGAGAATTGAATTATTAAATTAACACATAAATCGCAGGTAAAGAACTGCACAGCCGCCCGATCAGAAATATCAAATTCTCAATATGGTCGAAACTATTCGCATGCAGTAGTATTGGTATGCTGTCCGTTCTACAGCTTAGATAAGTGTAGCACGGAATTTTTCCTTCACCTGAATGCTTCGCAACCAAGAAATGTATAGCATACTAGCAGCGTCTGGGCTCTACCTTTGAGAAGTTATTATTTACTTACTTGAAAATATTTCAAAAACAAATTCTAGTTTGCCTTTTCTTTACACACCTTATTCACTACTTGTCTGAGAAGACAATAGGTAACGTGTTCCTTATATTTTTATCTGGTTGGGCTATTCCGAATCATAGATTAGTGCAACCCAACCCATTTGTTATTCTTGTGATTTTGTTATTTCAAATGAGTCATAAGAATATTGAAGTTTCGGTCAAAGCAAGTCGGAATTTCGAATAAGTCCTTTGAGTTTTGGTTTTCAATGAAAGAAAGCTTGCGCAAGTGCTTATTGAATGGGTGATTAATTTTTTTATTTATTTAAGTCCTTCTGTAAGAAGTAATTTTTAATTTTATGATTGCATTATTTGAATTAGCTCATAATTCATATGATGAATGAAATGTAATTATTTTATAAAATGTGAAATTCAAAAAATGTTAAAAACAATTTTTTTTCCTTTTGGCTTCTTTTATTACAAAATATTTCCCGTTAATTTTATTTAAAAAAATACTCTTATCAGCAGTTCTGTAAGGACATATAAAAGAACACCTTCTAGTAGGCAACGTAGAAGTATGCCTTCTTTTAGTACATCTTTGAGAAAGGATATGAGAGGTATATACTTGAACTCCAGTCCAGTTTAAGTAATGAGAGTTATAATTAAGACAAGAATTACTACTGGGTAGTTGCACAAAGTACGTGGAGAGATACCTATTGGTTTTATATAAGTCCACATCTCGGCAAAAGTACTTACAAATGTTGTGTTGCGTAAACTGTGGTTCGTTTATAAATATGCCATGGATGACGAGGATTGTAATTTTTTTTCTTTTTTTCTTTTTTGAAAATATTCATCTGATGCTTCAAACATCTTTCAGAAATCATATTTAACTTCAAAAATCACAAGTAAATTAAAACAATTCTCATACAGCAATACAACTGTGGAGCCCTGTGACCATTCAAACATTACCTCCGCATCTCTCCAGTCCCAATCCCAAGATCGTATCTCAAACTCGATGTCTTAAAAATACTCTAATGGGATTTTCAATAACATCCGTCTACATAATATATAGCTTTTGTATGCCTAACAACATTTTACCAGCATAAAGTTTTTAAATCGAGTTTGAAAAGCGTCCAAGGTTTCCTTGGATTTGCAAAATTTACCTTAACACCCAATCTAAGCTATTTTTAAACTCTGATGACGAAATCTATACAGTATATATATATCATGCTTGTGACTCTGTTTGTAAGGCATAGAAACAGTGCTGAAGGAACAAAGTGGATTGGTCACCCACGCATAATAAATAGAAGTTATTTTGACTTTTGCATGTCCATCTATCTGTCTGTCCGTCTGTCCTCCCGATTACTCGAGGAATCATTTACATAGAAAGCTGAAATTATGCAAACAGACTTTTTAAATAAAATGTAGATTTAAGTTCGAAAATGGGCAGCTTGTTCGTAATGTTACCATTCAAAACATTCGTTTTTCATTATAGATTTGGGCGGTAATTGATTTTCTTATCCAAATAATTACTTTACTCGAATAATGCCCAGCTCTAACCGCAAATCAACCTACATTCTTCTCTGTTCATTACTAATGAGCACACTATGAGCAATTAAAAAGTAAAGAAACTCTTACACCTTCCTCTATACAACTTTTCATATAACTGCTGATCCAACAGTTTTCAATGCATTTCTTTTTGCTCTTAGTAATTTTCCATACTCGATAAGAGAAAGTGAGGACGACACTAAATCAACGAATTGGTCTTAGTTTTTTCTTAAGCAAAAGATTCTGGTTTCCGATATACCCCCGTATGTGTTCCTTTCAGTCCATTTAATTTCATTAAAATCCAATCACTGAGAAACCCTGGCATCAGTATTCTCCTATGCAACCATAGAATTCCAAAATCCGCAAGAGAGCAAAGAAATGCAATTGTTAAGTTCGTGCACTCACTAAGTGTTAAAGCGAAGAACTACGGTAAGTGCATTAGTTGCTTTCCCAATCACTTTTCGAGCTGCTCCTTCCCAATGACCCATCGTTTGTTGGGATATGTTGGGTATTTTGGCAAGCTACCAATTTCCACAATATAAGTCAAACCGAAACGACCATCGAAATGAATTTATCAGCACAAGACTTTGGCTTTGTAGGTACTTTTCTTGTGGGTTCCCGTGTTCCATAAGTCTACATGGTGAGTACCAGGTAAAATATTGATCGGACAGGAAAACGTTACCATGTCGCTGTTTTATGGATTACCACAATCCGTGCAGTCCACTTGAAAGACATTTCATTTAGAGTTTTTCTCGGTATACTTGTAATAATAATAAATCTTCGTGTAAGATGCGTTCCTGAAACGTGAAAATCTTTCATTTTGTTGCTTGAAGTTTTTTATTTTTAAGAAAATTGCGGGAAGGTTTCTTCAATAAGCGTTTAATTGAAATCTTTATTAGTACGAGTAAAATTGAAAATTATTTTTTGTGTCACCCCTCAGTATCATAATTACTGAATCTAGCCGTATAAAAGAAGACATCAATTCTTTTATCAGGAAATCCCAGTTATGTATATCTAAGCTGTAACTTACAATTCATGGGCGGGTCTCTGGCACTGCCGTAACTAATGGCCCCGCAGGCCCTGCCACACTGGAGGCTCCACAGTTTCTAGGGACCCACAGAAGCCTACAAAATTAATATTTTCATGATGCAACTTGAAACTATATAAAATAAGAACGCCGGATTAATAAGCAGTTAGATTCACTCAATTAAAGTTGGGTTCTTTCTAAATATTTACAAGATCCAGCCACATCAATGCTGCAGCAAACTCAGTAAAACATGATGGAGCTCAGACAGGATTTCTCGACAATTTTAAAAGAAGCTAAAGAAATCGCTATATCTGGGAAAGTAAATCCAGTTTTTTTATGTGTTAGCTATAGATGAAGGTATACAGAATCCTGGAGAAAAATTGCGAATTTTTTGTAACCATTGTCTGGATATCATAATTCAACAATTGTCACGGGACTATGAAAATATGAAAAGCTTGACGGAAAAATTTTCGCTGTTTCAACCGCAAGTTCTCAGTGGCATTGAAATTGTCGAAAAAGCAAATCGCCTCTGCGAGTATTATTCAGAAGATTTATCGACTACTTTTCCTCAACAACTTTTAAGTTATCCGAAGTTACGCCAAACTTTCTGGCATTATTCATTCATGTAAATATTTCCATTTCCTTGAATTCCAATTTTATCTACAGGTATAGTTTTGTTAATTTTAAAACAAGCCAATACTCTATCCCTAATAAATTCTGAACTATACTTAACTATAATTTTGCCAGTTCCTCCAGAAGGATTCCCGTTAGAATGTTTCCTGTATGCCTTGAGAATGCTGCCCTTATCAATAGGAACTTTTAGGAAGCTATGTATTTTTTTTACCAAATCGAGAACATCTTTTGAAGGTGATTGAGGTACATTTACGATTTCAATGAAGTTAACCAATGATTTTTCTTCCATAAAATTAACTCGATTCCTAAGTGTTGTTACCTTCCCATTGAGTTCTTTATTGTTTATTTCCAGAATTTTAATCGGTTTTTGCTGTTCTTCAAGAGTTTTGACAATAAATCCGGCTACCACAGACTCGACTGATTTATTGAATTCGGATTGCTTTACTTTTAGGCTGTTTATGTCTTGGGCCATATTCTCAACAGTTTTAGGTAAAGATGAGATGAGATTGTTCGGATTCTGAATCTGAGTCAACATCCAGATTTCGCCTACCTCGAATATTTGAACGTACCTGAACCTCTTCCATTTTCAATATTTTGCAGCAATTCAGAAGATAATTTACTACAGGTAGCATGAAAATCCGCTTCACATGATGTAAATTTAACTCCGACGTTAGTGCGACTTATATTAGACGAGCAGATATTACATTTGGTAACCATGATTACTGATGATAGCATACAATTAGGCTGATAAAAGGTTGAATGACAAGGTCACGACTGTAAAATTTTCCAGAGATGGCGCTGCTCTAGTTAGAAATGTGTATGTCCAGATTTTGACAAGTATCGCGAAATGGATTATTTACATTCGTCTTCCAGATGGAATTTACGCTTTTTAGGCATTTTCTAAGAAAACCACGGCACTATCAAATCCATCCAAAGCTACGATAAACTGACATTATCGCGAACCAATGAAGATCACACGACCAAACAGTAAACATGAAGAAATGACAAAGTGCTTCAGCCACCAGAAATTGGAATAAACAGCAAAACCACCTCACAAATGCGGAAATCTCCAATATATAATAAATCCGGCAAAACGAAAAGCTCCCAGAAACTAGATGCAATAAAAACAAAAGTTTAAAAGATACTCTTCGAAGTAAATTTAATTCTGCTAAATTGAATGAAAAGTCTTGGCGCTTCTTCTTCTAGTGATAAAATCTTTTATCTGAAATTACAGATGGAATACGTCCTTTCGTGTAAAATTGTCCTTAGGCAGACTATTGTACTAAGAAAACTTTAAGGATGATTCAGAGAGTTTTTGGAGAGCAACTTCTGGCTACCATGATACTGCGAACAGCTATTTTCGGACAAAACTCTGTAAGTTTTCATACATTCAGATTTACCTTGAACACCATTACCATTCTGTGTACCCAGTTTTTTAAGCCTTCGCGGCCGTCTCGTAGCGCCTTTCACTACTGGAAGCCAGGCAGATTTCCGAATAAGTTATCCATGGTGTTAAGAGAGTATGAAAAGATGTGAAATTTTGCTTATGAAATGACGTAAGTATTTTGGTCGCCAGCTCTCTGTCTGATAAGTATTTGTGGAAATCTTTGTTGCCAAAACAAAAGGTTTTGTTTGTCAAAGACTAGCGAGGAGATTTTGTCAATACTTATACCTTTTAGTATAAAAAATATATTGTAAAAAATGCTCTCACTGAAACCAAAAAGGGTGAAGTATTAAATGGGTAAATATTAAACACTATTTTTTTTTAATTCTTATAAGTGACCCTTTTCTTTTTAGGGTTCCGTATCCAAAGGGAAACAACGAGAGCCCTATTACTAAGAATTCGCTGTCCGTTCGTCACCAGGTTGTATCTCATGAACCGAAATATGTATAGACTTGAAATTTTCAGGGACTGTGTTTTTCTATTGCCGCTATAACAACAAATAATAAAAATTAAATAAAAATAAAAATCAAAGGGGCCCCCACCCCATACAGGAAACGTGATTTTTTCGGATTTTTTCTCGTTTTATTCTCATTCATTATTATTATCATAAGTATGCATTTTTGTTTTTTTAAATGAAAGGATTATTTTTTCACATGATTCCTACTCCCATTGAAAAAAGAAATAAAAAGTACATAGTGTTAAATTTTGTACGATGGTACGGAACCCTTGGTGCGCGAGTCCGACTCGCACTTGGACGGTTATTATATATATGTGTTTTTTTTTTCAAAGTACGCATTCACTCTATACCTTTTGCATATATTCGTTGCCAGGGGAGAAAAGACGAGCTCCTGTACACTATTGGGCCCTGCAAAGTGTAATTGAGAGATTCAAATGAGTAAAATTACTCAGTGAGAGGATTTTCTATTATACTTCACGTACTCATGCGTTCAATATTCATCTTAAGCCTTCGATCACTGAGCCCACTAAATTAGTCGCTCATGCCATACAATCAAACACTTAGACCTTTAATCAATTGATTACTTAGACCCTAAGACTATTAAATCAATCACTAAGACCTTATATCAATTGATCACTAAGACCAGTTTTTCCCAAGTCGATTGCTAAGGGAGGCAATTCAAAATTTTGATATTTTTGAATTACTATTGTTTTTTTTTTTTTTTTAATAAATACTTATAATTTCAAAATATATCCTTTTGTTTCATTCAAAAAAAAAATTATATATCGTCATTAAATTTCGTCACAGAACTTCTAAAAATAATTTGTAATCCTAATTTACAACCAGAATGACTATAAATTATTTTGATACGGCAACATGAAGAGCTTTAAAATGATTGTGGCTTATATCTCAAGTAAAATAGGTCAGTTGGGACAGTTCAAATATCCTAAATGGCTTGCGTTTAAACTAATTTTAAAAATGAAATTTTTTATATATATTTAGGTATATTTATTAAATACTTCTCTATTATTTGTGAAGTTTCTTAATGACATAAAAAAAATATTTTAAACGGAAATCTTTATGATTTTCTCAAATATAAATTTTTAATCAATAAGCTTCATCAATAAAATCCCAAGAGGTCTTGACATAGAACAGAAGATAAAATTTAATCAGAGATTATTTTAATCAAAGACCAGACCAGATATACAGTAAAAATATCGGTATACAACTGATTAAAATAACCAAATATGTTTGTAAATAAATCCTCTAACTTAAGTAACACAACATAAAACAGGTTTCGGAGGATGAATGACCTTTAAGTAACGTTAAAGTGTCCATTTACTGCTCATAAATCAATCGTGCTCTTGAGGCTAGTTATCAAATTTCATTACTCATCGAAAAATCTGGGAAAAATCATACTATAGGGAGAATTTAATCAAATCATCAATATCAGCATTTCTTAAAACGGTTATGGAAAAAGATGACAAAGACGTTAAAGCTATGCCATTAAGTAACAATACTGTTGGCAGAAGAATAGACGAAATGAGTGAGGATATTGAAATATAACTTGTTGAAAAGCTGAAAATAAAAAAATTCTCAGTGCAAATGGATGAATCGACTTAGAGAGGCAGTGAGACCGTACTGTTAACTTATGTGAGATATATTGATAAAGGTGATTTTGCTGAAGAAAAGTTGTTCTGTAAATCATTAGAAAGCACGACAACCTCCAAAGATATATAGGTATATAGTAAGCTAAAAAATTACTTAGGTCTCAATAATATATCAATGAAAAATATAACATCTTGTGCTGCAGATGGTGCTCATAATATGATGGGAAACAAAAATGGTTGCTTAAAATTGATGAAAGATGAGAATCCAAAAATGCTTCTTGTGGATTTGTTAACTATTCACAGGGAAAACCTGATAGCTAAAAACATTTCGTCTGTTCTAAATGAAGTACTAAATTTAGTTATAAAGTGTATCAATACTATTAAAGCTAGTTCCAAATGTGAACGTCTCTTCAAGTTATTTTGTAAAGAGCAAAATGAAGACCATGTGAGACTTATATTTCACACTGAAGTAAGATGGCTCTCGAAAGGGAACTGCTTGAAAAGATTTATGGAACTATTTCATACTCTTAGTGATTTTTTAAGCGATAAGCCTAAAGTGAAAAACCTATCAACGGCCGATGGTAAGGCATTTGTAAGTTATTTAGTTGATATCTTGCGAAAACAAAATACTTATATTAAATAAATAACTTCAAGGAAAAAATAAAATTCTTGTCGATGCAAAAACAAAAATATTTGGTTTCATTACCTTTATTTACTTATGTCAGACATATATTTACAACAAAAATTGTATAAAGCATCAATGGCTCCAAAAATGCGAAGTGATTGATTCCGCTATACAAGTTATTGTCAATCATCTGAAAACTTTATTAGCTGTTTTAAAAGAAAGATTTTCTGATTTGAAAAATACTAATTTCCCAACTTGGATGATGCAGCCAATGTTGATGGATTTGTCTGATATTTCAAAAATGCAGTATCAAGAAATACTCACAGAAATGCAAAGCGATGAGTCAATTAAAACTTAATTTTAATATAAAAGGAGCGATGGCATGAATTTGTGAGGAACTGAAACCAAATATTCAAATGTAACCAAATGTGCAAGAGAACTATTTTTATATTTTCCATCTTCATATTTGCTGAATGCGGATTTAGTGTCATATATGATTCGCTGCTAAAAAAAAGAAATCTGCTGGATATAACAAAACGGGGAAACACTGAAGATAACTAAATTGGAACCTGACATAAAATCTATTTGCAGCTAGCATCAAGCGCAAGGATCTCATTAAATTTAAATAATAAATAATCACTAATAATTAAAATAATATTGAAAAATCTTATATTCAAATTATTATGCACTTGATTTTCAGTTCTCCAATATATTTGGGAAAATTTACCTAATGTGTTTGCTCAATAATTTCCTAGTGATTTCTTCCTAAAACCTCTAATGCAAGATTCTTTAGTGATCTTTTTGGAATATTAAATTTTATGTTAGGTAGGGGGGGGGGGGGGGGTCTGGCATACGAATTTTAGAAATTTTTGGGGGCATAACACAAAACAGGTTGAGAAACACTGACTTAGACCCATATAACGCACACATCCACACAAACAACCAACTATACAACTATAATAAAGCTAGGTACCTATTTGCTCTCTATAATTAAGATGCAATTATGTACACTAACTATCTTTTTTCACTAACCGTTAAATGCATTCGATCACTGAGACCCTCTGCACTTGCTCTTGGACAACATCCATCCCATCGATCACCACCATTCAGTCATTTAGGCCATAACACTTGAAGGCTAACTACCCAGCGGGAAATGGAAGCATTTCGGATGCATTCCGAAACCGTTCTGTGAAAGGCATGGAAGCAATACACTCTAATAGCCAGTCCATTGGTTTTAATGCATTGATGTCCTACGACGGGAAGTATACAAAGTGGTTATATACTTTACTTCTTATTGACCTGTCAGGTGAAAGGATGCATTCCTTATTAATTCCTTGTAAGGGGAAAGGAATAATCCTTTTAAATTCAGTGGCAGCATAAATTCTGCCATTTCAGAAAAGTGAACGGAACCATTAGGCATGAATTTTCCGGATGGTTGGAAAAAGCATTCAATTTATACTCTCAGGAAGGTGAAGGGAAGCACTATTCCTGTTTTCACTGAGAGGTAAAGGGAAGAACTTTTCCTGATATCTTAGAAAGGTGTAGAAAATAAACACGTCTTCACTTATTCGAATCTCGTGCTAAAATGAAAATAATGCACAAATCAGAATATTTTCCATCTGCACGCACTTTTCCTTCCCTCATTATTCTTAGAAAAACAATGAAATTATATGGGACATTTTCTAAAAATTATGTTTTTTTTTTTACTTCCTTCTTTTCTTTTTTGATTTCCGAGTAGCTTGACTAGTTTGTATAAAGTACTATTTAAGATTTACATCTTGTGTACTTAATTTGTTTAATAAATGAGTATGAAATGAATATTTTCGACCTGCACACATTCTTTCGAACTAGCCTCAGTACAACCGCACAAATTTCTATCTCTTGAATGAAGATATCTATTCATTACCTCTGGCTTCTCTAAATATTCCCTGAAAGGTAAATAGTACGCTCAAAAATACGATGCATCAATGCATTACGGCTGCCTTCCTAAACCAGTTCAACGTAAGGTAAGTATATACAACATGAATGAGTTACCTCTACCTTCTCTAAGCATTCCCAGGGAGGTACCTACATAACATGCTCAAAAATATGACGCAGCAATACATTACGCCTGCCTTCCAAAACCAGATAAACGTAAGGTACGTTCATGTACTCATTACTAATTCCTTCCACGTAATATCTAAGTCAGGCATTCCCATTTTCCCGCTGGGTGCATATAATAACCAATAATATAGATTACACTAACTAAACTACTGTTTCCAACGGGAAAAATGGGAATGCCTGACTTGGATAAGGTTCACTATTAACAATACCTGGAATGCATTAGTAATGAGTACATGAACATTCCTTACGTTTACCTGGTTTTGGAAGGAAGTCGTAATGTATTGCTGCGTCATAGTTTTGAGCATGTTATGTATCTCCGTGGGAATACTTAGAGAAGGCAGAGTTTTTGAATATATTCATTCATGTTGTTATTGAAAAGAGCTAAAAACTTGTGCGGCTATATTTGTAGAGGCTACTTCGAGGGAATGTGTGGAGGTCGAAAATGAGTCATATAGTATCATTGTTTTTCTAAGAATAATGAAGGAAGGAAAGTGCGTGCAGATTGAAAATATTCTGATTTGTGCATTATTTTTGAAGAAGTGGATTATTTTCATTTAAGTAAGTAGTAATACAGGTGAAGTTATTCCCTTTACGTCTCAGTGAAAACAGGAGGAGGGCTTCCCTTCACCTTTCTGAGAGTATAATTTGAATGGCTTTTCCACCCTTAAAAGTAATGCTTCTACTCACCTTTAAAAGAATTAATAAAGAATGCTTCTTTTCACCTTCCAATGACTTAATAAGGAAGACTTCCATTCACCTTTCAGGTCAGTAAGAGGTAAGGTATATAACCAGCTTATATGCCTTCCCGTCGTAGGACACCAATTCATTATAATAAATGTATTGGGTATCAGAGCGTATTGCTTCCATACCTTTCACAGAATGTTTTCAGATTGCATCCGGAATGCTTCCATTTCCCGCTGGGTTAGTAATATTAAGCGTAACTAAATATAAATCCACTCACAAACTTATTGATTGTTCCAAATACTTTTATTTATAACTGAATAAGTCGTGGACGCGGGAGGACTCTCTGACGACTAAAATACACAGTTTTAGTTTCTTTGTTTATTTTCACCTACATACCTTTTGGCCTGTTTAGGGATTATTCCCTGGAACCCGAATTAAGTTACTTTTACAAGCAGCTTCTCTTCACCGGTACCGACCTATACACATTTCTTTAATTTTTTTCGTTTCAAGGACACTACAGGAATGGTTATTGATTAGATTTTGTTGCATGGAAAATAACTTCGCCTAAGAGATCTAAGCACTTCATATAATTTTATGCTCTTGTCGGCGTGTACCTTTTATGTTTTGTGACATAAGCCTTCACTAAAGCTACACCTCGGGCTTATCTGAATGAGAACTTAAGCCCGTGCGGTGAAATCGAGAATAAGTGTTGCTTTAATTAATTAAACATATTGTGTCGCCCTTTGCCGCTCGCATCATGAGTCACTCTGTACAATTCTATAGGCATATCGTTCTAACATATATGATACAAATGTGTGTATATTTTTCATCCTGGCTTTTAAAAAGAAGCTCCATATACTCGTAGCTTAATTGACAACACAATATCGACTTTACAATGGGGATATCTAATTGATTATATTAGAAAATAAGGTACCTCAAGAATAAATCATATTCGTGATTAAAAAAGATTTAAATGAAAATGTGTAGGACCAAAAGGTCTATCAGCAGTGAAAATATCCATCCATTTGGAATTACTGAAGTTAAGAAGGAAAACTAAATTGTGGTGGGTAACCCTCTATCCTCCATCTCGGAAGTATATCCGTAATTAAAAAAAAAACAAAAGAGTTTTTGCTGACAGAATTACTTTTCATATTAACGTATAAAATAATTTCGAATATAGTCAATTTCGAGGGTAGTGTTAGAAAAAAGCTATCTATTCGAATTCGAAGATCAAATCGAAAAGGGTTTCATTTGGATTTTATAGATTTTTTTTTTTCATAAAAGCAAAGTAGCATAAAATATCTTCACCGGTTTGCAATTTTCAGTTTAATCGCTAAAATGAAATGCAGCTTTTAGGCGTTTTTGCAAACAGTTCAGGTGCAGGAGATTTTTTTTTTATTGTTCATTACGTGTTTAGTTACATATATAAATTCTTTTATTTATTTCTTCCCAAACTTATATTGAGCAATTCCTAATCCGATCCTCACCAAAACCTAATGCGCTTCATTATGAGGACAGCAAGGTTTTTGTGAATTGGCTTCTAGCAGGACAGCACAATGGGCCACCATCTCCAGTCCCCCTGCCTCAGAATAAAACAAAAAAAAAAACTCCTAATCCGGTATTCTTTTCACAAAACCAAAAACGGTTTAAGATTTAAAAGATGAATGACTCCAATAATTCTCATATATTTACATATAATATTCTTCATCATAAAAATAAACAAAATACTTTTACCAATAAATTACCAACCAAACTAAAAACAAAACAGAAAACTAAACATGGAGAAAAAAACTAAATTGCTTTTAACCACAGACTGAAGAGATTCTATTACCTGATGCAGACTTGAACAGGTTTAGAAACGAAATAACCAAGAGAAGAGACATACCGCGATACTCTGGTCCTCCGTAATAGAAAAACGTCTTTGACTCCAATTAGATTGCATCTTCCGTCGATAAAGAGTTGAAAATCGAATTTTACTTCCATCTGCAACATTTCTTCCAGTTTTATAAATTGCTTTTGCTAGAGGCAGTCAGTGAATGCTGTTTTCCTTCAGTTTTATTCTTGTGGATTGAGAGGGGAGGCCCCGAAATAGATGTTCGTCCATACATACGTACATACATACCTTCGTTATTACGCTTTACCTTATGCCAGAGCTGTTAAGGTGAAACGTTTTCCAAATCCTTTTTATCCCATTTGAACGATGCAAGGATGTCTAGTGTTCTCTTTGTGTCAAAGCAGAATCGATCCCCCTTGATTATGTTTATAATAGAAAAAGTTCCCTCATGGTTTTTTCCCCCAGACGAACTTTTGATATTTTTGCTCCCTAGATATAATTCTACTGTACGAAAATGTCCAAGTTTGGATATAATTAGGTGATTTTCTTTAACTTCTGTGACAGAAGTAGTGATCCAAGTAGAGAGTTCTATATTAAGAGCAGATATCAACAAACTACTTATTTAAAGAGATCCACACATACTCCAAGTTTGCATTTCTCATAAGAAAGTTTTGGCACCTTTCACGACTACTTAAGTTATTACTTCACTGAATATCAGAGTTGTTCAGCTATGCTGAAATTTTTATTTACCATAAGAGTATCCAAGGATTTGTTCGGATTTATTATATGTATAGTACCATGACGAGAATGAATATCACATTTTCGCTGTTTGCTGAAAAGTAATACTATCATTGCAACCATACTTCTACTGAGATATTGAGCGAACTTCGACTAAGTTGAACCTCAAAATTTTTGTCAGCTCAATATTTGTGCTAACTCAAGTCAAGTCAAGTCAAGTCAAGTGCTTTTGCGCTTTCAAATTTCTTCATTGTCTTCCTTCTTGGGTTTTGCTTCATGATTTTTCACATCTTTCGGATTGTCTTCTTTAGGGCGTTGTGGCTTATCTTTGGCACTTAGTTCGATTAGATGCTTTGCTTTTCCTTCTTGTTGATCTTTGGTTTGGTTTTTATCACCTTTCGGGTTGTTGTTAGTTCTCTTTCTTACAGCTTCTGCGCCACATCAGCTGTAGTTAATGACTTTCTCGCAAGATTTTGTTGTTAAATTTGGGAGGGACTGGGAGGGAGTGAGGATTGGAAATGTTTTGGGATCTTTAGGAAGTTAAGGACTGGAAAGTTCCTATATTGGCAGGTTTCTTCACAGACATTCCCGGGTTCTTGAGGTTATTTGGAATTAGCCCCTGTAGTAATTCCTTTGGTGTCATAGAAACTTATTCTACCTTCGTGGAGGTACATTTTTCTAGCATCAGGTTTAGCCAAAAGCAAGGGTGACAGGTATTTCAAATTTGCCGGTATTAGAAGATCCGGCAAGTTGTTTATGAGTGGGCTTGAATGGATAGGGATTTTCTCGACCTGTTTGTCGGTTTGACCGAACAGATGCTCTTTGATAGGAGTTATATTGGCTGCCTCGTAATACATCGTTGCGATAGTATTTTCCGTTGGCTCTTCTATGGAGTCCTGTGCAAGCTCTAAGGATCTTTCTTTCGAGCTTGCTAAGGCGGTCCATATAAGTGGAGGAAATTGTGTGCCATATGCGAAAGCAATAAGTGATGACAGGCCTTATTAGTTACTTGTACATGAGTAGTTTTGTCTGGGCTGTGAGTCCGTCCCGGACATTGATTATAGGGCTTATAAGGCTGTACGCAAAATTGGCTTTGCTAATGGTTGCTTTAGCATGGTTATTGAATCATAGCAGTTCATGGAAATTTACTCCTAGATATTTGGCTGTTTGTGTGGGCTTTATTATTCCCCCATTGTAGATGGTAGTAATTCTTTTGGATTTAGCAACTTGGAGGTTTCGCCCGGTGCTAGGTTTCCTAATACAGATAAGTTCGGACTTTTGGACGTTGATTTTGACGTTATTAACCGCCACGATCGGGCAACTAGATTGGGCGTATGTGAGGGAGTCATCAGCGAAGAGGAGCGTTGTGCCGTTTTCATTTTGAGGTTGGTCTGAGGTGTAGAGATTGAAGAGTATTGGGCCCAATATGGAACCCTGGGGGACTCCTGCTGCAATTGTTTTTAGCGGCGATTTATGGTCATCGAGTTAAACATAGAATTTCCTAGTTAGGAAACTGTGGATAAGTCTGTTTAGGTGTGGAGGAAAACTGAGTTGATTTAATTTGAATATTAGCCCTGCCGTCCACACTGAACCGAAAGCTTTTTGAACGCCGAGAAAGCACGCGACCGTGCAGCATTCGTTTCTGTTTAGAGCTCTTGTAGCATCCGTATGGAATTTTAGTAGAGGGTGGAATGTAGAATGTTTAGGCTTGAAACCGAATTGAGAATCTTGCTGGATGTGTTTTTCTTCACAGGTAATTGTTATTTGTAGCTGGATAACTTTTTCAAAAAGCTTTCCCAAATTTGAGATGAGGGAGATTGGTCTAAATTCCTTGATGTCTTTAGACAAAGATTTTTTCGGAATGGGGAAAATTCGTGAGATTTTCCATTTTTCCGGGAAGTAACAGTTATTTATGCAATTATTAAAAATGGTTGCAAGGAAATTAAGTGCTATGGGAGGTAGCTTTTTGATGATTGAGATTGAAATTTTATCAGGGCCGCTCGATTTTTTGCTATTTATTGTCTTAGTTAGGACGTAGAGTTGGAGGGGGTTTGCGAAGGTGTCTTGATCTTCTGGGTAGATTGCTGGGTTGTCCACAGCGAAAAAGGTTTGTGGTATGGATTCGTTTGCACTAAGAAAAGTGCTAACACACCTATCTACTTCAAAAGAGAAGGTTGGATCTCTGAGGCTTAAGTTGTCTTTGAAAGTGTTTTGGAAGAATGTTGCAAAAGCCTCGCACTTTTCCTGTGGAAGTGATAGGCCTCCTTCGCTGCTGGTTATAATTTTAAGGAGTTTCGGCTTCCTGGAACAGATTTTGTCAATATTATCAAAGGTTTGCCGGCCTGGTTTTATTTTCTCGAGTCTCTTTCTAAACTGTTCAGAACAGTTTAGTTTGCTGATCTATGATCACTAATAAGCAGTTGACTTGGGAAAGAGCGGACTGATAAGCAGAATTTTGGGTATTGAGTGTTCTACGGTAAATGCGGTTGAGGACTTTCCGCAGCTTTTGCCTATATTTATATATACTTTGAAGGCCTGGGGAAGATTCTTGAATTGGTAATTCTTTTGTGGGGTTGTTCTGGAGAAGTGGTCAATATTCCTTTGGAGGGAGCTGGTAAAAAGCTCAATTTGGGAGTCTATCTCCGAATTTGAGACATTTCTAGTGTTAACTGGGAAATTTCCTTGGTAGAGTGATGTCAGCTGGTCCTGGAATTCATTCCAATCAACGTCAGTCAGAGTGGAGAATGTTGGTAAACTCATGGTGAGTATGTTTAGTGGAGATATTAGTTTAATAGATAATTCAATAGCTAGGTGATCTGAAGAGGCATGATGAGTATCGCAGCTGGCGTTTGCGATTTGGGGTAGTAAGCTTATCATGCTTGAGGAGACGGGGAAGAAGTCTATGTGTGAACCAGAACGAGGAAATGTTGGTGTTGTTGGTGAAACCACAATGAAATCGTGGCTCTCTTGATTTCTGTCCAGCTGTACCCAAGGCGGAGTCAGTTTTGTGAGAACGGGTAGTTGAGAATTTCTCGAAGACTAGTTTGTGGCGAGGGTTTAAGTGTGTCTCTGATAGGAGGACAAAGTTAGGTTTTTGTTCCGCAAGGAACGAATTAAGGGCTATTCTTTTGCAATGCCGCACAAGTGAGTTGCAATTCAATGTAATTATCTTCAATTTACTTATTTCCCTAGACATAAAGTTATTGATTTTCCCCATGAGTGTGAATAGATCGCACCCGAAAAGGGATTTTGCCTCCTGAGTGCAGAAGTTATCTGACTCGTTTTGTGATGGTCTTGGGGATTGTGTTACTCTTGGGGCTGGTTTTGATATCGCTGGGATTTGTGGGTAATTAGGATTGTTAGGGTAGTTGTTTTTGTTAGTAGACTTGTTACTGCTTAATATTTGCGAGAAATTCATACCTGGCCTGACGTAATTCCTTGCTGATTCCTGCGCGAAGAGCTCTCGTTGCTTCTGCTGCTCCCGCCTTTTATTTTTGGTAGCAGTTACCTCCTTGTATTTGGGGCATCCTCGATAGTTCGCTGGGTGTCCTTCCTTTTGGCAGTTGACGCAATTCGGTTTTGTTGCCTCTTCGTTTTTAATACGGGAACATTCTCCGGGTCCATGTAATTTTTCACATTTTACACATCGATAATGTTGGCCGCAGTTGCTGGCGACATGTCCGAAGTGCTTACACCGCTTGCATTGTGCCACTCCTTTGGTGACATGCTTTTCCCAATGCACGATCTGGTCCAGAAGGCGGTCCACCTTCATAATTTCGTTAATGGCGTATTGCGCATCAAATTCAATAATGAAGGAATCCATCTCCTTCCCCGATTTCTTGCTACGGGTAGTTTCCCGTTTGACTACGCTTCTTATTTTGACTCCTTGAAGTTGTTCTTCAAGAGCTGCCTTGATTTCTTCCACTTCGAAGGTGTGCTGACATCCTTTCAAAACAAGAGTAGTTTTTCGTCCTTCTTTGGGGGTGAAGGTATAGGACTCTACCCTGATTCTACCAAGCAGATTAAAAATGGCTTCCCTGTCTTCTTCGGCGAATGGTTTTATTGTGCATTTGCTGCCGCCTCCCATTTTGATAAAGAATTTCGGCCTGTTCTCCATGCTGTTTAGTGCCCTGTTGAACTCCTTGTAGTTCAGTCCGTGGCGATGATTGGTGGTGGTCTGCTTGCCTTTTTTTCCGCAACTTCTACTGGCTTTAATTTCGGCTGGATAACATGCCTGTTTTCCATTTGCCGCACCTGATAATAGTTGCGGCTAATCCTTGGGTCCGTTGCCTTGATGTTTTTCGTCGCTTCCGAGTTTTTTGGCGGATCTTTCCGCGCTCGCCTCTTATTCTCTACCTGCTGGTAATCGCTCTGGTCTGTGCTAATTTTTATTTCGTCCTCAGACATATCCTCGGAGGACTGGTTGTCCGTTGAGCTTGATGAACTTGAGGGCTCTTTGCTTCCCAATCACGCTTGATGCCTTTCTTGCAACATTCTTATTGCAAGAGATTCTATGATGTTTTCAGGTACGTTGGAGATGTTCCCAGTCGTGAAAACATCAAGCACATTTGCCTTAACGGCGTTGAAAATTTGGTCCTGATTGACCATTTTAGTGTCCTTTATCACTTTCACATTCAGTTTATACAAAAAAAAGATAATATGTGTCTTTTATCACTGCACTTTTATAATTTTACCTCATGCGAGTCTTTTTTCTCACTATTGTTTAAACAATCAAAATGCCGTCGGCATTCAATTTAGTTTATGAGTTCTTGGTGGCTTTCTGTTGTACACAAATACACACCCACAAAGCACTGCTCACTTAAATTATAATCAATTCACACATATGCACACGTGCACAAAATGCCGTCGGCAAATATGCAAATTAAAGTTTTTATAATTTTTCCGGTAAAAATCCGTCGTTTCCACATTCAGTTATTGGCTGGCTATAGGTGTTGCTACCTTGGCTGTCAGAGATGAATCTCAATCGAATCAATGAAGGTTTGTGCTAACTTTTCAAAAGTCAATTTTAAATAGGAGCTTTCAAAACACTTTGGCAAACTTTCAAAAAGCTTTAATCACAGACAAACAACTATAAATTGTTTTAAATTAAAAAAAAAGGTTTTTTTGTTAAATTAAAAATTGCCAATAGGAACCAAAAAAATTAGAAAATAAAAGGATAATTGTAAAAAATTTCGTCGTCTAATCAAAAATAGTTTTTTGTGAGATATCATTTGATGAAGAGAAAAGTTTTAAGAACTGCATCAAGAACATTTCATACCATACCCCAAAAACTTGAGGTTTCGGGTTATAGTACACAAACTTTTTTTGCTTTGACCTCTATTTTTGTTGCAAAAAAGCTCATGAACATAACTTTTATTTACACAAACTACAAACTGCAGACTCTTCTCTTTAATTTGAAAAATGCGCTATTTGTAGCCGTTAAAGAGTTATTATAGCTCTTAATTATTCTCACACCTATTCTCAAACAACCGGAGTTATTGCCATAGAAAATCGTTTATTAGGCGTGTTTAATAGTTTCAATAATAAATTGTAATGATTTAAATAAAATATAAATAAAATAGTAATAAAAATAAACAGCTGTGATAAAAAATTTATCATTTTCCGTTGCCGGTTTGTTTTGTTTACAATTTAGTTGTCATCGGGTGTCTATATGATATCAGCCATACAAAGGCAACGCCAAGAAATATTATAGCAAAATAAATGGGGTTCTAGGAAAATTCTTAAAAATGTAAAAAGGTATAAAAATGATACGAATAACGGTGACAGGAAATTGTAAACCTCGATAGAATTTCAACCACCAACCAATTATGTGTCCTCTCAGAAAATATCGTAGTTTACAAATTCCATGACTAAACAAATACATCGACGTGATTCTACTATACATGAAGAAAAAAAGTTTTTCCTCCTGACAGCCTATCCTTTTTGCTTATAATATATGTTTCCAACATTGAGCAAAACGCGCCTTGCTGCTAGGCCTTGAGAAAATGGTGCAAATTGGGCAAATCGTTTGTAGGGTTGCCATACAAAAGTATTATTTTTCAAACGCTTGTAAAGGGAAGTGCTTCCCCACCATAGCCAGAAAATATCTTTTCCGAAGCCCTCTCTTACCATAGCCAAAGTAATCTTTGCGGAAGCAGATGTCTTCTCTGAGTTTAGGCTCATTCATTTTCGGTTGTGAAAAGTAACTCATATGCATGTGAAAGCACAGCAGAAGTTTCAATCTTTTCCAAAGAGCTCTCTTACCATAGCCAAAGGAATCTTTGCGGAAGCAGACCTCTTCTCATAAGCTATCTGTTTTTTGTTGTGAAAAGGTATGAGTCATCTGGAAGCACAGCAGAATTTTCATTCTGTATTAGTCAGTTGAAGAGTGCGGTTAATTGAAATTTAATTTAATTGAGAATAAGACGGAGTATATGCAAAATAAAACTGAAATTATCCATAAAGCCTTTATCTTGATTTCCTCTGTATTCCCCAAAAGCGCTCCAAGACTGCTACGACTACCCTATAAACGGTTCAAGAATGCTACCCTGCAAGCGATCCGAGAGTGATGCAGAAAGAGCGCTTCCCAAGAATCTGCAAGTGAGCGCTTCTCTCTGCGGACATGCTTACGTTAAAGAGATATTAACAAGGATACGGTGGGGAAGGCTTGCAAGCTTCCAAAGAAGCGCTCTTGCATTCGTCTTTGAGCGCTTCCATATCCCGCTGGATTTGTGTTGCCATACAAAACTTTTGGTTTTCTCTTTATTCAACTTTTATTTTCATTTATGGTATAATATAACTTGGTAATATGGTATATATAACTTTTTCTCTTGTTCTAATAAGCAACAGATTGCAGCCCTATCATTGGATAGCTATTGCAGGGGATACACCTCCCAAAAGGAATGAAGAGCAAAAACAACCGTATTATATTTGGATATATATAATCCTTTACTCCTCATAATTTTATTAACTTGTGAGGTGTTTAATGATATACGTATACGTACGTAATCTAGCGAAAAAATCTTGACAAAACTGAAATAGTAGTTAAATAACGTCTGTCTTCCTCAATATAAGCATTTCATACACTTTGTATACGTGTAAAATATAAAAGTTTTACGAAACTATGTAAGTTCGATTTTACGATTCCCTTCAATAAGCCAGAGTAATTCGTTTCTTAGTAATTTTATTACACCGTCGATATTCAAATTACATTTTTAACAGCTTTCTGGCAATAATTTCATACTCACACTTACACACATACTTAACATATATTTTTGCCGTAAGAATAACTCCTTCCTAGGGATTTTAAAGGATTACTTAATATAAAATTTTGTTTTATCTTCTCTTTCAGCTCAACTAGGAACGACAAAGTTGCAGTGTTGGCATCAAAAAATATGAAAGTACATCAAAACTTTTTGATTCTGCTATTTTTAGAATATATGAAAACCTCTTTTATCATGCACACATGGCAGATGGAGGAGGATGTTTGTTATCAGCTGTAGTACAGTGGCTACTAAGCTTCATACTAATCTTAGCTAAATTTCAATCACAAAAGGATTATAAACGCAAATTCTAAATGGAGCGATTCGAAATACATTTTCATACATGTGTGTATACATACCTACGTATGTACATAAATACATAATCGAAATTGAGGTTATAAATCATAAATTATTATTAAAAAACAAAAACAAAAATCGAACTAGCGAAAGCCCTTTCCGTGATATGTTTATAGCGTAAAAGTTCGTCATTCCGCATCGACATACATTCGGCATTCATTTCGACAGCAACTCAGTTATGCAAAACCGCAAAAGTTAAATCGTGTTAAGTTTGAAAGCGAAGAATTTGTCCCTGGAGATGCTGAAAAGCTGTTTCAAAACTTTTACATATAAACTTCCTAGAAGTTTACATAAAATATATCCCCATGCGAGCGTAGTCGTCGTCGTCGGCTTTATGTTTGTGTTTTCCGTTAACAAAAAAATAAAAAAAATAAAGAATTTTCCGTGTGCCGTTCTGCTACCATTGTTTTTTCGTACATCAATTCCTTTCGTATGGCGATGTCGTGTGTTGGTCGAAATTTTTCGCCAAAAAACTGAAAATTAATTTCGACAAAAGCAAAAAGATAGCAAAACATTTTTATCGAGTTCTGTAGGTGTGTATGTATGTATGTATGTATGTATGTATGTACATATGTATGGTTGGCCGGCCAGCCCAGATCTCGTTGACGAAAAAGTTTTTCTTTGCTTCACCGAATGCGGCTTGTAAGCTTTTTGTTGCGGTATAACGACAAAATGGCAATTTAATTTAAACTTTTACTTTTGATAGAGGTTTTTTTATATACACATCTATGTACAGTAATTATATATGCATGTATGGATTACAATAGTGATACCAACCATCATGTTCAATTAGGGATGGTTATAACGGCTGTAGGCTATGGCAGAAGTCAGTTGATGCTGAACTGGTTGATTTTGGTATAAAATGCACTTTGGAAAGGACTTTTCACGTAAATTTCTGAATTAATTTTCAGTGTTTATAAACTGTAAAAGTATCTAATTACATCCGAAGGGTATACACAAATAATTACATTTTGTTAGTAATTAGAGGTAGTTGGCAGGTTAGTTTATTTACGTTTATAATTATTTGCATAAAAACGTAACTTGATATATGCGACAAGCTAGTGAGAGTTTCTGAACGATTTTGGTTGATTAAATACTTCTGCAAGGTATTCTCATTAAAATATTGACACATGTTCCGTGACGTAATTTTGTACGCTAATGATATATGTCTAAAAAGAAAAGAGAGAGAGAAGAGAAAGAGTATTAAGTACTTTGTACCGTACTTTCGCGTCATTTTGAACGCTATAATCCGCTAATGGCGGAACGTGGATTGTAATGAGAATACCTTGTATTCCATATATCTTGTACTGCTGTACCATTATGCAACTGAGAGCAACAACGTCGAGCTTATTAAGAAATTCAGTAGCGTAGTTACAGAGACAGGTGTTATAGAAGATGACGATTCCTATATAAATAATTTTTTACTTAAGTCATTTCTTAAGAAGTGAACTAATTTAATTCAGATACCAGCGAAATCTGTAGGCAATGTATGCTCTTCATAAAAACATCCCGTTTATTACCAAAACCCTTTTATTATCATATATTTCGAGGCGCTCAGCGCTAAAACAGCCTAAACATGAACAAACCTCACAATATATCGGTGCCTTATTGTCAAAAGGGTGTATCTACGAAAATGCAATTTTGAGAAAATGAGCAACAAAGCTTTCACTGCGGATATTTCTTTCCTTAAATAATTGTAAAATGCATAATAAACTTGTAAAAAAGTTTAATATAGGAATTTATTTATTTTTTTTAATTAAAAGACGAATAATGTGGTGTATTCTCACTTTTATTTTATTATTATTTATTAACTGTAAATTAGGTTTTCTTGGCCACCCTTCGCTGTTGTCAAACTGGAGCTGAAAAGATAGATTAGAGAATGCCTAGTGAGTATGACGTGTTAGGAATATCTGGTAAGTCTGTAAACTAAGTATGTATTTAGTTTGGTAGGCACTGGTGCAAATGTGATATTGAGAAGCGTAGGAAACATATTTTGCAAAGTTTGGCCAAGATACTCTCAGGTACAGTCTCAGTGCAGTAACCGAGATAGAGTAGACGCAATTAAATAATTAGGTGAACTGATAATAAAGAAATACAAATGAGTGGGGGACAAGCATATTTGTATTAAATTATATCGTAGATTTAAAGTTAAGCTGGGTAGTTCCGGGACTGTAAATTGTACTGTGTAGTCTAGGATAAATATTAGTGAATGGGAATGTGAATGATAAACGAAAGTAAGAATGCCTGTTCTCTGCGTATGTCGTACCACACCATCAGCGAATGCCTCTTCTGCGTACGTCGCACCCAGAATTTGCGCGTGAGTCGTATAATACCTGCTTTGCTCCTGCGTATGTTGCATTCTATTTCTTTAAGGAACTGACTTTAACATTACATCTTGTTAATATGCGTGCGTCGCAAATACATTTTAATGTATCAGTTCCAATATAACAACGGTTCAGCGCCGTAAGTCGCTTTCTTCAACCTGTCGGTACACATGAATGTTCTATTAAACTTGACGGTAAACAATAAGGATGTAGCGAACGTGTGATTGAATGTATATGTATGTGGGTGTGAAGGATGTAGCAAAGATATGATTGAATGTATATGGGGCCTTGAATATAAAATAAATGTTTTCTGAATCTCACTGTGTTTTATATATATGTTCTCCTTTTTTACCACAGCTCCCGGATAACAGCACAGCAGCTAGTTAGTAGGTAAGCTATACTACACTACGATGTTTGCAATTAAGTGTATATATAATAATGAATATATGTACCAGCAGCTACAAAAAAAGATTTGTGTTTAGTTACATTCCACCTTCCTAAATTTTTCCTGGTTTCCCTTTATAAACGATAATACTCAATGGATGCTGCTAATTCGTCCATACACTCTGTTCATCTACCACCCCCGTAGTTAAGTCGACATTCCACTTAACTTTGGGTCGCACGTACTGCCGCCAAGGACTACGCGACATACGTCCGCTTTGGATTCATACGCCCCACACACAACCTGAGTGACAGTCACCCTTTTTGGCACATATGCCCACCTCCAAGCTAGGCGACATTCGCCGTTCTGCGCAACATTTTCCCTACACACATCTCTTCACCATTTCATAGACACCTTAATCATTTATTTAGACACACTCTAGCTCATTCACATTTTACCTATTACTAACTCTTCTCTTAAACACCCACTATAAAACTCAGTTATCCACTCGGGTGCTCTCAATTCGCTGTATTTCACTGTTTGCGCTTACACTGTTCGACTGACACCACTACTCACTTTAATTTTATATTTGCCCTCACAGGCCGTGCCCTACCTCTTAAAAAGTATTCTCTAATCCCATTTAGTATTACCTTTTTAATTTCCTGGCTCTAGCCAGCTCTTGTTATTCTTCTTTTGAAAAATAGCCGCCCGCCAACTGTTAGGATTCGATTTTTGCTACCATTGCCCAGAATAATTTTTTTTATTTTTTATTTAAAACAACGTTACAAAATAGAATTTAAGCTGATTTGAGTACTACTATAGTTCAATCTACATTCGATTATATTTCTAACGATCATAACTTAAAGGTGATGTAGTGTTCTCAAAATACAATTTTCGAGGATTATAGAATTCCCTATAGAAGATGAAGAATTTAACAAGTAGCTAAACTGTGACGACGAATTGGAATGTTTTGAAAAATTAACAGACCAGGCGATAGTGGACGATATCCTTGAAGCAAATTGTCCTGGTAGTGACGAAGAATTTTTAGACATTCTTGAAAGTGATGCTTCTACCAATAAGGTGTCAAGCCGGAAGTGGACGATATCCTTGAAGCAGATTGTCCTGGTAGTGATGAAGAAATTTTAGACATTCTTGAAAGTGATGCTTCTACCAATAAGGTGTCAAGCCGGAAGGATACGATTCTTTCGTTGGACGTTATGCACAAATATTTACGTGCAAATTATCTGAATTAAGCAAGTAAAAAGGCTAGAATTTGTCCAAGACCAATTCGTATGGTACCCTAGATGAAAGCCTATATGGAATTTCGTATCGTACTATCTGTGTAAGTTTGATTATTAAAGTGGTTTTCGCATATATTTCTAGAACGGTTTGTCGGACAGAAAAAAACAAAAAAAAACAAATAACCAATATAGGATTTCATATTCTGAAGAATTTTTTAGTACAATAAAAACATCTAGGACTGATCGTTTTCATAGTATATGTTAAAAAACCGACAATTTATAGAAACATCTATAAAGTCCAAGGCACAAAAAAATATTTCTGATTATTTTAAGTGAATCTCTTCAATGGTGTTTAGGTATCTTCTTTTACATTTTTCCCCTTTATGTGTATTTTTTCCCATATGTAGTTACATGAGTTTATACATATGTAATAGATTTGCAAAAAAAAACATTTTATTTCTGCCATTGCATTTAGGTATAAGCAGCTACTATATAAGAAATAGTTGGTTTGTTATATCTTAAATCGCGAACTTTTTATAATAGCATATCTTGTACTTGTAATCGATTAAATACATTTTGTGTTTATAATCGGGTTATTGATTATAAGTAAAGGCCAAAACACAGTGAGAGCGACACAACAATGCTGGCAACTTAGTTGGCAACAATATCGCATTTAAAACACAATGTACGCGACTCGACAAATGTTTTTGACAGCAGTCATTCTTTTATTTATTGTAAAAGAAATGGAAACAAGGAAAGAACTAAGAAAAATCTTTAGTATAGCTTATGCGGCTTTCTTAAAATTGTAAAAGCATAAAGAAAAAGCTAAAAAAAAGAAGATGATTTTTTCTACAAATTCCTCCTCAAAACTCATAATTTCTCAAACTAATTAAAGAAATTAATTTTATTAAAGTTTATAATAACTAGTTTATTTACCACAATCTTTTAATTTGCTTTTCTTTATAAAAATAACCAAATCCACATAGCATGAATGTCAATTATTCACTGTCCACACAGAAATGTCAATTATGTTAGCGACTAATTTAGAGATTTTCCCAAACTTTTTGTTGGAAACTTGTCGAGTCGCTCTCATTGTGATAAGTATATGGGACAGCAACCAATTTCCGGCGACGTTGTTGTGTCGCTCTCACTGTGTTTTGGCCTTAATACTGGGGATAAAATCACAAAAATGTAGGCCCTCGTTCCCCTGGTTATATGCGGAGAGCACTGTATATGTAGGTTTGAGTCCTCTCTCTACTGCAAGCAAGTGAAAAAATTCATATCAAATTATCCCAGGCCTATAGCACATTATAGGCATCTAGCGTAAAAGACAGAAAATCAAGATGCGATAAAACCATACAATTTAAGATGAAACATGAATATTTGCAGTTCAAATAAATTATAAATTTTTAACGAGAATTATTTCTTCTAAACTTTTTTTGCACATAATTGTTAAACTTACTATTTTATTTTATAGTTGAACACCTTTCAATGCAGTATCACAATTTCTCGGTGGCGAAATATTGGAAGAAAAAACAAATACAATTAGAGGCAACTAATTAAAAAAACTGAACTAAAACTAAAAAAAAAAAACTCAACGTTATTGACAAAATCTAGGCTATTTGTTCTAAAATAATCACAATATAAATAAATCAGACTATGTACATACTAGCAGAAATTCGATTTCAAAAACCTGAACTATTACCATTTTTTTCCAAGTTTTCGAGCTAATATCTTCAGTCCATTATAATTTTTTTTCAATTTTTCTTAAGGTTATTCACTAGATCTCTCCGTTATCTTTCATTTAAAGTATAAGGTATTATTCTGCTGGGAATAATTTGCCAGAAATTCGCATTGAAAAATGTACGAAACTTGCAAATCTGTTACTGACTCCTCATAATTTAAATCAGCCAAGTCCGACATTAAATTCGCGTCAACTCTTGGCCATTCGCTATAGTCAGCTACTCATGCACTTCAGATGCTTCTTTCACATACTTCCACAAATAGCACACCGTACCTATACATTCCTAATTTTCGGAAATAAAACTAAAATTACAAAATACCTAAAAAGGTTTTACGTCTTTAAAACCTATCATGCAGATACGTTCCCTCATATCCATCTCGAATACAACCGGTATGCTCTAGGTGGCCTGTTTGCGTTTACTAATGTGTAACAAGTGTTCGCAATCCGAATCAAGGCAAAGCTACTTTGCCCCTATGCAACTCCAATTAGAAGACAGATACGCAATCTTACTGCATATACAGGGTGATTTTGAATTCGTGGTCATAAAATGAAACAGGAGAGATGTTGAAGTATTAGGAACAAAAAATTGTATGACCAGGGAGGGGATAATCTCAACTGTTTCGAAGTTACAGAGTGATATGTCAGTTTCTCACAAGTCAGTTTTGTATAACTTAAATGATGATGATCTTTAGCTCAGATGGTAGATGCAATCCTATCTGGAGTTGTTAAATTATTACGGAAAATTCATACCAAATTGGGCAACTCGTTTAAAAGACTTGTGTGAACTCTTACGAAAAGATGTAAAGTTTGTGTTGTAACACTTTCAGGTCTATAAAAGGAGAGCTGGCACACAGAACACATCAGTTGATCAACAAGCTTCGGTCAACTAAGAACTTCTGAGTTCTTGCCCAACGAAGAAGTTCATCGACTCAGTTCCTACCGAGTGTGAGTTTTCCGTATTCGAGATAGAAATATTCGTACCGAGTACGAGATTTCCGTATTCGAGACTAAATTCAATTCCTACCGAGTGTGAGGTTTCCACATTCGAGATATACCCGTCATCCCGTAAGTAATAGCATATCCCACCGTAATTTAGAAGCGCACAAGAGCTGAAACCTAAAATGAAATCTAAAATCAAAAGTGGAAAAAAATTCTGAATTGTGATTAGAATAAGAAGTGTACCTGGCTAAAAAAAAGTGTATTTAGGTTAAAGAAAAGACACATATGTGTATTAGTATTAGAAAACCAGTGGCTCTAACGTAAAGCATGAAAGATGTGTTAGTGAAGAAAGACAGTAGCTCACGGTGTCAAAGTTAAGTGTAATCACGGCCCTATGTCAGTCAGCTTATGTCATTCTCAGCTTAGGGAGTTACAGGTTGCTTTTGTTACAGTCGGCATCATCTCTACTAGTGCGAAGGCTTGACTCTCACCAGTAACCGCCGAGCCGCTAGATTTATTCGTCCAACAGCGTTAGAATGACTCCCATTTACACATCCACCTCCTTACGTTTGACTGATGCAACGGTGATGATTTGACTCTTATTTTTATGAAAAGATAGATTCATTGAGGCATTAATGGCATAAAGAGATTAAAACAATCACAGGAGCTATTCTCAGGTCACTGCTTGCCGCAGCACATAAAAGATGGGCTTTGCTGAGATTGCATGCTGCCTCTACTACCAGAACACTTTTTTCTGTTTTTTTATAAGCAGGGCGACCAGAGATCCCAAGAACAGAGGCCAGGGCGGCCCATTGCGCTAACCTGCTAGAAACCGTCTCACCATAACCTTCCTGTCCTCTCAATAAAGCGCATCAGGTCGTGGTGAAGTCATATTTCCTCCCGAGTCCCAAGAGGAAATCAGAGAAGTTCCTATTAAACCCATTAAGAAAAAGTTTTGTACACCCACAAGTGCTCAGGTTAGCCCATCTCTGCGTATGAGAGACCCGATGACTGAGGTGGTAATTCCTATAGTGGGTTCCGGTCTACGGAGGGGAGAACCAGAGCCAGACCTGGCTAGAAGGTAAACCCCTTTCATTCCCCATGATCGCCATGTGCCCATAAACCCGTTAACTTTACCCAGTAACTTAGATGTTAGATGCATAACTATCCGAAAGGGTAGCAATGTGCTTTCCCTTGATCTCCATATCAAAGGCTATCTTCACTGCGATGGCAGCACCTTTAACCTGGAAGTTAGTGGTGCGCCTTCCAAAAGAATACTCCAACCCAATGTCAGGTTCACGAAAGTAAACAACCATACCCGCTCCCTCATTAGTAAGAGAGCCGTCATTGAAAATTTTTAAAGTGGGCCGGGGAAGGCTTGAGACGGCACTTCTCTCAGCCCACAATTCCCTATCCGAAAACTTACAAAGAAGCGATGCTCAAAACGAAGCTCTGGCACCATCGCATCAAGTGTCATGCAGGCGAGAGGACTTTCCCGTTCGAGCAGCTCACACTCCAATAAGTAATGGGAAGAATCAGTCCAGCCGTCCTCCCAACATTCCCATGAGCGAAATTTACACACAGCCCTTTTGACATCTTCCGGAGTAATAAGATCGAGAACACTTATTCTATAATTATGAAGCAATAGCAAGGCGGAGAATACTCCACCTCGAACACGCCTTTTCTCCACCAAACTACGTATAAAACCTCAATCTCAGAATGATTCTAGACCTTATTAACAGTCCTAACCTAGAAAATGAATAACTTAGTACGGGTATCAGAATAGATCTTTCAAGTCTCAATGAATACGACGCTAACACCTGCACACCCATTTACGAATCTAAACCTAATCTAAAGTGTTAACAGCAGGTGACTGTACATTGCATTTGAAGGTCGTCATATGGCTGCATACGATGTAATAAGTGTAACTACCTTTTGCCACTTCTTGTACCGGAGACAGACTTGCGGTTTTATTATTGCAGTTTGCACTGGTGTAATGAATTTATTGCAATCTAACCCTAGTTATAAACCATAATCATTTAATACACGAAGCTTTTAGAACCGAATTTTATATTCCAATGTTGGCTGCAACTTTTTCTGACATTTAATATCTGACGCTTGTCAAGTTTAAGTGTCTATTTCGTTTTCATTTTCTATATGGCCAAGTAAGTTCATAATATTTCCTCAAATTTTGCACGTGCGCAGAACTTTCTTAAGACAAATGACAAATTAAATGATAAATCAAGTTGAAGTTCGTACTCTAATTAATTCTCAGTATCGTTAACCGCAAGTGTGTTCTATTATTGCAATATAAAATAATTGCAATATCAACATCTTAATTTAATCTGTCTCCGGTATTAAACGCGATAATTTCAGAAAATGTAAGATACAAAGAAGACAAATCCAGAAAAACTAAAACGATGAAAAAATCTATCACGCAAATTCTAAAGTATAGCAAAAGTAAAAGTTCTCATCATAAAAAAAAATATTTCAAAAAGTTTTCCTCTTCCAAATTATTATAAAAAACACACCTTTACGAAAACGAAATATTAAATACTCCTGATCAGCCTAAAGCTCAGTTCTTATTGGATAGAGCAGGGCTTTTCTTCTTACATTCAAACTGCTTTAAGTAACCCTTTAAGTATGCCATTCAAAAATGAAACGAGTAACTCACCCACCAGAAACTATCATTAAAAGAGTACAAGTCACATAAATAACGAAACTTTCTTTAGGCACTAGACGCACTCCTTTGACCCCACTTACTACTTCAATGTAGTGGAACTAGGGAAAACTTTTTTTATTTATTTTCTTTCTTTTTTTTACCTCTATGCCATAACTTTCCGTTTTGTAGACTTTGTGGATAAGTTTCCCCAATTAACGCAAAATATATGTAACCAAACGACATCTCTTGTGGAGAGACTTTGCAAGTAAAACCGTGTAGTTAGGTAGTTCATATATGTATAAGGAAAAAATTCGTCGCAGAAGGAAGGCACACATTACCTGGAATTACGAATATAACCTCTGAGGGAAGGGAAAAGTTTAGAATAATTTCAGTTTACTTCATGCATTGATGATTATATCCAAAGTTCTAACGACTAACGGACGAGTACCTACGAGGAAAAAGTAGGGTTGAGCTTCAACGACATGTTCGTCTAAGTTGGGTACTCCGGTACTACCGACTACGCCTTTGGCCTTGGAGCTAGATTTGATATCCGCTTTGCTAGAGAAATTTGACGGTGTACGAAAATGTTTAACACACGAAACCAGGAAACGGAAATACCTGGTTAAATGATAAAATGTGTACACGACTCTACATATTACACACACGCGCATATATACAAATTCATATCCATATATATGTTATCTTCTCATCTAATAAATCTCTGCCTTCCTGATGATCTTTCTCGGTCTCAGTTATCTTTGTCACGTTAAGTTTGTGAACTTTGTTGGTAGATCCCGATTAATTTTGAGTTGCTTTAAACTATGCCATTACTACGCCATTTCAAATTTCCTTTCATTTTAGCTACATCTAATCTGGTGTAGTATACAAAAACACGCACCCACACCTACATGTCTACATAGCTCAATATAAATAAAACTGTGCAAAAGTGCAAAAACCCCCAAGTGCTACCTGAGATTATTTGCTCCTCTTCTTGGTGTTCTTGCTTTCTTTGCGCTCAATTTCCAACTGGGTGCGGGGGAATCCCTTCAGACTATACTATGCGAGATTCGAGGAATACCCCAGGGACTTTATTTATTCTGGAACATAATAAACCTCAGAAATATGCTTTCTGTCGAGGTATTAAATAAATCATTCAGGCGAATAAAAAATAACCGAAATTTTTGTTAGATGCCTTCCTCCCAGACAACTAACTTAAGTGAGGAGAACGACTGTGATTCATAGTCAAACGGAAGGATGCGATGAAACTGGAAGGGGATTCGACAAAAGGTTTTGTGGGTTGGTTTCAAGATACCAAGAAATATGTATATACACATACCTACATATTATATAGGTATATTAAATATACAAGAAATCTTAGCCATCCTTAAAGATGGAGACGCCAACAAAACATGACTGAAAGGAGATCAGGACAAGCCCGTAATATGACCCGTGAAACGAATTACTAAATTCTTTCCCTGTTTGTGAAAGGAAGAACAGTTTTGGCTCCTTTAATTGATTTACTTGTTCATACTGAACGTGTACAGCAACCTTGGGTTACCTTTTTAAGCTCCGCCTGTTAAGCGTAATATTCAAGAAGATTGTATTTTTCCACTTGTACTAATGCTCTCGAAATACCGTTTGCTAATTTGACCTCCTTTTTGGAGAACAGAACAAAAAAAATCTTTACCTTGAGTATCTACGGAATGTTTTTTTTTCTTTTTCTTTTTTTTTTTTGAGTAGTATAACCTAGCCCTACCTTTTCAATGTCCGTAATAGCAAGAAGGAAAAAAATTATGTTTCTACAGAAGGCAACTACAAAATATTTACGTTTGCAATTTTCACTACGTAGAAATCCTGGAAAATGACTCAAGAGTACTTTTAATTTCCTTCAAGTACCTACCTATACGTTTCTCCTGAGGACATGCAATTTAACTAAATTACGTAAGACCTTTTTATATTCGTAGAAAATAATTACAAAATTGCTGAGTAGATTCCTACGAAAATACAATAGAGTTTCTAGTTTCGCAATTGAAAATATAGCCCAACACTCCATGATACTTGTGTGAAACTTATTCACTTTGGTATATGTTTTACCCTCGCTTCATGTAGGTAGTGTTGAGCACACTTATGGTAACAAACTTACCATTATTGCTTGTGACGTCTATGTTGTTATACCCTGGATAAAATCAAAGGGTATACATTACTAAGTTTGTCATTCCGTTCGTAACCCACAGAAATAATGCTAGTAGAGCCAAATGGATTGGACACCCACCCATAATATCTGTCTGACCGTCTGTCCGTCGATTTGTCTGCCTGTCTGTCTGTCTGTCCGTACTAACGATAACTCGAGAGTGCGTTCACTTAGAGTGTTGAAATTTTGCACACAGGCTTTTTAATAAGAAAGTACATGCATCCCTCGAATAACACGGCTAATTGGTTCCGTTTCATTCAAAATGGTGTTATTCGATAATAATAATAATAAAAATAATAATTCATACAATTTTGGAGATAATCTTTGGCGCTATTCAAAGCTCGCGATCCATACAAATTTGTGCATTTGCATTTTTATATATTTTTTGTTGTAAAATTTCAGTTCTACAAAATTAACGAAAAATTCATTTCAATTTAGAAAAGTGAAACTTAAAAATGTAAAAAGGTAAAAAATTTTAATTACGTGTGTACAATCACTGTCACTCTCCTAACATTGATTTGTTTTTCCTTGAATGAATAGAGGATCGATCCTTATCAATGGAACTTTCTTGATCATCCAAAATACGACTTTCTTCGAAGCGGTAGCAACTCATCACTGGAAACATTTTCATATTTGGTGTTGGAGGATGGCACTCTTTTATTTTCCGTAGTGTTTAACAATTTCAAATACGGACCTTAACAGGTTTTCACATTTTGTTGGAAGGTTCTTTTGCGTGACAGTGACGGATCAATCTCCATAAAATAATTTCTTTGCTAAGTCCAAACCTTGTTAATATCACTGACGGAAATATTGAAAGAAGAGTCTTCAGGATAATTTTTTGAATCTTCATTTACAATGGTACATAAAGGTAATTAATTATTTCCATTAGATCGGCTTCAGTCAACGTAGGTTCTTGAAACAATTCATCCAGGTCTTGGCTATTCAATTTATCAAATTCCTCCCCATCTATCATATGAGCAATATCAAGGATTTGATTGCGTAGATTTTCACCGAATGAATCAGAATGTTCTTTTTGCACAATCTGACGGAGTACTGACTTCCAAGAACCTTTAATTGTTGAAGGTTTTTATTTTGCTTATAGCAGAGGATATCTTTGTTAGGCATTTCAAAATAGGGAAATCTTTCTATGCCTGGACAAGAGTTTTACCTTCGTCTGACTCAATTTTTTGCAGAGTTGTTTCAAACGATTTCCGAATGAAATGGGCTTTGAAAGTTGCGAAAATACCTTAATACCTTTATCCAAGGGCTGGAGAAGTGATGTTGTATTTGGGAGAAGAAATACAACCTTCACATTGGGATGATATAAGTCCTTAGGATGACTTGTGGCATTATTTAATAGCAATAAAATTTTGAAACTTAAATTTTGTTCTACCATGTAGTTTTCTGCTTCCAGAATGAAGCAGTTTTCAAACAACTCCTTAAAGATATTTGCTGTCATCCAACCTTTTTTATTTGCCCGCCAATGAACAAATGAACAGGCAGCTTAGACTTATGGATATTTTTTAATGGTCGAGGATTGAATGTCCGATTAATAACCAAAGGTTTTATCATAAAATTCGCTGATGTATTAGTGCACATTAAGGGAGTAAGCCTCTGTTTATCTACTTTGAATCTGGGCACAGATTTTTGGAATTTTGAAATACCGTTTCATCTACGTTTAAAATCTGATCCACCGTATATTGTACATCTTCTACAATGTTTTGTAGTTCCAAAATGAAAAGCCTAGCAGGTTCTACATCTGCTGAAGCACTTTTACCTTGAAATTTGAGACTACGTAACGAGTACTTTCTTTTGAATTTCTCGATCCAGCCCTTACTCGCAGAAAACTACTTTTGTTGTTGTTCTTGTGCAGATGAGCTTCCTATTTCCTTCAAATATTCATAGATCTTCAGAGCTTTTTGTCTGATAGTAAGTCTATCTAAAGGAATCCGTTTATTATTTCAATCTTGTGTCCAAATTGTAAGAGCTTCTTCTATTTTGACAACATTTATATCCCGTGCGCAATCCATTCGCTTTGATGTTGTGGAGCAACCGGATAAGACATTCTCGTTTATTTTTCCCTAATTTTTTTTAATCGGTCGAATTGTTGCTTCATGTAAATTTAGTGATATGTCTAAAGTCGATATTTTCACTAAGTTTTTTTTTACTTGTCTAAAATTTCTATTTTTTCCTTAAGTGCATAATCGTGACTTTTAAAGGGTAATATTTTTTCCAATGACATTTTACAAACCTAAGAATCGATAATTTTTTTTTCAATAACTGTGCAATAAACTAACAGTTAGTGTGAGATCTAGTCTTGAACGTGGGATGGAGTGCCGGTTTTTAAAAGGACAATTCAGTCTTTCTAAGTTCAAATAAAAGATTTTTATTCAATTGAATGTATAAATTTAATTTGCTTAACCTAATTTCACAATAAATTCAATAAAAATTCATATAATAAAAAACTTCAAACAGACAAAATAGAAATAAAAACAAACTAAAAATTCAAATTCAAATTCTGTTGAATCCTGTTCCTTAGTTTGTTCTGAAAAAAGAAGAAGACCAGAATAAATCGTCTACAAAATGAACTTTAAGGTAAAAATGCTAGGGCTACTGCATGTGCCCACACGAAGCTAAATGACTTTTACAGCGTTGTGCAATTATTGCTTTAAGTACTGCTACGTGTAAGCAGAAAGGTAGCAAAATGGCCTTTGCGCCGGAGTGCAATTATTTCTATAAGTGTGCCGCAACGTGTAAGAATGAATCAGAAATATTCAGAATAATCTCTGAAATCCAGAATCGACCTTTGTAATAAGGGAGAAATACTTCAGATTAGACTCTGAATGTGGAATTATTCTGCGTGTACGCAGAAGGGTAGCAATTTACTTCTATAAGAAAACAACTCAGATTAATATCTGCCGCAGAATTATTCTTCTACTTAGGTGTAGGCAAGAGAATAGCAGGTTAGTCTCTGCAGCAGAATTATTCTTCTGCTTAGATGTGGACAGGAGAAAAGCAGATTAGTCGCTGCGGCAGAATTATTCTTCTGCTTAGGTGTAGGCAGTAGTGTAGCAGATTATTCTCTGCGGCAAAATTATTCATCTGCTTAGGTGTGAGCAAGAGTGTAGAAAATGATAGGAATTTTCAGATTAATCTCTGAAATATAGAAATAATCTTCTATAATGGAAATGATATTCTTGTTACTCGGATTAGTCTCCGAATCACATTAACTCTGAGGCAAGAATGATTTTCTGCTGGGGCTCGTCAGCTTTATACAGCCGTTGTATCCAGTTATGTGGTCTCGCCTCTCGGTGTTGCCCTAGCGACGGTTGTTGCATATGCTTACCTTTGCGGCGAGTACTGCTGATTTGGGGTAATGTCACTATATGACATTACGAAATGTAAATATACACGAAGGATGTATATTTTAGATAAGTTTTGTTCTTCTTGAATTATTTATTGGTTCTTAATAAGTTTTGTGTTAATATTTCAGGTGGAAAGTATATAGGATGGCTGTAGGTAGAACCTGAAGTAGAGGATTTATTTTAACCATAAAACCTTATTAGTAGGCTAAGACTGCATCGGGGAGTGATGACATGATGGTGAACCGAACAGTTATTGTAGTATAATTACTATAGAAACATTACAAACCTTCAACTAAAACCTTTAGATCGTATTTTGGAAAGTTTAAAATCAGTCACATTTACCAGGAGACACCAATGATATTTCTATGGTATGAAAACTATTCTGTGTACATACTTCGGTTTAAAAACTAACACGAATAAATTCTACACAAAATTTAAAAGACAATATCTTATTCTTTTCCTTCTCAAAGCTAAGACCGTTGACACATCAAAAAACAAAAACGAAAACGCTGAACTGAACAACTGACTTTTCCAGCCTACAATATCGAATATTTCCAATTAAACTTAGGTATACTAAAAGGTCGAAAAATTCTTATTTTTTCAATACTCGTAAGAAACTGTTTTTTTTTCTTTTTTTTTCTAGAAAAGCTCTTTTCAATGTTTCGTTGAATTTTCGTTTAGAAAATAATGAAATGTACTTTTCTTGAGAAACAATATAAAACATTAACAATTTTTTGCGAATAATGAAAAAATATGAATTTTTCGAGTTTTTAGTTAAGTTTAATTGGAAATATTCACCGAAAAGTTAAATTTTCGGTTCAGCGTTTTCGTCTTTCGATGTGCAACAGTCTAAGGATTTTGCACGCTTTAAAGGTATGCCATGCATAGTAGATAGGAGAATTAACTACCGCGTTATTCGAGGGTTGTCGCAATTCGCGACTTCGTGCAATTCAAGTACCGTGCTATTCGAGGGATGCCAACTATTTAAGTTCAAAAATGGGACCATTCGGGAAACTCTGTGTCCGTTTTGTTTAACATCACTTATTGTGGATTCTAATACTACAACGATTGATAATTCCGCTATCACTTAATCTAGCATATTGTTGCTGAACAGAGTGGATCATGTTTATGAGTTGTACTTACCTTTTTGAGTTGTCAGAGAGGTGAAAGAGAGAAGAAAGTATCTTTATCCCAAATGTAATAAGTAAATGTAATAAGTAAATAATTAATCCTTTTTCATATTAATATTCCACATTTTTATAGTGAAACAAGCGTTTAACTTTCATTCGCAATAAAAGTATTTTTTAACATTGCTAAAACAGTTCCGTGTATTTTATTCTGTCGATCTGAATATTCTTCAAAGGTCGTATCATAGTTGGATCTCTATCCCAGTCCTGACAGGTTGGTGTATACAAAAAATGCGTATTTTTAATATTTGGGTAAAAACGCGTCGACGTAGAGAGCTGAAATTTGGTACATGGCTATCATAGAAATAGCATATAAAATTTTAAAATAGATTAAATCTGGAAGCTTTTTCTTGTTGTTGCCATACAAAACTTTGGTTTTTCACTATATATTTGGAAACCGCTACGACGTGGTGAGTCCAAATTTTGTACATGGCGTTTTCATAAAAAATTCAAATAAAAATTCAAAGATGGATCAAATCAAGCAACCATTTCTTCCTATTGCCATACAAATCTTTAATTTTTCACTATAAATTTGGAAACTGCATGAGAACGCCGCGACGTAGATAGCTGAAATTTTGTATATAGAGTTTTCATACAAATAGTAAATAAAGTATTAAAAATTAACTCAATTGGGCCACCCGTTCTTGGTTTTGCCGTACAAAACTTTGGGTTTCCACTTAAGTTAACTTTATTTTCATCTAGGGTATAATATTATTAGTTTTACACCATTATAACTTTTTCTCTCAACCAGCATCTCTCGATTGTTAATCACTTTTAAAATTGGCGCTTTTGCTTATTACTTTTTCGCAATTTCTCCTGCCAATATTTTTTTCATGTATTTTATCAATAGTAGATACATAAATAAATCATGGTAAAATATGTGTCCATCTAAGGTAGATATGAGATAGATACCGCACGAGAATAGATACCGCAAGCCATCCTGGTTTCAAGAAAATTCTTACCGACAATCAATGAACTTACTCAAAGAGCATTGCAAAACTTACCTAACTGGGTTATAATCTGCTATCTAGGGCTTAACTCCGCAAACACCGCACTAGTCCTCTTTGCATGGATGAGAGTTATTCCGACTTTCGCACCCCAAAACTGGGTAATATTACTCTTGAATTTAAAACTGAAGCCCAATACCTAGGAGTGATACTAGACTCCAAATTAAATTGGAGGATAAATGTGAATGAGCGCGTCTGAAAGGGAGCCATTTCACTGTATGCCTACATATCCTCACATATGGAATCTTGGTGTGGTGGAATGGTTTAAAGAAAGCGACATATCTGAAAAGTCTACTAAAATACAGAGAGCTGCGTAGTTAGGCATTACAGGTGCTCGGTAACCAACGACAGCAATAAACCGTACCGTAACCGTATCTGAATAGATTTGAAAGTAGGAGCTGGGGTGTACTCAGCATTCCTCAAATACCTCAAATACAGGTATCGCACCGCCTAACGGACTACTGTAGTGTGTTCCAGGTGGAGGTTCTGGCCATTTTCAAAGCGAAAAAAACTCTTTTTACATCGAAAATCTTTGCAAAAGAAATATCTTTGGAAAAGAGAGAGTTTCGTATCCGCAGGAATTCCATACTCATCAGTATGGCTTGATTTTTGCCTGTCGTATCCGCCAAAGTGAACAGCCAGCTGACCTCATATATGCATATAAAATAATTTTTAAATATGAATTATTTAAGAGCGAAATACTACGTATTTACTTGATTGCCTAGCAAAATTAATCCTATGCGTGACTAGGATTTCATAGATAGTTTTGCTATGAGATAAATTCGTATCGAATTTGGTCAATATCAAATTGACCGAGTTTGCTGTTAAATCCACAGCTCGAGAATTAAGTGAAAAAAAAACATCGAAAAACCTTTTGAAAATGTAAATTTATATTTTCCCAACGAAGCAATCCAATTTGGATGAAATTTGTAACCTCTCTTGCTTAGTCTGGATCCGGATAGCTTGAAGCTTGAATCCACATCCGAATAGTTTGGATCCAGATCCGGATAGTTTGAATCCAGATCCAGATAATAGGAAATCCGGATCCAATTCTCAGCTCTAATGTAAATATAAAAAAAGATTATTATTCCGCAAAAAAATACAAGTTTCAAGAATACATAAGTACAAAAAAAATTATCTTAGTCTTCCCTACGGCCGCTCTAACCAAAAGTAGCCTTGTTAGTAGTTAGTTACTAGGATTTTTTTTCATTGTTTGTTGACTAAAATGGTCACCGTGATTTGAGTACGGTTAAAACAAATAACTAAATGGCATATTATTAAATCTGAATTGGTATTGTTTTAATCTCAATCTTTTGTTTAAACTCTTACTGGGTTATTACGAAACAACGATTCTTTCCATGTGCACGAAATCCTCAGGGTCTCTCTTCAGGTTCGCAGAAATATCCTGCTTCTTTACTCCGAGGTTACGCAAGGGAAAAAAAAGCAAAATTTCACTGGCAGTTTGACATTTGCCGAATTCTCTTTTATGTGTGAAAAAAAACTCCTTTGCTTTTTTTGTGTGCTATCTCGCGAACTGTTTTGCCAGAAGAGACTTTTTTTCTCTGTCTGTGATCTCTTTTCCACCATTGTTCACCCTAATTTCTTGTTGGACTTATAGATGCTTCACATTTGTGGGATTTGAGGTAATAATGGTAGTGATGGTTCACATTGGCTGTTTAACTTGTTTCGTCGAGATAAGCATTTCGTAATTGGTTTAAGTTTGCTCAAGCAGATCAGAAATTTGTTGTAAGTTTTACGTATTCAAATTATTTAGTATTTATTCAAATTTGCTTTAGTTGCAAATTAAACTTTTATCCTAATTGAGTGATCATGTCATGCATTATGTTTATTTAATTTATTATTATCATTTTATTAGTTAGCCATACTATAATGAATCTTTTAGGATTATTAACTAACGCCTATTTTTTAAATAGAGATAGAGTTTTTTCAGCTTTTAGAATCTTGCGAAGGTACCTTATGGTTTAATGTTAGTTAAGACATTATTTGCATCCGCTAAACTCCAATGATGAGTCAGCTCAAGCAGTGAATTTATTCAAGCAGTGAGTTCTCTCAAGCAGTAAGTCCGCTCAATTAGTGAGTCCGCTCAAGGTGTGAGTGCGCTCAAGCAGTGAATCCGCTCAAATCTTGAGCTTTGAGCAACCGCTTAAATGTTGAGCGGACTCAATGATTGAGCGGACTCAATGATTGAGCGAACTCATTGCTTGAGTTAAGCTATGAGTTGGGTCAAAATTTGAGGTTTTTACATCCCTACATATAAAGTCTACAACTTCAGTAGAGATATTATTACTGAGGGTCCTCGAGTATTATTTAACAGGTACCAATTTTGTTTTCGCTTTAATGTTCATATTACAACTCCAACAAATCTCAAATACATTCGAAATTATTACTTTTACTAGAGGCTTAATTCATATAACATCAAGTGTTCCTTAAACTCGATTTTTAAGGAAATAAAATATACCCATCCCTAAAAGTAGGTATGGGAGACGGAGGAAGCATTATAAACGTTTTATTTCCATCTATTTCTATTATATTATATTGATTTGTAAAATCCACTGAAGAATGGTGGATTTCGTACAGAGCTTATTATTCGAACTTCAGCGGATCCTACTTAAGAGGAGTCAGTACCAATATTTGCAAGTTTCATACATTTTTCAATGCGCATTTCTTGCAAACTATTTGTACCAGAATAATGATTTATATCTTAAATTAAAGGTAACAAAGAAGTCTAGTAATAGTAAATAACATCGGCAATAATTAAAACAAAAATGTATTGGGAATGGACCTATTAGCTCGGAAACTTGTAAAAATGGTAAAAATTTAAATTTTTTAATTCAATTGCCTCTTAGTAGGTATTCTCATTTCTTTAGATTGTGACTATTTTAGAAAGATAAAGCGTTGATCTTATTTGACTCTAATAGTATTTGTTTTTGCTCCCGATATTTCACTGACGATAAATTGCAATATTTCGTAGAAAGTTTTTGAAATACAAAGCAAAATAGTATATTTAACAACTATGTGCAAAACAAATTTAAGTTTCTGTTTTTCACGGTAGATCTCTCTAATGTGGTCTGCGGTATAGGTCTAGGATAATTTTATATGAATTTTCTCACTTTCAGGACACAAACCAAGGTATAGTAAATGTTATTGCCTGCAGGCTCGATGGTATCTAAATTGAAACTTTTGCTGAGTACTGACTCCTCTTAACCCAAAGTGAGAAGGCAACCATTGTAAAAAATTTCAGTAGTATCAACGGTTTATATTATACAAGTCGATGCGATGAGCGCAGACCACTGTGATCCCCGTGTTGTATTTGCGATTGTATTTTACGTTATTATGCCTGTAATAACTGCGAGTAGCTTGGAAATTTATTTTCGTTAGAGGTTCCCATATCGTAAATTGCCATAGGCCCCCACTTGGCTAAAGATGGCACAACCCAGCAATCAAGATCATACGCGGATGATTTGCGCATCATATTCCCGCGAATATAAAGCTTATTGCGGAAGATTATCATTTTCTTATTGCAGACGTCACGTCGTTCGGGAATTCAAAATTTCTTGATGAATTGCAGTCGAATTGTCTCGAAGATATCTTCCCATCATCGCGCTGATGATTTTTTATTTCAATGTTTGCGTGGAAAGATCATACAAAGTTCCAATTCGAACATTGTCATTCACATTCGTTTGAACTCGTTTCATTCAATTACTTTTCTGTCAAATCAAACAAAACTTGAGGGTTTGTCCAAAAACACGTAAACAATACGTGTAAAAAAAAAGCTTTCAATTTAACAATTCACTTTCTAATTAGAAATAATTTATAGCATTCAATTTGACGTTCAGTATGATTGCTAAATGCATTTAGGTTTTCATTAATCGGTCTGTTGTTCGTTTTGAAAGCGAACCACCTTCATTTTAATCATCAACACAGTTTTAAATTTATACTGTAATTTTTCCAGTCCAGAGTCTGGCTTTTCTCAAATTAAATATTTTTCTTCTGATTTTTTCGCCTATGCCCATTCATTTTAATACTAGATCTAGAAGTTGAACTTAAAATAGAAAAACTGGAGTACGTTCAGAATATTTTTTTTCCCGATTATCACATAATAGGAATTAAAGCAGAATTTCAAAATTTCATTTGTAAATAGTTGTATGTATATTCTTTAAACAGAAATATTAAATAATCGTGCATTTCATCGTCAAATACAAATTTCAGTCGGATGGCCAAACTGATTATAACGGATCTTTTCTTAGTTAATTTAATCAGTTACCATCTACTCCTTCCTTCCTTGCTTCGTCATCATAATCTTTTTAGTGAAAGTCTTACAGAACTACATTATACTTAATACGACCAATTTTAACATAAGTAAACGGCTTTACATAAGGGTGGATGTCCCACAAACCTTAGAGAAAACTAAGAGAGAAATTAGTTCTAGAATACAGCAAGTCCTCAATTTACGCGATTAAATTCAGTTCATTGTTTTCCGCGCAAGTTTCAAACCACGTAAGTCTAATAGTGCCTGAGCGCCACCACAGAATAGTTATTAATGTTATGCATGATAGCCCCGTAATTAGGCTGATATTAAACAGAGTTACCTTCTCTGGTAGTAATGGACTCTACTATACTGTCAACCCAGACCCACGAGCCACAACTAAAATTCTGAGAAAATCAAATACACATATACATGCAAATATAAAGTTGAATTATAATATAGTTTTTTAAATGACTCAATTAATTAAATATTTTTAATAATTTTTAATAATTTTTTAATTATTTAGGAGGGGGTCATGACCCCACGAACCCCCCCCCCCCCCCCCCAACGGTCCTCTGAAAGATATCATGAAGGGTGAAAATATTTTTGGGATATTTCATTCTGAAATTTTACGATAAAACCTGTTACGTATTTTTTATACATAAATAAATATACTATATATATAACTATGTACATATGTATGTACGTAACAGATGCCCAAAATAATAGGTAAAAGAAAAATACTTAAAAATGATATGAATTTCTGTCATTGGTTTTCAGTATTGTTCCTTTATTTTGGTTAGCTATAGATTATTAGCTTAACCCATTTTTTTTATCACATAACTATAATTTTTTTCGCTCTAGTTAACAAAATTGTAGAATAAGCGGGTTAAAAAATAAGGGAATTTTAAAGTAACAATTTAAAAGCTCATATTTAAGACAGAAAAATATGAATTTATATAGTGTTAAATTACCCTCTGTTATTAATGGCGCTAATTCGCCTGGGCATGAAGTCAACTAATTTTTGGAATTTTTCAATTGAAATTGCTACCCACAACTTTTTATTGCTCTGGAATTGCTGCTTTCCCAGAGTTTTCTTCAATTTACACTATAAATATTCAATCGGCTTGAGATCAGGGGATTGAGAGGGCCACTTTATCATTTAGAGTTTATGATCCTTGCCAAGCCTGCACTAATTTGCAGGTATGTTTAGGATCATTGTCCTGTTGAAAATGCCACGTCAGTGGCATATCTTCTTCTGCATACGGCAACATAATTTTTTCAAGGATACTTTTGTATTGCTCCTTGGTCATGGTATCATTAATTTTGAAAATTGGACCGACTCCGTACCAAGAAAAGCAGCCCCCTATCATTATATTTCCGCCGCCATGTTTGACCATTTTCTTGATAAAATAAACATGAAATTGCGGTTGCTCTCGGAACCAAATAAATTAATTTTGGTTTCATCACTCCATAAAATGTTCCTAAAAATTTCTTCAAAACGTAAACTCTTTTTGTGCCTTAACATTTGGTTTCCTTAGGAAAGGAATTTTGTTTTGGTACCAGGTAATTTTTTGTCTTGGAGACGTCTTCGAACAGTTCTAGCGCTAATTTCGTTGTTTATGGTCGCAGAAATTGTTTTCAATGAAATAAACGGTTCTTTTTTTGCCATTAGTACTATGCGATCATCCATGGTGGTCGACGTTTTCTTTGCAATAAACTTGTACGTTTTGCCACTTTCTCTTAATATTTTAATGATTTTACGTTCCTCCGAAGAACAGTAAAAATTTCGACCCATCTAAAAGTAGTAATTAACGAAAGGACAACTTCGTTTTGTTTACAAATAATTTAATTTAACTCTCTTTTGAAAAAGAACAATAAGAGTTTAAAATCAACCAGTAAGAAACACGGTTAGAGTGAATTACCTATTATTTTGGCCACAT